>JAFEMH010000162.1:600000-983033 GCA_022495995.1 Adenophora triphylla var. japonica | reverse complement strand
AATTTAACGTATGGAGACGAACGTTAGCGAGAACTAATCCGAGATTTTATCCTCTCGGGGATAGGGCTGTTAGGAAATGTCTAATCTGGGAAATTTTACACTTTCGGGGCACAAAAGTGGTAAAATTGGAATTGCCAAAAGCCGAGGGGGCGAAAAGGGGCAAAAATTTATCTCCTGGTGCGAAGTAAGAGTCCGGTCGACTTTTACCGTTTTTCCGTAAACTTTTAAATGCCGAGGCCGGGAAGAAAATGGCCATTTTCTTCCATTGTTGCCGGCGAGAGAGGAGAGAAAAGAGAGAGAAATCCAACCCAAATTGCAAGGTTTGCTCGAATTTGTGAGGGAAAATTGCTATGGAGGGTGAAGGAGGACCAATGGCTCGCCACGGAAGGACCGACGACGAAAGAACTCGATTGGTTCTGACCATTCGAACCACCACTCTTCCATTGAATCCGGCGGAGTTTTTATCCGGCGAGGGACCGCCACAACTCCAAGGGAGGATCGAAAGACACGTAAGTTCCCTACAAATTCCATTAATTTCAAGAATGTGCATTCTTTAAATGTTAGAAATTTGTTAGGAATTTACTTAGGGATTTTGATGCCCGATTTGGGGCTTTTGACTTTGCTATGAATCGTTGTCGAAATTGACTAGACGTAGTTCAATTGACATCATGGGTAGATGACATAAAAATTTTGGTTGCAAAATTCCATGTCTAAATGCATTTTCCAAAATTAAAGTAGCTTTAATTCGGGACGGAGCGAAATTTTCTAAAAATTCGAAAGAATTTGAAAGTTCCGATTCGACGGAGTTTTCGAAAGATTTTGAAAGTTCCGGATTCGACGGAGTTTTCGACAGATTTTGGAAAGTTCCGGATTCGACGGAGTTTTCGACAGATTTTGGAAAGTTCCGGATTCGACGGTGTTTTCGAAATATTTTGAATATACGTAGGAAATGAATGAGAACCGTATCTCGCATTGCATCCTTTTGACATGCGTTGTTGCATTTTGTTGACGTTGCTTCGTCTTGTTTGTCTCAGGGACAGGACGGTTAATACTCATAACCGTAAGAGTCGGGGTGCCTTTGAGGCGTGCATTGTGGGGCCTTATCCCTGACGTAGCTCGAGAGGGAGAGAGGAGTCCACGACACCTCGGTGATTGACTCCGGCCGGCCGGGTTTATCATGTGGCGGCGACACCGATACGCCGAGGGGCAGTGTCCATGTATGTCGCGCCGAGCGAGTACCGGTGGGATACGACCCACACTTTCCATTTCGTATGGGGAGGCGACGGTGACTCCCACGGATTTTGCCGCTATCACCGGGTTGCCGACTTACGGCAACGCCTGGGTGCGGGTTGACGGTTACACCCCTGAGCAGCTTGTCCGGGCTGGGTTTCGATATTACCGATGCCAGGGGCTTAGGCATTCGGTACAGCCGATGGAGCATCACTTGAGGGCGGGTGTCGCCGATTATCCGGCCGGGTCCTTGAGGATGACCGCGGAGCGTCCGGCTCGAGGGTTCCTTTGGTTTGCGCTGCCGCCGACTTTGTTCCCGACTTCCGACACGTCTTGTCCACTTCCTCTGCTCGGCCGCCGGTAGACTTGGGATGCCGTGAGGGGGTTTGCGTGGGGGAGGCCGGATCGGCCGAGCTCTACCATTCCTCGGATGTGCCTTCTCGCGGGGAGAGGAGCACACATTTAGCCGCTTTCACGCCCGTCTTGGATGTAAGTTTACGTGCTTTTCTTCCTGCCTTCTTTTAGCGTACTCGTATGTATCCGCTTTGTAGCCGACATAACTTTCCATTCTCTCGGTGTCCGGTGCTACGAGGTATTCAAATCCGCAGTGCTTGGGACATAAAGGAGCCGTACCGTCCCCTCGTTCCCCGCCATGCCGGGTTTGGCGTAAGAAGGCGAAGAGGGCGGTCTCTTCGAGGGTTGGCACTCGAGTGTCGTACGAGGAGATATCTCTGCGCCGAACTCCGGAGTTCTCCTAGAGGATCCACCGACCTCGGTGGAGCAGGTTTGATCATGTCGCCGCCGCAGATTGCCGGCCGAGACTACACGGCGGCGGAAGCCTCCCGGTGGGACTTCACTGTGACGCCATGTATTTGGGGGAGAGGGTGACCCGTCAAGATAGGCAGTGGGTCTCTTCCATCGGTGCCGGTGGATCCTCCTTTGTACATGCAAAGATCCCCTGGAGATGCCGATTGACGAGCCGGAGGGGTACCTTCAGTGGTGTGTACTTCACCGAGTACATCATAGCGGGGGCCGCCATGATGCTTTTCTTGAGGATGAGGCCGAGTGAGCCCGCAGTGCAAGCATAGGGAGGGCGAGGTCCCCGGAGGTCCTCGACATTTTCCTCCGTCCCGCGAGCTAGGCTAGCGTACGAGGGGCCGGACGGTTCGCGCAGCGACTTCAGGATCCCGCCTCGGCGGAGCGAGACCACGATACGTGGCGGACCCCAATGCTTCGGTGAGCACCTTTTGATTTTCGCATTTGATAGTAGCATTCCGCACATGATGCATCCGTACTTTCTGTTCGCTTCGATGATTTTCCCGGTTCGCAGTATCCGGCCGTACGTACAATGAGGCCACGAGGCCGGTGGACGGGTGGTCCGCCTACGCCAGAGGCTCGTGGAGTTCATGCGGTGCGCCTTCCCGGAGGAGCGTGGACGTCCGCGATCGGGGCCGTCTAGGCCGAGGGGTTCGCCCGCTCCCACACTCGGTGGGGAGGACTTCACACAGGGCTCGCGCCCGCGGGCGGAACGGCTGGATTTGGAGCTCCTTCTTCCGCGCACTCGGGCGCGAGAGGGGGAGTCCTCGAGTTCGCGTACCCGAGGAGGCCCTTTGCCTATTCCCTACTGGAGGAGTTCGGCGAGTTCCTCGTTGCGACAGATCCGGCAGCCGCGAGCAAGACGTCGAGTGTACGGATGACGAGCAGACTCCGAGTAGTCCCCTTTTTATCGCTTTCTTTCTTTACTATTTTGTTTAGACAAAATGCATGTATTTGTCAGAACAAATTTTTGATTTGAAATGTATTTGTAAAAAGGCGCCCGCGGGCGGAACTCGTACTTCGCATATTTATTCTCGTGATCACCTTCGTTATTTTCGGCAAATAAGCAAATAGGTTAATCAAAAATAAATAAAAAGGAGAAATGCATTAAAAATTGAACGGGTCAAAAATTAAGCATGTATGCACTAATTTTTAATTATTTGCACCGTTGCACGAGCCCTGGGCGGAAGGGATATTGTCGGGTTAAATGAAATCGTGGGCGTGCACGCAGATTTCATAAGAGTGAACAGTGGCATGGTTTGGAAATGTTTCCAACTTTAAGGCAACTGGCCGCAGAGTTGACCAAGTCAATCAGCAGAGGAGTCCGGCACGGACTAGAATTGAATTTCCAGCATTCTTTAAATTGCGCTTCAGCCTTTGCAATTTGTAAGAACTCGCGCATTGCTTTTGCTCATTCTCGCCGAGTTCTTTTCCATTTCTTAAGGTTTTCTTCACCTTCCGACATGGCTCCTTTTCCCAAGTTATCGTCTCGGATGCAAGAGCGATATTTGGACAACTTTCGCCGTGGGTACGGAACCACACGAGGCGTAACAAAAGGTTTTTCGAAGGCCGTTACGGGATTAAATCTGTTTGGGCTTTCAAGGAGCTCATGCCAGATTGGGATCTTTTGAGAGCCGCGTCTCGGTTCGGGACGAAGGAGGAATGTGTACAGCCTTTTCGTACAACGAAGTCACTCCTACGTTTGAAGATTTCCGGGCCATTCTCGGGAGGACCCGAGACGGAACAGCCTAGTTCTTCCGTATGCCGGTGGCATGGCCACCGCTGAGAAGCTAGTGTCCTTGTTGGGTATCTCTACTGGAGAAGCATACGGATGCCGATACAGATACCGATTACGTTGACATTTCGGGACCGCCCGAAAGATTTGCCTGAGCCGAGGGGAGCGTCTTTGCGTGGGACGCGTTTGCTCGTGCGTGATTGCTACTCGCTCACATTCACGCCTTCGGCGTGTGCCATCACAAGCAGTACCGGACCTCGGTGAGGCAAAGGCCGAGTGGAGGAGACATCGTGCCATTGGTCTTGGGCGAGACGTTCTCGGGCATAGGCCGGATGGCGACCGGTAGCCGATACATGTGGGGAGGGAGTCCCGCTATGCCGACCATGTGGCCGAGGGAGAGGCCGCAGATGATGCCCGAGGTGCCAATGTCCCGTGACGCTTGGTCTTTCTCGCGACGTCCTTCCGGTGATAGGGGGTAATCAGCCGAGCCGGAGCTCGATGGCCGACTTTGCACGCATCACTTGCGATGGTGGGTTCCCCATTGGAAGTTACAGACTTGTAGGACCGCCAGAGGGTTCGTTGATCGTCGAGCGCCGGGCCGTCTCGCACGTCTTTCTATATTCCATCATTGGTTCTCAAGCGGCAAGATGGGCCGGAGCAAGATGCCACCGACCGATCTCGAGTTATGCCGCTACCTTGAGGTGGGATCTCGCGGATGGAGGATCCTTCGACGCTATTGCCGGTCACCCGGTGGTGGCAATACACGTCCTTTCCCCGCTGTGGTTCTCTTTCACCGAGAGAGGGCACCGTTCTCGTCGACGCAAAGATCCGAACCGGTACGAAGAGTGTATGGGGAGACACAGATGGCTATCTTGTGGAGACGGAGTGAGCTGTTGGGTGCCGATCACCCGGATGCTCGACATTGAGGAGGACAGAGGCGAGGGCTAACCCCGGGAATCGTATCGGCGATGCCATGGCCGATTATGTGGCAAGTGCCGACGGGAGGCCAATCAAAGCACCGCGATGATGGCTCGAAGCGAGGCGGCTCGAGACAGAGCTAGAGAAAGGACCGTATTGACACCACAGGATTGACGGAGGCGTCGGGAAGAGTCCCCGAGCTGTAGAAGGCCTACTGAATATTTCCTGCGAAGGTGAAGAACACTCACGGGGAAAAGGGAAGGGGAAGAAGGATGAAGGACCTAGTACAGGAAACTAGGTTGACCTTGCTGTCCAGAGTATCCATCCATTGTCATTGCAGGCACATTAATTGATTAATGTTTTATTGTAGTTTTGCTAGCGTGTAGCGAGTCAAGAGTTGACCGTGCTTGAACTCATCAAAGAATGTTTTAACCGTTATGAATTTGTAGGTTAAATGAAAAGAGTTTTTCGAAACACAAGCAATTGATGCTTATTGTATTTTTTTGTTTTTTTAGACCGAACCAAAGATGGCTGCCTACGTTCCCTTTTACAATTGGACTAAGGGGCTCAGTCACCGTAGTTCGACACTTTAGGTGAATTTGAGAAAAACAAAGACAAAAGAAGTGCGACTCGTTTTTTACCCGGATCATTAGCGGGAATGTATCCAGCTGGGTATTACTCTTTAGCACTTTAATTTACCGAGGGGGACGGTGTATGGGGAAGGTGAGTTGACTCGTGCTCTTCCTCAAACGAAGCATTCGCGGAGCTTGCTTCCGTTCACGGGGTTAACGAAAGGGTTTCCGTCCAAGTCTCGCTAGCTTCATGGCTCCTCCGGAGAAGATTCTTTGTACCACGAACGGTCCTATCCAGTAGGCTCCCACTTTCCGAGGGGATTGGTCTCGCGTAGGAGGCTTTTCCTTTAGCACCAAGTCACCTTCTCTCGATGTCTCGGATCTTGACTTTCTTGTCGAATGCTCGTGCCATTCGCTCCGGTAGGCTCGAGTGTGTTCCATGGCTTTCAATCCGCGCCGTCGAGTAGAGCAAGTTCGTCGTGACGGCTCGTAGCCATTCGACTTCATTGATCCCGTTTTCCAAGAGGACTCTGAGGGATGGAATTTCCAATTCCACGGTAACATTGCTTCCATTCCGTAGGTAAGTGCGAACGGAGTCTCCCCGTGGCGGTTCTCGACCGATGTTCGGTATCCCTGCAGGGCTAGATGTAGCTTTTCGGGCCGCTCCCGACTCCGGTGGTCATCTTTCCGATTATCATGGCGAGAGTCTTGTTGGCCGCCTCTACCGCACCATTGGTTTGTGGTCCGTAAGGAGAAGACCCGTGACGTGTGACTCGACCCGGCCGCAGTTGGTCACAATCTCCTTCAAGTGAGTCCCATTGTCTGAGATGATCTCGCTGGGCACTCCATATCGGCACATGATGTTCTCTCGGATGAACTCGGCCACCTTCTTAGAATTCGCACCTTGTACGATCCGGCTTCTACCCATTTGGTGAAGTAGTCGATCGCGACTAAAATGAACTCGTGACCATTGCTCCTCGGAGGAGTGATCTTGCCGATGACGTCGATTCCCCATGTGGCGAAAGGCCATGGCGTAGTCATGCAAGAGAGAGTTCGTGAGGAGGGATGTGATTGAGGTTGGAAAACCGTTGACATTTGTCGCAGCCTTTCTGACGAACCGGATGCGCCTGCTTTCCATTGATATCCAATAGTATCCCATACGGAGAATGATCTCGTGTCAATGCTCGGGCGTTCATGTGCGGACCGCAGTTCCGTTGTGAACTTCGCTCATTAGCTCGCCGGCTTTTTCTTTGTTTACACACCGAAGGAGTGGCCCTCGGTGGCGCTTCTTGTACAACATACCCCTGTAATGACGAAATGGGATGCCGTGCGTTTTAATGCCATCATGTTTTTGGCTTTGATCCCTTCTTTGTATTTTCCATCTTCATTTGTGAAGGAAGCTTCTCCGCTTTGGAGGTACCGGTAAATTTGATTATACCAGTGGTTCGTCGATCGTTTCTTTTTCTTTTTTTCGATCTCACAAAGAATAGGCGGGTGTTTCCCGTCCGCCTATTCTCGAGGGGTTTTACCGCTTTCCCTTCGGGAATTTCGACAAGAGAGGCGAGGGTTGCTGTATGCTCGCGAAGCGGTTCCCGTCTCTTGGCAAATAGTGAAAAGAGATGTCCTTGAACCGAGCAATGAGCTCCTCCATGTACGCGTGGTACTTCGAAGGCCGAATCTACCGTCTTCCATTTGTTGGATACTTGATTGATGATCAATGCCGAGTCTCCATATACATCCAAACTAAGATGTTGCGCCGAGGGCGGCTTCCAAACCCGCCGCACAGCTTCAGATTCTCGCCGCATTGTTGGTTGCTTCAAAATTCAAATTTTTGACGGCTATGGGAGTATGCTCGTCCTGGGATCGACAAGGAGCATTCCAATGCCATTCCCCTTCTTGTTGGCTGCCCCATCGAAGAAGAGTTGCCGCCGGTTTGCGCTGTCAAGTGAAAAGATTCCGTCGTCCGGAAATTGCGGATCGTGACCCTTAGGTTCACCGCCGGGAAGTCGGCAAGCCGATCCGCCATTACTCGCCCTTTGTTGATTTTCTCGACCATGTACTTGATGTCGAACTCAGCCAGTGAAGAATGACCACTTGGCTAGCCGCATTGACAGTGGATGGCTTGTCAAAGAGATATCGGACGGGGTCCACTTTGGAGACCAGAGCACCGAATGCGACCGCATGTAGTGTTTCAGCTTTCCCGACTACCCATACCAAGGCGGTACATGTTTTCTCTCGATGCCGAGTAGCCGAGTTCACTTCCTTGAAGCTTTCGGCTTACGAAGTAGATTGCATGCTCAACCTTGGAATCTTTCTTTCGTTCTTGTGCCGCATTGCTCCGATAGACGTGTCTCATCGTCGACATGTGAGTAAAGGGCTTGTCTTCATGTGGCGGGCACGTAACTGGGGGATTAACCAAGTAGGTCTTGATCTTCTCGAAAGCCGTTTGGCACTCTGAGTCCCATTTGATGTCGGCATTCTTTTTCATCGCTTGAACATGGGCTCGCAGAGAGATGTCAACCGGTTGATGAAGCGACCGATGTATCAAGTCTTCCCATGAAGCTCTTCACTTCGTCGTGGTTTGAGGCGGCTTCATGTCGATGATGGCCTTGATTTTCCCGGGATCGGCTTCGATACCTCTTTCGTAACCATGTACCCCAAGCACCTTGCCGCGCTTGACGCCGAAGGTGCACTTTGCCGGGTTCAACCTCATGGAGTGTTTTCTCGAGTCTCGTTGAAGAACTTCCTCGCATCCGTCATGTGCCGCATGTCCGATCCCTTGGAGTGGATGATCATGTCGTCGACATATACTTCGATTTCTTTGTGAATCATGTCATGGAAGAGGGTTGCAGCCTCGCCGGTAAGTAGCCCCGTTTCTTAGACCGAATGGCATGACCGTGTAACAAGCATGTCCCCCATGGAGTGGTGAAGGCGCCTTGGCCTCGATCCTCCTGACATCTTGATCCGGTTGTATCCAAAGAAACCCGTCCACGAAGGACTTTACTTCGAAATTTGCCGTGGTGTCGACCAAAGATGTCGATGTTAGGCAATGGGAAATCATCCTTAGGGCTGGCCTTGTTGAGATCCCGGAAATCCACGCAAAGATCCGACCTTTCCGTTGGCCTCGGTGACCGTCACGATGTTGGAGAGCCAAGTCGGGTACTCAATCACTCGATGAAACCAACTCGGAGCATTTTCTCAATTTCTTCTTTAACTTGCAAGGACCACTCGCTTGATCTTGCGCAGCCTTCTCGTTTGACAAAGCTTGATTCGGGATCCAGGGAATTCTCGTGCTCCACGATTGAGGGATCGAGTCCCGGCATGTCCCGGTATGACCAGCGAACACGTCAACATACTCCCGTGAGGAGGCTTATCGTGGCTTCCTTTTCGCATCGGCGAAGAAACCGCCCACTTGTGTCTCTTTAGGCTCTTGCACCGACCCTGTGTTCACTTTGGTCATAACCTCTTCGGCAGCTTGGGCCCGGTTGTCCTCTTGGTCAACTACACGCTCGAGAACTTCTCTAATGTATTGTTCGTTTAATGTGTCTCGCTTCTTTATCAATTGAATTATTAACGTCTTTTAAGTTGTTTGTTAACTTATCATTGTTAAAGTGGCAATGAGAGGATACTCCGAAAGGTCGACTTTTCATTACACAAGAACGGGAATACATGATTGGCTACAACATTATAGTCCTCCTGGCGTAAGGCCGCTGGATGACTCGCAGGACCGGACTCGACAAGGACTCGACTCGAGGGTTTGAGACCGGGTTTAGGGAGATGTGGGTGCGGGCCCGCTTTGTCTTCCACTCGCCTCGGCTTGCCCTCGGTCCGGTGAAAGTTACCCAATTCTTCAGCTGGCATTGCCGGATGCTTCGAGGAGGGTGCGGGATCGAGAGGCTTGGCTCCCGCCGTCCCTATCATGGCGATCATGCCGTTGTCTGGAGCCCCGCCGATCAAGTTGGGCAACTCCATGACTTCTTCAAACAGACTCAGAGCCGGTCCACCGAGAGCGTTTCTATGAATTCTCGGTTCCTTCGCTTTGGATTTACCGTCTCGAATGTGGCCTCGGCGGCCGATCCGAACAACTTGTTTCCCATGGAGAGTACCTTGAGTTGCTCCTCCAAGTCTCGGGATTCCCTTGAATGTGTACTCATGCCGGACCGTGGTGGCGCTTGGTCCAGGTAGAGCCGTGATGTCGAGGAACGCTCCCCTTATCGGATTAGCTTTGAGTCCTCTCGAAACGCTGAGGTCCCGTGCTAGCCGTTCCATTCTTTCGTAGTCTTGGTGTTGACTATTCCTCGCTTCTTTCTCATCTTCATCGCTTCCACCGTCGGTCCCATCGCTCGCCTGCTCCGCCGTCGGTCCCTCGGCTTCTGCCGGTTCCCTTGTCGGTCCCTCGCTCGTCGCTCGTCGGTCCCCTCGCTCGTCGGTTCCTCGTGAAGTAAATGAGCGAGGTCAAAGCCGTAAGGCTCGGAGATTGGGTGTGCCGTCTGAGGTTCCCTTTACGGGCCGCCGCTTGGTGCGGGCGAGCCCTTTGTCTTCCTTGATGTCGCCCGGTGTTGGCACGTAGCCAAGCCCCCGGACCGTGGTGTGGTCCTTGACTTCAATAACTTGGTGGCCGGCCTTGCAGCCTTTTGCCGAGCCCCGCCCCGGGATGAAGTTCATGAGTTTCATCATCCTCATGGCGGGAGGAATCTCGATCGTGAGACAAAGGGAAGGTCCACGTTGCATATTTGGATCTTGGAGGTCTCCTGCAGTGAATCCAAGCTTAATGGCATGTCATCATTATGCTTGATTTCCAACACCGGAATGTCGTTGGTGCCGGGTCCCCTGGGTGGTGACACCGTCGCCGTAGATCGTGGTTAGCTCGTTGCCTTGCATGAACTTGAGGCACCGGTGAAGGGTGGATGCCACGCCATTGATTTGATGCAGCCAGGTGGACGCCCCAGATGGCCGTGGAAAGTGATTGGAATGTCCAACACTTGGAATTCGGTGGGGATCACCCGCTTGCCGAACCGTATGTTAAGAGTAGCAACCCCGAGAACCGTACGGGAAGTAGAGTCATAGGCCTCGACAAAGGTGGATCGAAGGCTTAAGATCTCGTGGGCTCGATGTCAAGGTGTCCATCATCTTGGCGGGCAAGACATTCATTCCTAACCTCCGTCTACCAACACGCGGAAGGCGACGCCGTCCACTGGATCGTGATGTAGAGCGGCTCATTGTGATCGCCCCAAATTTTGGAAGGTCCAAATCTGTGAAGGTGATAATGTTGCCATAGTGGATGTTACCAATCATCCGAATGACTTCATCTCGGGGTCAGCCCACGGGGACCATGGTACGGGCCAGCTTTCCTCTAGCTTGAGCTTGTGAGGATAAGAGGAGGTGAGCAGAGACCAAAGGGAAATGTTTGCCCGAGTCCGCTTGAGCCGAGTGAGGATCGGGTCCTCTTTCAAGGAACTTGTGTCTTCGGGCCGGCCGGATCGCAGCCCGGCTCCGTCGGCTTTTTGGTGGCCTTAGGTGGTAATGCATGGATTTGACCCGATCGGGTTAGAACGCCGACATCGCTTTGGTCCCTTCGAACAGCCGCTCCGAGTTGAGCCATAGTTAGAGGAGGATTCCTCGTAGCATAGGGCCATATGTCTTCCTCAACTCATTGATTGTGGATGAATTCCCGGAGCTTCGGCCTTGACGGATTCTCGTCCTGTGATACCGGCTTAGGTGCCTCTCGGGGAGGTAGCCTACGCTTGACGTAGCCGTTCGAATGTCTGGCACAAATGCTGATTGCCTCGAATCGAACCGTGCGTTGCTGACCCTCCGGGGAGGTTGGAGAGTTCTCGGCTCAAACGAACGGTCTCCTTGATCTCTTCACGGTATATCGCGTTCCTTTCCTTCTTGCCGAGCATACTGTGGGCCTGGAGTTTGGGTCCGGCGATACTCGTGGTTGGCTAGTTTTCCTCCACTCGGGGCCCAGATCAACCTTCTTGCAAATGGAGCCTCGCGTCGAGAGTTAATGCCTCGCGTTTCTTCCTACGTGAGAATAGCCTTGCTTCTTTGAACCGCGTGCGGCGCCTAGGTAAACCTCCATCGGGGAGAGTTTTCTTCTCTCGCTTTATCTCGAGTGGCGGGTATGTCGGAAGGTGAGTACACGGCTTCCCGAACATCTCGCCCATGTGACCGGTTGCCGTCCCAGCTTGATCGTTTCGTAAATGAAGGCCGTAGACCGTGGAATTTCCCCGAGTAGTTGCTCGAGACGAATTTCCATCCTCCTCCTCGTTTTTAAATAGACCTTCCTCCCCGAGTTGGCCTTTCAATTTGAGTGCGGTAATGATCCGTTCCCATCCTCCCAGACCCTCGGGAGTCCGGTTTTGTTGACTTCATGCCCGGCTTGGAAGAGAATGGTTTCATCGTCTTCATTGTCGCTTTCACAGAGAACTTGCTTTCCTCGGGAAGGTAAGCGCCGGGATTCGCTCGCCGTGTCGTTCCATCTCCTAGGTCATCGGGACCGTTGACCACCCTCGCTCGGCAAAGGGGGTTGGATGAGAACAGACGGTAGTCCGGGAAGTTGCCATGGGCAAAACTCCCGAGGTCGAACCGGTCTAGAGTGGCCTCTAGCTTTCGTCCGAAGCCGCCCGTGACACTTTAAGGGCTTGGTCCCCGTAGGTCTTTCGAGCTTGGTCTTCGTCCCAAAGACGACTTTCTTGAGCGGCTAGTTCCATGAGAGCTTTCCTGCGAGACCTAGGCGCCTCCGTAGGTGCGCATCGTCCGGCTAGTGTCCGTAACCGTGATTACATTCAAATCGCCGAATGGCGGGAACACTTGGATTACATTGACGAAGGAAGTCGGACCGGGACATTCCATGCGTCCTTCCTTAATCTCGATCACCAAGAAGTTTGCCCATATCTCGCTTGATTGACCCCACGGGGTATTGAATTCTCGCAATGTTGACGGTCTCGTGATCTCGCTCGATCGCCAAGTCTATCAAAGCTAGCAATGACCGCGTGATGTCTCGAATCCGGCCGTGACGACCGGGAGTAGAATCGAACCGAAGCATGTTGATGCCGAGGTGGTCATTTCCCGTGTTGGAAGCCGACTCGCCTTGCGGGGAAGACTTTCACGATGTTTTCGGGATGGCCGGTGGAAGCGTTCCCGAGGTTGATCTCGACTTGTAGCAGGTGAGGAGCTTGGTCTCCTTCGCCGTTGCCCTTGGCCTTGGCGGCGCTTGAGGGTATAAGCTTGACCGACGGCACGGGCCGGTTGCCGCCGGGCCGGTACTGGAAGTAGTGATGAGCTCGAGCTCGCTTGGCCAGGCCTCGTTTACCATGAGCAGCAACATCGAGGGTGACCTTGGTGTTGCAGTAGACCGATAACAAGGACGGGATCCTCGCTTCATCAGATACCCGGAATAGATGATATTGACGAAGTCGTCGTCATTCACTTGATCGCAGGGATTCCTCGTTGCGTGAATCACGTGCTTCCAATTATCGGATAGCCGTCTGCATCGGACGTTGAGCTTGACAATTTCCATGGTATTGGAACCTTGGTCGTAAGTGACCCGATCGAAGGAGTTCCGTCCTCAAACCGAGCATGTGAATGCAGAGGTCCGCTTGCGGGTCCGCCGCGCCCTCGACTCCGTGAGAGTCCAGATTCATCGTCATCTCGATCGCTCAATCCAGTGTGTAGGGACGTATTGCGTCAGTTGCGTTGCTGAGCAAATAGGAAAACATCATGCTCTTCGTTGGAGAAGAGGGGTGCAATGGGTAGTTCCTCGTGGAGGACATCCCATACAACTTCCATGCATTCATCCCGAGAATGACGATGCTTGTTGACCTTTATTACAAAGATCTCCTCACTGGCGGGGCCAGAGTTTGTTTGGAGAATGCCGACGAATCTCCGATTGGAGATCGGGGTTTATGTGCCCGCATCATGGCGATGTTCGCCGTTTCCTTCCAATCCGCTCCAAATGTTGGAAACGACAGCTTGAACTTGATGTATCGGACCGCTTCGTGGTCTCGCCCGCTCGAGTACGTTTACATAGTTAGCATCTCCGACTCCGAGGGATTGGATGAGATTTGCCCCGTAGTCCCTCGGTTGATTCGAAGGAGGTAACCCCGCGCTCGAGTGCGGACACGCACATCGTCTCGCTTCGTTTCCTATGAGGAAACCGTCCCCTGATGACTTCGAGATCTCCTCGCCGGTTAATGAACTTGACGCACCGATGGAGAGTGGAAGCTATGGCTTTCATGTGGTGTAGCCAAGGGCGTCCCAAAAGAGCCGTGAATTCGGATGGAATGTCCATCACGTGGAATTTTGTCGGCACCATTCGGGTTTCGAACCGTAGTTCCAGAGTCACCGTCCCTGTGATGGGACGAGACGAGTTGTCGTAGGCCTTGATAGTCCGAGTAGACGGTATCAAATGGCTTTCATGGATGCGGAGAGCTCGCATCATGCCGAGAGGGAGGACATTAACGGCTGACCCGTTATCTACCAATACTCCGGGAGTGATATGGTGTTGAGTTTGAGAGTGATGTACAGAGCTTCGTTGTGCCCCGAGGCGTCTCTCGGTAAGTCTTCATCACGTAACGTGATCATGCCGCCATACAGCGGGAGTCGTAGATCTCGTCTCTATCCGTAGAAGGAGAGTCATCCACCCATCCGTTTCGTCTTCCTCTTGCGAGGTAAAGCCTTGGCCGGAACCTCGGGAGTGCGTTGAGGCCGCCCGTGGCGGTTGCCGCCCTTGGTTAGCACATTGATCGAGTGCGATTGCCAAGCCGACCTTGATCTTCCTTTACCGGTCCGGCTCTAAGCCGGACAAGTTGAATCTTGGCCGATCCCGCGAGGGTTAGGCTTCGACCGGCGCAAGACTACCAAGATCCGAGGTATTCCGGTGTCCCAGGTCTCGACTCGGTTTCACCCGGGCTTTTCGGCTTTCCCACCCCCGTCCGCTCTAGAGCCGCATGGCCTCGGAGGCAAAGAGGACTGGCCGGAGTACAAGACGTAGTAGTCGAACCTCCCTGAGGGTTCTCCAAGTGTACCTACACCGGTATCTCCGGCTTCGTATCTTTCTCTCGCTTGCCGTTGAGAGGATTTCTTCTTCTCGTTTTCTGAGGATTGCTCCTACGCTCGAGACTCGTACCTGTGCAAAGGAGTGCCACAAACATCGTAGCCGATGTGGACATTAGAGGAGGATCCAGCCGAAAGAGGCGGAGAAACCGGTTCCGTGGCACGCTTCGGGGCACCCACTCAATGGAATTCACGCCGTTATTGTTCTGGAAAGGGATTCCCGATCGTATTGGCCCACGGGGGCGCTCTAACTTGCCTTCTTCTATCAAGTTCGGATTTCGTATCGTAACCCCAAACAAGCTTGTCGTGGTATGGCCGTGATACCGATGGAAGGCGCAAAGATTTGCTCTTGTCCGCATTGGCTACGGGAACTTTGGGTTTGTAATTGGCCACGGGCTTAAGGAGACCCTCCTTGATTAACCCTTCCAAAGCATCTTGCTCGCTGGCATGTCCAACTTGTCGAAGTGTACGACAGTGCCGCTTCGAGTAGAATTGTTGCTTGGCGGGACTGGGTTTCGTTACCCGACCGTTGTCCCCGATGGACGTAGTCGATGCACGTATCTTTCCCTTCACGGGGCCTGCAGGATTGAATGCACTGCTGAGCGGTATTCGTATGGCCGTGCAAAGAGCCAACTTTTCCTTGAGATCCTTCTCGAACCGTGAGCCGCATTGACCATGGCCCGAGATCTCGGGAAGAAATTGTGATCGATGAGAGTTCCGATGGACGGTCTCAAGCAAGACTCAAGATCCGCATCCGTTCGTCTTTGGAGAGTGGCTCCATGATTTCGGAGAGTTTCCACCTCCATCTCTTGTAGAATTCCCCAACACTTTCATCCGCTTCGCTCAAAGGGTGATTAAGTCCTCGCGACTTGTTTCCCACTCTAAGTTGGATCTCGTACTGCTCCAGAAGATGTTACCGATCCGTTCCTGTGTGCGGCGATCCGCAGTGCTTCGACCTCGAAACCATCGTAACGCCGAACTTTTGAGCGTATGCCGGAAGTGGTCGGCCATTTGCCGGAGGGTTGCTCCTTTTGCTCTCATGCCGAGAACGTAAGTGTCGACGTGCGTTTGAGGACATTCGGTTCCATCGAATCGGTCCATCTCCCGCATTCTCGAACTTGGCAGGAGAGGCGTGACCATTCCTGATCTCGTGGATTTGAGCGTTTCCTCGCTTTGAGCCGCTCATGGTGGCTTTCTGTGTCTTTCATCCGCTCGACCATCCAGTGCTAAGGTTGGGTCCAAGTGGTGGACTCGTGAGGCTCGGCGCCGGTGCTACCACGTGAGCGGTAGTGATTGGAGGTGGAAGGCTTGGTATATGAGAATATACGGGAGCCTTTTCTCGAATCGTATCGGGGTTTGTCCCCGGTGTTTAGGGATTCGTGTATAGGCAACGGGACGAACCCGGAGGGTATTGAGGGATATTGGCATCCTGAGATGGTCCAGGGTGCGCCGGTGATATTGAGTGACGGGAGTAGCACCGGGCCGACCAAAATTGACAGTGGCCGCCCGAGAGGTGGCAACATGGAGCCTAGGTCGGCTGCTTCCTTGGGCCGGAAGGCATCCCGTAAGTTGGCGGGGGAGGAACCCGATTGAAGGTTTGGTGAACCGGTTTTGGGGAATCGTCATCCTCGACAAGGACAAAAGTACCGTCTCGACCGGGGGATAGCCGCTATACCACGCTCATCTCGTAAGCCGTACCACGAAATTCCCGCCGATCTTCTTCTCGCCTCTTGTGCACCTCACAAGCCCGGATGGCTTCTTCCAATGTCATATCTCGTACGGTGGCGGGGGTCCTTCCCCGTCACGATTTCTCGGTGAGCTAGACATGTCGGAAATTCTCGGGCCGAGGGAACCGAGGGAACCGAAGAACCTGTCTCGACGCCGCCGTTACCGTGATCCCGGCAAGGCGCCGACCCGGAAATCAACCACTTTCTCGCTCGCCGCAGTGGAACGAAAGGAAGGGTTTAGGCTTCGGAAAAGGGTATTTGGCTCAAGGTTTTCGGGCTTGTGCAATGTGCAGCTTACCGATTAAAGTTTACTTAAAGCGCGTTTTCTCGTAGTCCTAATTGGTTGGAAAAGAGCGTGTCTTCTTTTTCGCAACTAATCCTAGAGCTCTAATCACTGGATCTCGTCACTACGCTTATAAGCCCCTCGTTTCCATTGTAGATCATCTTTCTCAGACGGACTATCCCGAGCGAGGTCCGATAAGGCAAGCGAGTTCCACCGACAAAGGAAAAAGTGAACTTAAGGCTAGCCGATCACGCAAACTTTCGACGTGTGCGGCGTACGGGCCACTGGCCGAGGTCAACGTCCTTAAGTTAAGGCGGGAGTCGTGCCAAAATTTGGGCATGACCTCTCCTGACTCGCTTGTGCGAGAGACCTTTAGCTTTTAGCGTTGGCCAAGTTGTGGCTGGCACGGTACATACGGCGAGGTTTGGTGACATGGTGTCACATTGAACCTTCGGGTATATTTTTCGGCAGAGCTCCGTCAAAGTCAAGGCCGAAAAGCTCAAGACTTCGGTCGGGAACGACCTTCGGTCTAAAACTCTCGAGCTTGACTCTGAGCGGGCCCGGCGTGAAAACATACACTTAGGCTTTATGACACGAGCTAAGCCAAAACCAACCGGGGTCTTGGACAAAGTGTGACACAAAGAGTGCATGGCTTACACGGGCTAGGATGGGATGTTTGGGACGACCCCGTGCGCCCGAAAGGTGTCCGGCATACCAATCGGAGTGCAACCGATAAGGCCATCCCGGGTTAGGGGTTGTAGTGTGCGGTGTACCGAGGCGCAAGTGCACGTGAAGTGCGGTGTTCCGAGGCAAAGAAGTGCGCGTAGTGTGCGGTCACTAAAATTCTTTTTCTCGAGTAAAACAGAGATTTTTCAGAATGTGTCTTAAAGAATTTATGATGCACAGTTCAAAAGACAGCATGAAAATCAAACATGAATGGGGATGCACAAACATGGTACGATTTTGGAAAGTTGACAATGTAATGCCTTTTGAAAAAAACCGTTCGAGGTTTAAAGTAACACACACACACGAGAACGAGGAAGGGTAAACGAAAGTTTGACCCACGGAAGGCTTTTTGAAAACATCGGCAGTTTTGAAAAAAGTATCTTTTCCCCAGCGGAGTCGCCAACTGAAATTACCCGGATTTCGCGCGCGGCGAAAGCGGTTGTCTTTCGCGGAGGGTTGGTGTCTGAGACCTCGCTTCATGGGAAGGAACAAAATGAGGAGTCGCCACGCGGTTTTTGTATTTTGAGCCCAAACGTTGAGAAACGGCTTATTGAAAATGGTGTCGTTTTTATTGGTAGCAAAAACTTAGGAAAAGGCTTTTTGAAAAAGGGGATCATTTTTATTGGCAAGAAAAACGAGTAAAAAGCTTTTAGTACCGTAGATTGTTAGGTTCGGAGGTCGTTACGTTTCGGGTAGAGTATTACGAGATCGCCCGAAACGCCTCGCATGACGAGTCTTTCTACCTTTCTCGAAATCGTGTGTGTGTGTGTGTGTGTGTGCGTGCGTGTTTTGAAATGGGGGCTTGAATGACAAGCTTAATCTTGGTTTGAATGACAAACGTTGATTATGTGACTTTTGAAAAGACGAGCGTTTGAATGACAAACGTCGGTTTGAAATGAGCGTTTATGGCAAACGTCGACTTTGAGTTTGAAATGAGCGTTGGCGTGGCAAACGTCGATTTTGAGTTTGAAATGAGCGTTTGCGTGGCAAACGTCGATTTTGAGTTTGAAATGAGCGTTTGCGTGGCAAACGTCGACTTTGAGTTTGAAATGAGCGTTTGCGTGGCAAACGTCGACTTTGAGTTTGAAATGAGCGTTTGCGTGGCAAACGTCGACTTTGAGCCATACGAGTCATTGTTAACGATTTTTACGGGAAAAATGCGTATTAAATGATTTTAAGTGTCAAATGGCGGCTTTGAGTTTGAAGATGAGCATTCGGAGGCCGAACGTCATTTCGCGCATTTTGAAAGAGAGTTCGACGGACGAACTCCGGTTTTGAACCGGGCATTACATTGTTAACGATTTTTACGGGAAAAATACGTATTAAATGACATGCGATCAACGAATCGGGTTGCGACTGACTTTGAAAAGTAAATACTATCACAATCCAAACGGATCGGACTTGTAAATGACAATATTTAAAGCGGTGTCAACGGAATCAAACGATCCGGATTCGTAAATGACGATCAACGAGGCCAAACGGCTCGGAATTGTAAATGACGATCAACGAGGCCAAACGGCTCGGAATTGTAAATGACGATCAACGAGGCCAAACGGCTCGGAATTGTAAATGACGATCAACGAGGCCAAACGGCTCGGAATTGTAAATGACATGAAAGTAAACGGAACAGGTTCGGAACGCCGTTTTAACCCGTGATTACTTCTCTTACGGAAAGAGAAGAGGATCGAGGGGCTAAAACGTATCGGACCCCGTTAGACGGAGGCGTCTACATTTTGATAACGACGTTCGAAATAGTTATAGCGACTGGCGCGTAAACCGAGACGGAACGGAAGATTCAGAGAGAGGGAGTTATACCTATGGCTAGGGCCGACTCCTCTGGCTCGGGAGGTGTGTACGGGACACGGAAAGTGATTCAAAAGGTTGTTTCGAAGTTGTAGGGTGCGTATTTGATCGAAATACGAAGGTTTCACGCGAATCGAGACAAAACGGGAGCTCGGGAGGGGTGAAAACCAGTTTGGACCGTGGGGGGGTGATTTTTGGTGTGAAAAATCCTTTTTTGCCTTCGACAAAGAACTTCTATTTATAGGGTGAAAATTGCGTAGGAGTCCGGCCGGACTTGGACCGAATTTCAGGGGGTTTTGGGATTTTGGAAACTGGGACTTGGCCGGGCAATTTCAGAAAAGTGCACAAAGTGAGTCCCACGGACTCGCTTGCAAACCAGGGGCATTTTGGTCTTTTCCCTTTGAAATTGATTGAAGGGTGACTAGAGGGAGGTGGCATGGCCGCCACGTGCCCTCTCGAGTCACCACCGAGGTGGAAGGTTGTTCCTCGGTCCCGCTTTTGTCCGTTTTTAAAATAACAGCCGAAATGTCCGAAACGCCCGAAAAGTGCCTAAAATGCGTTTTGTGGAAAGCCATACTTTTACGTGAGATGTCACGTGCTAAGTACGGTTCGACGTCGGGATGCACGGGCAAGCCCGGACGTCCTCGTTGGCACATCAACGGGGAGTTTAACGAGTTCCGGTTAACCTGGAGCGGGCCAGTTAACGGATTTCGGTTAACTTTCTGACGGATTTGGACGATCCGAATTTGGGTACTTACACCCATCTCTAATTCTAAGATGGTATCAGAGTCACGGTGGCTTGATCGCTTCCGCTGTTTCTACATGGGCCCTTTGTCATCTTTTCTACGAGGCCCGCTATCTCCTATCTTCTACAATGTCCACAACTTCACGTGCTCGACCCTCAACCTTCTAGACAATTATCCCACATCTACTAAATAGAGAAACATGGATCAGTATATAAACTTGAGGGGGTGCTCCATATTCATAATCTATTGGTATTAAGGGGAACCTCCAATATAGTTTGCTATAAGCCCATGCACTCACTTGTGCCTCTTCAGATAAATGCTAATGGAGGATTTGAAGCAAGTAAATGAGCTGGGAGATTCTTGTTTCAGTTATTGTCTTGGAAATTGGCATATATTGCATCAATTTTCAAAGGGTCCTACTATTTACACAATTTTTTTATTAAAATAATGTGCAAACAACCTAGAAGTAATAAACATCATCTTCTTAATCATGAAAAATTTGTACTCTAAACCTCAATCCTACTCTCCTAATCTAGTTCTCCTACTCCTCGAATAGAATGATAGGAGTAATAATTATAGTGTCTTATTTCCCTTAATGTTCACTTTTTTCTCTAATTTAAAATAAATGTTGTTTTAGCATTTTTGATATAAAAAATAATAAAAAATATTATTGATCGCGCAGGAAAGCGTGTTGGGCTCAGTTATTGGGTCCAGCGAATGATTGAGCTAGCTTCGTGATCCGCACACCAACAGAAACAACAGTGAAACTGCGCCGGGGGTCTTCCGGCAAGCCCCTCCGGCGTGAGAATGAGATGGACCGGAAAGATGGTGATAATAATATGGAGAGTGTGTGAGTATGTAAATATGCAGTAAAGCATTACCTTCATCCATGTTTTGTTCCCATATTTATAGTGGATATAATGATATTAGGGTTTTCATCTGAACCGTTGGATTGGGTGGATGCCAACCGTTGGATCAGCTCTGTCTCCTAAGCGTACACGTGCCGCGCCGGGGTCAGTCCGCCTAAATAAGGACTCTGCAACACCTGACACTGATAAGTAGCTTAGCTTATAAAGGAAAGTCAACCTGCACACCTTTTGGTGTTATTACTGGTTACATGATTGCACGTGTAACAAGGCACTGTAGTAGGTCTGACATTATCCCAAATTAGCTAATTAATCAAGCTTGTTGAGGAAGCTTAATTGAATGGACGACCTGAAGCTGTGCGTCTAGTTAGGTCGTCTTCTTGAGAGGTGACTCGACGAGCAAACCATCAGAGAGTTGGTCGTTCAGTGACGACGCTCACTCTTGGGTGAGATCAGTTTTGCGTGGTGGGAAGGCTCGTCGTTAGGTGTATTGGCTCGTCGCTTGGATGGGCTTGGTCGCTCAATGGCGACGACTGCCATCCGTTATTGGACGGGCTATAACCTAGGTCTTGATCGGATCCTTCGTAGTTGGACCTTTGATGGGCCCGTCGGGCCCATAGCTCGTAGCGAAGTAGTGAGCTCGGCCCATCACAGAATATTCCGCTCAATTATATTTTCTTTGTTTCAAAATAAATATTGTCTTCGAACTTTGATTAAAAAGCTAATTTGAGTATCTTGATAATATTCTAAAAATTATTATTGATAAACAAATAGAAACGTTATTCATTACTAATTTTAAATTTTTATCAAGATAAATAATTTATTATTGAAAATTGGTTAAAGTTCAACTTCATTGATCAAGTGCGATATATATTCTGATAAAAATAATTAAATATATTTTTATTAATTGCTCTCATCTATATTGTATCTCACAATAAAAATTAGTAAATTGAAAAAAATATCAATAAAAGAGTGAAAAAGTAATTTGAATATTTTTTTGCCTTAAAACGATAATTATTTTGAATTAAAGATTTAATCAATAAATATGATGAATATTTTAAAGGAGAGAGAGTAGCTTTTTTGTTAGACTACTAATATAGGGGTGAGTGGTCTAATTATGATCACCTATATATTATGGTTATTTTAATTATTATTATATTTTAATTATTATTTATTTTTAGTTAACTTCAACATATTAAGGATTTTATAATATAAATATATATTTAAATAAATTTGCTATACTAATATTAAAAAGTAGAGAAAATAAGAGATTAGCTAATTATAATATTCAAAATAAGTATAAAATAAGTTAATTTATATCATACCTTCAATTAATCAAATACCAAAAAATCAATAGTATAATAAGTATAAAATAAGTTAATTTATTCATAAGAAGAAATGACTCAGTGGTAAATATAAATGTCACAATGTGTAAGATCTTGGGTTTGATCCCTTTCTATGCCTTCTAAAACATTATTTGAAGGGAGTAAGTGGAAAATCAATATTGATTCTCTTTAAAAAAATCTTATTTAAATTTAATTATTTTCACAAAAAATTTAGACATTTAAGACCATTTACAATGGTTGTTTAAAAGGGTGTTGGCAACAATTTTTTATTTTTTTGTTTTTCTTTAACAATGGTTGTTTAAAAGGGTGTTGAAAGTGAGAGGTTGTTGGGAGTTTTAAACATTGTTGAGAGAGAAGGAGGGGATTTTGATTGGGCCACGTGTAAATTGAGGACTGGTGGGTTGTGTTTGGCGTCAATTTCGTCCAGCTTTTTCCTTTTTTTTTTCTTTTAATTTTATCTCCAATTATATGAGCTCAATTATTTCATAATAAATTATTTTTTTTTACACCAAAATTCATAAAAAAAAATTCCTCTATAAATAAAACTTTATTTCATTTGATTTGGAGAATAATTTTCTGCTTTAATGTGTGTTATTTGCAATGATGTACTACTTTAATGTGTGTTTTCTAGCTTTAATGATGTACTACTTTAATAATAATTATTGTCATTTTATGTATTTATTTAATTGCAATTAAAAAATTAATTAAATTTTAAATATTTTTTTAATTAAAAATGATAATAATAATAATTACTATATTACTAATTATCAAAATAAAGAATATAAAGTGGGGGTATATGATGATGAGTTGGAAGAGTGTCAAATTTTGTTTAAACAAACCATTATAGGGACTTTTGTTGAATATGGTGTTAAATGGTTAGGTGAAAGAGAGAGAAGATGATGTGGAGTGTTAAAGTGGGTGTTGAGAGGAATTTTTTTGTTTTTTCCATTGTAGATGGTCTAAGTATGAAACTTACTTGTTATATTTACAACAATTAAATACTTACTCCACTTTCTATCTTTATCCAACTATCTACACTTACAAAAAATCTCATTTTCACCTTTTTCTTTAATTTTTGTGGGCAAATACTAAATACAGGGAACTCAATTTTCAGGGAAGCAAGTAAATTACCAAAATAGCCTTTTAACCACAACCCTCACTCTCTCTCTCTCTCTGGCACCGGCGGCGGCGCCATTTTACCGGTGAGCTGTAGAGCACCTCTTGAGCTCGTATTCGACGCAAAAACTTCCGTCAACCGCCATTTACAAATTCTGAATAATCGATCAAAACTAAGCCCTGATTGAGTTTCAAAAATACACAACAATACAACATAAATAATCAAAAATTAAGTAGCAATTGTTATGTTTAATTAGGTTAAATGATGATTGAGAAAGACGGGAGAAAAAAAATTGGGGGAACTGACCTAAATTTGAAGTAGGGATTGAGCGTCCGTTCTTCTTCGTCTTCACCTGATTTGTCCAAATCTGAAACTCGATTCTCGGTCCTTTCTTTCGGTAGCCATTGCTAAGTATGACAAGTCTCATGCTGAACTCGATTCAACAGTCTTAGGGTCTCGTATGAACTCACACGAGACACATCTCGTGTGAACTCATACGAGACTCATCTCATATGAACTCACACGAGATGTGTCTCGTGTGAGTTCATACGAGATGAGTCTCGTGTGAGTTCACACGAGATGTGTCTCGTGTGACTCATCACGTGTACATATACACGAAATTATAGATTACATCTCGTGTATACTTACACGAGATGGGCAAGGACAGCATTGAAATATTTCGTTCCCTGTATATAAGATTCTCTGTATATAACCATATCCATTTTTGTGTCCAATTCAAATTGTTAACCTTCAAATGGGGAAAGAGATAGTTACTTTTTGGTTTAAAATAATTATCATTGTGTCGAAATTTTGATTCAAAATAATTATTATTTTTAAGTTCAAAGCATTTAAATTTCTCATTTACACTAATATTAGAACTTGTTATATTATATAATGATTGTTCTAATGTGTGAACTGGTATATGAGTTAATAATGGTAATTAGTTAAAACCATTAAAAAATTTCATTTACTCTAATATTAAAATTTGTTATATTTTATTGAGATTGTTTTATTATGTGAACCAATATACATATACGAGAGATAATTAATAATTGTTTTTATTTTTTTTTACTTTTTTTAGTTGTTTAGTTACCTTTTGTTTCAAAATATTATCAATGAATCAAAATTTTGATTCAAATTAATTAGTATTTTTAAGTTAAAATTATTTAAAATTCTTATTTATTTTAGAGATAATTAATAATGATAATAAGTGTTTTTAAGTTAAAAGTAGTTAAAATTCTCATTTACTCAAATACTCCTTCCGTCCCTAAAAGATTGTCCTGTTGTACATTTTGCAATTATTAAGGAAGAGCTTCACCTTCTTGTACCTTAGTAGATCTGCACTAACATTCACGCCTAAGTTTAGAAATGGGACATACTTTTTGGGACAAGTCAAAATGATAAATGGGACAATCTTTCAGGGTCGGAGGGAGTATTAGAATATGTTATAGGAGTATAGTGATTGTTTTATAGTGTGCCTGGTATGATATATGAGGGATAATTAATAATGGTATTTTTTTCGTCGATTTAATTTCTTAACTTGACTTTCTACGCTTATTAAAAAATTAAAATTAAAATGGATCAACCATAATAATGAGTTGAGGAAATAATTATCTAAACACTATTTATAAAATAAACGGGTGAAAAGTAGAGGGTAGATAACTAACATTTATTTTTGTAAGGCTCCGTTTATTTGGAGGAAAATATTTTTCGCAAAATATTTTTTTTCTCATTTTTTGGTATTTGGTAAGCACCGAAAAATGGAGAAAATGTTTTTCGAAAAATATTTTTCATACACCTCCACGTTACCTACCCCATCAACCACCCCTGCCCAACCCCCTACCCCAACCCTATCGCAAAAAAAAAAAAATACTTGTATTAAAATTTCTTTTACAACTCTCCAACCCCCCCCCATCAAAAAAAAATAATTTTTTTACTCATTTAAATTTTTTTTAACAACTCCCCACCTCCACCACCACCCGAGGTCAATTTTTTTTTATTCATTTTAATATTATTTTTTAACAATTCCTCCATCCCCAATCAATATTTTTTACTTATATTAAAATTATTTTTTAACAACTCTCACTTCCCTCACTAACCCCCCACCCTCACCCACCCAGCCACCCATCCACCCACCACGAACCCTCCTCCCACGATCAAACTTTTTATTTTACTCATAATTAAATTATATTATTTTTAACAACTTTCCTACCCATGACCCCGCTCCCCCCACTCTCGGCTACCTACCCTATCTCCACCCCACTCTCGGCTATCGACTCTACCCCACACCCACACCCACACCCACACCCTACACTATCACCACCCTATTTTATCACCATCTTACCCTTTACATTTCCCTTGTCACCCTTCTCTACCCCTATCCAACACTACCCCACACCCACCCACCTCACCCCAATTGATCCCCACCCCTACCCTATCCACCCACACCTCCATTACTCTACCCCACTTTATCTTTTACAATTTATCTCAGATTTTGTTTTAATCGAAAAATATTTTTCTTTAATTAAACAAACACATGAAAATATTTTTCGAAAAATATTTTAGTTAGATTTACGAAACATACAAAAATATATTTTTGTCATTTTTCGAAAAATATTTTCATTTTTCGAAAAATATTTTACGAGAAATCGTTTTACACGAAACAAACATAGCATAATTATATAAATTTTATGAGGACAAATTAAAAAAAAAAAACTATTCAAAATTTGTTATTTATATAATAAAACAACTAAAACCATAAATTGAAAGATAGATAGAAAAGGAAAATACAATTTTAAACAGAAATGAAGAGAGTATGTTTCTAACTTATTTATTGTATAGTTTTTTATTAAAATTAATGTAAAACAAAAAAAACCTTGAAATGGAGAACTAAGAAAACATTAAAGAATAAAACATAGAGTAGGGTAGTAATCATTTGACAGCCAGATGTTACTCCCTTTTTTTTTTTTGAGAGTATATTTTTGATTTTATACATTAATAAATCACTTTTATCTAGAAAATATTGTACAAATAAAATTTTTATTGTACAAATAAAAATATTATACAAATAAAATTTTTATTGTACAAATAAAAATACTCTTTTTCAAATAGAGATACAAGAATAGGTAAAAAGAGAAGATTGTGTTTTTCTTAGAGCAAAACTGGTCAACGACAAATTTGTCTTATACTCCCTCCCTCCGTTCACTCCAAGTCCAAGTGTCACTTTTTATTCAAAATGACGTTCTGTTTGAAGTGTCACATTTTCTAAAAAGAAAATGTTTTATTAATATTCTATTATCCCATCTACTATTTTCTCTACTAATTCTCTCTCCTCTACACTCACAACACTTTTTAAATTTACTATCTTCTCCACTAATTCTCTCTCCTATTTTCAAATTACACTCACAACATTTTTTCTTCCTCTTTTTTCCTTAATTTGCGTGTCATCCCTAAAAAGGTGACACTCTTGGTGGGACGGAGAGAGTATTTCAAGTTGCGTAGATGAACTTGCAATGCATACTCCCTCCTTTCCACAATAATATGCAAAAAGACCTCTTTTAAACGTTCCACAATAATTTACACTTTTCTAAAATGAAAATTAGATTCACTTTTCTCTACTCACAACACTTTTCAAATTTACTATTCTTTCCACTCATTCTCTCTCCTATTTTATTTTTACACTCACAACACTTTATCTTTATCACTTTTTACCTTAATTCTCGCACCTACACAAAAAGTGCATACATACATTTGTGGCGCGGAGGGACCAGGGAGTATGATTTTCAACTCACCAAACAGATCTGTTCCTCTTTCTTTTCTCTATCCTAAACTGCCAAACTTCTCCTATAGTTCTACTTTACCAATAGTGATTGATTATGAGCCTACCTCAAGTCAAAGATACAACTGCAAGTATAACGGATCCAAATTATGATCGTAAAAGTGAACTGAAATCTTTTGACGAAACAAAAACTGGTGTCAAAGGACTTGTTGATGCCGGAATCACCCATGTCCCCCGTATATTCATTCAACCACCTGAAGAAAACTCCGGCGACATATCAAATACCACAAAAACCCAGTTCACTATTCCGATCATAGACCTTGATTTGCTTCAAAAAGAATCGATCCATCGCCAGGATATTGTTGAAAAGGTTCGTGAAGGATCAGAGTCCCTGGGGTTCTTCCAAGTGATCAATCATGGCATCCCGGCTAGTATTTTGAAGGAAATGTTGGACGGAGTTATCAGATTTTATGAACAGGAACCGGAGGTGACTAAAGAATGGTATACTCGAGATAACTCTAAGCGATTTGTGTATAATAGCAACTTTGATTTGTTTAGAGCACCAGTTGCTAATTGGAGGGATACTGCTTATTGTCTTATGGCTCCTAACCCTCCATGCCCAGATGATTTGCCAGAGGCCTGCAGGTATGTCATCTTCACGAAAATTCTTTTCTCACTTTATTATGATGGGATTTGACCATATGTCGGTGTTCGTATAAAGCCATAAATGCAAATGGTTCTATTTATGCATGAATTCAAATAGGATTTGGGGCTTGTATAGTCGAATTTTGAAGTTCGAAATCATTACTATAGAATGTAACTCATTTACTATTATATGAACTCATTCTAGTAACTCTAACTCATGTTATACTAAATGTTACCTATATACTATAAAAGTCGAACTTCTGTGTACAATTGAATTTCACAAGCCCCAGATCCCTTCATATGTGCACATTATAATAATCTAAGTAGGTTCCCAATATTTCTGCAGAGATATTATGATGTCATACTTTGAGCACGTAATAAAACTGGGTCAGTTGTTGTTTCAAATATTGTCAGAGGCTTTGGGCCTCCATCCAAACCATCTTCAAGACATGGGTTGTGCTGATGGACTTGCGATGCTGCTGCACTATTATCCGGCGTGTCCACAGCCGGAACTTACATTAGGCACTGCCAAGCATGCGGATGTTGACTTTTTCACTGTTCTTTTACAAGATCACATAAAAGGCCTCCAAGTTCTTCATCAGAACCAGTGGATTGATGTTCCCCCTCTTCCTGGTGCTCTTGTGATCAATGTTGGAGATCTTCTACAGGCATGTCTCTCAACCATTGATCTTATTTAGAGTCGATCCTTCGTTTACCATCCATGTTTGAAAGTCTAACATTTAACTCCCTCCGTCTCATAATAATGGTTGCACTTTACTTTTTAGTCCGTCCCAAAATAAATGTATTATTTCAAGGTACATAAACAGTTTTAGAGAAATTTTACCATTGTACAAGCAATAAACTAGTTAAGTATCTTCCTTAAAAACGTTGGGATGGAGGGAGTAATACTAGAAGCAATTTTCTTTCTGATGCATTTGGTTTTCAGCTTATATCCAATGACAAGTTCAAAAGTGTTGAACATAGAGTATTGGCGAACAAAGTTGGTCCAAGAGTATCAGTTGCTTGTTTCTTTACAACTCAATTTTCGCCATCGTCTAAGGTTTATGAACCTATTAAAGAGTTACTGTCAGATGAGAATCCCCCAAAGTATAGGGCAACAACGGTCAAAGACTACACACTTTACTACAATGGGAAAGGACTTGATGGAACTTCTGCTTTGGATCATTTTAAGCTCTAAACCTCGTAATGTAAATCATTTATCAGCTCTACGTTATGACTTACGAGCTTATAGAAGCAAGAATAAAGAATGTTGTTTATGTATCAAAGGACAAAGTATCTGTCTCTTATTATTCATATTGTGTTGGATGTGGCTCGTTTCTTCGTGGCTGGATCTTTGCTTTGAGGCGGGCGCCCCACCTAGGGTGAGGCGGACGCCTGATGGACAGAAGATGGAGCCTTGGCAAGCTTGGTTTGAGGCGGGCGCTTTGTTCTTGGATTGGCGGACGCCTCATACACCGAAGGTTGGGCATGGCTTGGTTTAATCCCAGGCGGCCGCATCAATCTTCATGAGGCGAGCGCCTCGCACGCCGAGGGAGCAGCCTGGCTTTGCACAGCGCCAGGCGGGCGCCTGGTTGTTCTTGGGGCGGGCGCCTCAAGGATGACGGGGGGTTTTGGGCCGTGGGTTTCTGGTTTATTTGGAATCTTTGTTGGGCTAGGTTTGTAGGCATATAAATACTTGCTTTGTAACCTAGGTAAACTTGGTACAGATTTTGCATAATAATATACAGAAACGGAGGCTCTAAACCCCAAAATTAATCTCTTCTCTTTCTTCTTCGATTTCCTGATTAATTGCTTGTGTGTGTGTTCTTGAGTTTTGTGTTCTTGCTTCCGTTGCGATTGCACAACAACTGGTATCAGAGCACGGTTGCGATGTCTGGGGGGAATTCCATCACCGTGAAGTCCGACGTTCAGAAGTTTGATGGTCATGGAAACTTTGCGTTGTGGCAACGGAGGGTGAAGGATTTCTTGATTCAAGCAGGCTTGGGAAAGGTTCTTCGATATCCGGATAAACCTGATGATATCGAAGAAGGTCCATGGAAGGAATTGCAAGAGCGGGCTGTATCGTCTATACGGCAGTGTCTTGGGGATGAGGTGGTGTATCACGTGATCGATGAGGAATCACCGACGAAGGTTTGGGAGATTTTGGAGGCTAGATATTTGTCGAAATCAGTTTCGAACAAATTGCATCTTAAGCAACGGCTGTATGGGCTTAAGATGGTAGAGGGTTCTGACCTAGAATCTCATATACACACGTTTAATCAAATCCTCAACGATTTGGTTAGGGTGGAGGTGAAGTTCGAGGATGAGGACAAGGCTTTGATGCTGTTGAATTCGTTGCCCAATTCTTCAACATACGAAAACCTTGTTACTACGTTGACGTGGGGGAAGGAGACTTTGGAATTGCAACCGGTCACAGATGCTCTTATAGCGTTTCATAAACGGAAGAAGTCCGTTGATGAACCTGCGGGTGAGGGGTTATTTGTGAAGGAAAATCAGGAACGTGGGAGATCTCAGTTCCGGGATAACTCGCAGAGGCAGAATTCTCGCTCTCGCCAAGGAAGAAGTACAAGGGGAATTGTTTTAAGTGTGGGCGGAAGGGGCATAAGGGGCATAAGAGGCGTAATTGTCGGGAGTAGGGGAATGGTAAAGGCAAGGAAGGATCTTCAAAGTCAGTCAATGTGGTTGAAGATTGCTCGGAGGATGTGGATGGAGATATGCTCACGACTTCATCAGCTGTGGAGCACCCGACAGATGTTTGGATTCTGGATTCAGAATGTTCGTTTCATGTGACTGCGAATCGTGATTGGTTCGATACCTACAGGTCAGTTAATTCTGATATAGTTACTATGGGTAATGGTGCTACATGTAAAATTGCTGGCATAGGAACTATAAGAATTAAGATGTATGATGGTGTAGTTAGAACGTTATGTGATGTTAGACATGTTCCGGAGGTCTCTAAAAATCTTATTTTATTGGGTACCTTGGATGCTAATGGTATGAACTATAAGGCTCAAGGTGGAGTACTGAAAGTTGTTAAGGGTGCTATGGTAGTGATGAAAGGTGAGAAGGGCTCCAAGAACATTTACAGGTTGCTCGGGAGCACGGTTGTAGGTGGAGTCACATCTGTTGAGTCGGAGGTCGATACTGATGCCCTTCTATGGCATATGAGGCTTGGTCACATGGGTGAAAGGGGAATGCGGGAACTTCATAAACGTAAGTTGTTGAAGGGTGTGAAGACTTGTAAACTTGAGTTTTGCAAGTATTGTGTTCTTGGAAAGCAGAATAAGGTGCAGTTCAAGACGGGTAAGCATACAACAAAGGGCATTCTCGATTACATTCATTCAGATGTGTGGGGGCCGGTCAGAACAGAGTCTAGAGGAGGACATTATTACTTCGTGACTTTCATTGATGATTTTTCGAAGAAGGTTTGGGTTTACTTCATGAGGCACAAGTCAGAGACTTTTGAGAAGTTCAAGGTGTGGAAAGCTGAAGTGGAAAACCAAACGGGGCGGAAAATCAAGTGTTTGAGGAGTGATAATGGGACAGAGTACACAGATAGCGAGTTCAAGAAGTTCTGTCGAGAGCATGGGATCAAGAGGCACTACACGGTTCGCAAGACACCACAGCAAAATGGTGTAGCTGAGAGGATGAACAGAACTATTGCGGAAAGGGCTAGGTGTCTACGATTCAATACGGGGTTGGCAAAGAACTTTTGGGCTGATGCGGTGAGTATGACATATTTCTTGATTAACAGATCACCTAGAGTCTCTTTGGATAACAGGTTTGCGGAGGAGGTATGGACGGGTAATGAGGTAGACTTCACCGATATCCAGGTGTTTGGGTGTCCATCCTATGTGCATATTCCTGGTGAAGAGCGGTCGAAGCTTGACCCAAAGTCAAAACAGTGTGTCTTTCTCGGGTATGAAATAGGTGTGAAAGGATACAAGCTTTGGGATCCCAAGTCAAGCAAGGTGGTGATTAGTAGAGATGTAGTCTTTGATGAAAAGGCTATGTTGAAGTGTACTCATGATGATAAGGAGAAGGTGCCAGAAAGCAAGGAGGGCGAGAAGCAGGTTATTGAGGTGGAGCTACGTGAGGATAATACTGATGCGGATCTCACTCTTCCGGAGTCAGAGGAACCTACACAAGAAGTGGCTAGTACTTCAGTTGGGAGACCTAAGAGAGTAATCAAGCCACCGGTCAGGTATGGATTTGAAGACATGGCTTCATATGTTCTTGTTCTTAGTAGTGGAGACCCGAGTACTTTTAAGGAGGCTATAAACAGTCCGGAAAAGGACAAGTGGGTAACTGCTATGGCGGAGGAGATGGAGTCACTGTACAAGAATGATACATGGGATTTGGTGGAGCTTCCTAAAGGGAAGCGTGCTATTGGTTGCAAGTGGATCTTCAAGCGCAAGGAGGCAGTATCAGAAAAAGAGGGGGAAAAGTTCAAGGCTCGTTTGGTAGCAAAGGGGTATTCGCAGCGAGAGGGGGTGGATTATAATGAGATTTTTTCGCCTGTTGTGAGACATACTTCCATTCGGATTGTGTTGGGTCTTGTAGCGCACTATGATTTGGTGTAGGAGCAGATGGATGTGAAAACTGCGTTTCTACACGGTGAGTTGGATGAGCAGATTTTCATGGAGCAACCACATGGGTTCACGGAGCCCGGGCAGGAACGGTTGGTTTGTAGATTGAAGAAGTCACTCTATGGGCTGAAGCAGTCTCCGAGGCAGTGGTATACGAGGTTTGACTCCTACATGGTACGTATTGGCTACAAGCGTTGTGAGTATGATTGCTGCGTTTATGTGAAGAGCCTTGATGATGGTTCTTGTATTTTTCATTCGTATGTGGATGATATGCTTATCGCGGGTAGGAGTAAGAATGAGGTCAATCAGTTGAAGGCCTTGTTGAGTAGAGAGTTTGACATGAAGGATTTGGGGGAAGCCAAGAAGATTCTTGGGATGGAGATTCGCCGAGACAGAAAATCTAGGAGATTGTGGCTGTCTCAAGCCGGATATGTGGAGAAGGTGTTGGAGAGGTTCAATATGCGGGATGCAAAACCTGTGAAGACACCATTGGCGAGTCATTTTAGTCTATCTGCCTCAGATTCCCCGAGTTCGACTGAAGAGATTCATAGGATGTCAAAGGTTCCCTATGCAAGCGCAGTGGGATGTCTCATGTATGCTATGGTTTGCACGAGGCCAGATTTGGCGCAAGCCATTAGTGTGGTTAGCAAGTATATGGCGAATCCGGGCAAACAGCATTGGGAAGCAGTTAAGTGGATTCTCAGATATTTGAAGGGCACTATGGATTATGGCATCATGTTTGGAGGTAAGAGTGAGGAGTTTTCTGTTGTAGGGTATGTTGATTCAGATTATGCGGGTGACTTGGATCGGAGGAGGTCGACTACGGGTTATGCGTTTACTCTTGGTGGTGGACCCATATGTTGGAGATCTATGATCCAATCTATCATTGCTTGTCTACAACGGAAGCGGAGTATATGGCACGGTTGAAGCCGCAAAGGAGGCCTTATGGCTGCGGGGTTTGGTCAACGAGTTGGGCATTGAGCAAGGTGGAGTGAAGTTGCTTTGTGACAGTCAAAGCGCGATATTTCTAGCGAAGAATCACATTTATCATCAACGGTCGAAACACATTGATGTTCGATTTCACAAGATTCGGGAGTTGATTGATATGGGTGAGGTTGTTCTAGAGAAGGTTCACACTACAGAGAATGCCACGGATATGTTGACGAAGCCGGTTACCACTGACAAGTTCAAGCACTATTTGGACTTGCCGCACATCTCGAGGCTGCTTAGAGATGGGGAGGTTCGAGCCGGTTCCATGTATCTTCTGATGGTTTGGGTGAACACTCGCCAAGGTGGAGATTGTTGGATGTGGCTCGTTTCTTCGTGGCTGGATCTTTGCTTTGAGGCGGGCGCCCCACCTAGGGTGAGGCGGACGCCTGATGGACAGAAGATGGAGCCTTGGCAAGCTTGGTTTGAGGCGGGCGCTTTGTTCTTGGATTGGCGGACGCCTCATACACCGAAGGTTGGGCATGGCTTGGTTTAATCCTGTGCGGCCGCATCAATCTTCATGAGGCGAGCGCCGCACGCCGAGGGAGCGGCTTCTACAGCGCTGCGGGCGCCCGGGTTGTTCTTGGGGCGGGCGCCTCAAGGATGACGGGGTTTTGGGCCGTGGGTTTCGGTTTATTTGGAATCTTTGTTGGGCTAGGTTTGTAGGCATATAAATACTTACTTTGTAACCTAGGTAAACTTGGTACAGATTTTGCATAATAATATACGTAAACGGAGGCTCTAAACCCCAAAATTAATCTCTTCTCTTTCTTCTTCGATTTCCTTTTTTTTTTTTTTTTTTTTTTTTATTATTATTTTTTATTTTTTATTTTTTTTTTTTATTTTTTTTTTTTTTTCTTTTTTAAGAAGGGGATCAACACATTTCACCGCTTCCCCCTTGATGCACTTCACAGAGGCGCCTAGCTATGCTAGGGAGGGCAATGTCATTCCCTCTAACCACTGGTGGGGGAATCGAACCCATGACCTCCAGGTTGGAAGCCATGAACTCTAACCATCAGGCTAAGACCCCGCGTGCTCTTCGATTTCCTGATTAATTGCTTGTGTGTGTGTTCTTGAGTTTTGTGTTCTTGCTTCCGCTGCGATTGCACAACATGTTGTCTTACCTGAATCTAAAGATTATATAAGAATATAAGTCATTTGTTTGAAGCGAGTTTTCAAGGCTGAGAATAAATCAAATACCATCTTCGTAATAATGAAATAGCAGCAAAACTAAAACTACTGAGTTTCGAGTATTCTGGAAAGGCTAGAGAGGGATGAAACCATGACATAAATCCCAGTTAGTTTTGTAATCGAGTATTTGAAAGTTGAGAGATTCTTTGTTTCAGTTAAGGTAAGTTGTTGATGTAGTTAAAACAAATTACTCCTACAACCTAGAGATTGTAATTTGTTTTAACTGCAGCAAGAACTTACAATAACTGAAACAAAGAATTTCTCACCAGACTTTACCTAATCCAAAGTCCACACATCGTTATCAAATAACTGAATCATAAATAAAAAAAAAAAAAGATAGTTCACGACACAAATTATTGAATTATAGCCGATTGGTTACACATTCTTGTCATACCTTTGTTACTAACAAAATTAAACTTTTATTTGAAAACGGATTGGATTTTGCTGGCTTCCTAGGATTAGTGTATCAGAAGCCTCTCATATCTCATAGATTACCGAATACCACTTGAGCAGAAGCTCTTTCATAGCAGTTAATAAAAATTTGATGACACAAACATGGTAGCAAAATGATTTCAATGTTTTATTAAAAAAATTAATTATTCAAAAATAGTGATATGGAAACTTTTATTTGATTTTTTAACAATTCTTTTGATAGTAGTGTAATCTTAATGTTTTATTCAAAAACAGTAGAATTATGTTGAAGGAATTCGAGATGCTTCCGGGACATGGGATTTCTTCTAAGTTGTCAATCATGGCATCCCGGTTAATGTTCTTGAGGAGATGTGATTGACGGGGTTCGTAGATTCAGTGAGCAAGATAGGGAGGTGAAGAAAATAATGGTATACTTGAGATATGAGCAATAAGAAAAGGGCGGTGTATGTTCGCAATTTTGATTTATACAATGGCTGCAAATTGGAGGGATTCATTATATTGTTTTATGGCTCATAATCCCCCCAAGCTAGAGGAATTGCCCCCTCCTTGTAGGTACTCTTAAGAAAAATCCTTTTCTCTTATCTGTTACTTCGTTAGTTCCCTTCGTCCCAAAATAAATAACCATTTTTTTTCTTCAAATATGCTCTTGATCAGTAACAAATTTGAAAATATTTGATCATTTATTTTGGGACAGAGGTAGTATAAAAATTTCATGTCTAGTTTCAAATATGCCCTTAAAAAATTTCAAATATGCTCCTGATCAAGAGCAACAAAATTTCAAATATAATTGATGACGCCACAAAATTTTGGGTCTCACTAAGGAACAACCGGCATTGAGTAATCTTGTACTTAGATCACAACACAAACAATGAGACACCGTTAGAGATCAAGTCGCTATTGATTCCGGCTTAGGCCCTCGGGTGTGATAGTAAGATATATGTGGAATATGAACTGAGAATAAGACTTGAAATGTTTTAGCGTGTGTGTGTGCTAAGGTTAGATAATGTGACTTCCCTTGCCCTAGTGGATAAGGGAGAGTATTTATAGTGTAAAGAGAGATATGTTGGGTAAAATCTCAACCGTTGAGCACATTTGTCTTGACATAGGACACGTGGCGAGCCCTAGTTGGTAAGTAAAATAAAGGGCACCGCTAATATAGAGGATGTCGTTGAAAGGACGAAGGACAGACGGGCAGGTGATAGTTGCTTCGGTGCCACGACGCGCATGATGGTCGCCTAAGCCTCCATTTAATGCGACAGGGACATGCTTGTCAGCTAGTATCAGAGCTCGTACGCAATCGTTATTTACAAAATTTAGGAACCGAGAGTCTGGATGAGACCGTGGTACAACACGAACCAAGCGTAACTCAATTTGAAGTGTCACATCATTTAGTTGGGTTTGGACCAGAACAATCATGGGCCCGGTCTATAGGGTCCGAGCTCATCAGTGACCCCTTGCTTCGAGCGCTGGATCATTTATGGTCCGGGCGAGAAGCTATATGTGGAGCTCGGTCTGCGAACTGTATTAATGTCGCGGGTAAAAGTGTTGTGAAGATTTGTCACTTTTTTGGTGTAGACTCCCTGCTTGGGGCACGTGGCATTGCACATGTGTTGTGTTGGTGAAAGTTGGTGTAAGCTTAGGGAAGCTTCCTTGATAAGGATGAGTGAGCCCCAGTGATGTAAAGAACAGAGGTTATGAGATGAACCGAACGAAAAATCAACAAAATTCGTTAACAAAGAAGGCACAGCCGTTTTTGTCCTTTAATTCAATTCATAAATCCAAAAACTTAGTTGTTTAAACTCTAAAACATGTTTAAATACTCTAAGAAAACCCTAAAAACGTATTAGACTAGAAAGGACTAAACTACCCCGCTTAATTGTCTTTAAAACATCAGTAAACGCATCAGAAAGAAACACCAGCAGCGCTCCCCCGTAACTGAGGCGCCCGCTACACCTAGTTTGAGGCGCCAGCCTCGAGTACAGACGATTGGCCTTGGATTTCTTCAAGTGAGGCACCCGCCTGGCCTTTCATGGGGCGCCCGCCTGGATCGCAGCCCCTTGATCTGTTGCTTTCTTGGCCCTATTTGACTGCCTGTTGCTCTGCATCACCCAGAGCTGTCGAACCGTCAGCGTGTGTCAGGTACGAACGGGATATTTCGTGAATCTTAGAAGATGCCATAAATGCCGACCGCCATAAATTCAAAATTTAAAATTCTGCCTGTTCAGTAAACGAGGGAATTTGGTCAGGTGGCTAATTAATACGAGTTAACCCGAACCGTCCTGGGCCTATAAATAGGAAATCCTCTCTCCTTCATAATCTTTTATCACCCCTTGCCTTCAATATGAGTCTTAGAGAGAGAAAATTTTCCAGTTTCCATAAGCTTTTTCCTTTGTAATCCTTCTCATGTAGTTACTCCTTTTTTGTTGGTTCCTCTATTTCTTCCTCTCCTTTTCAATATTTATCCATGGATGGTAACCTCGAGCATCCTCTAGAACTTGGTAATGGGATTATCCCTGACTCCTTTGCCGTGGATAGGACCTCCGGTGAAATTTACCGTATGGTTGCCGACAGGATGTGGGTTAAGCTAACCCTAGAATCCTTTAAGTATTTCTCTATAAAGTATGATTGGGGAAATTGGGTCCCACTCTGGTTGTGGGAGGCCAAAAGGAGGGATTATATGAATGGTGATATACAAACTATTGGAGATATGCAGCGGTTGAGAAACTTTGTCATGGGTGTTCTCTGTAGGTTTCACCGCGATCGCGATCAGGCCTAGAGTGCTAAATAATTGGTTAGGAGGGCTCACATTGACCCGTTGGATGGTAGGGAGGCCTTAGACCGGATGGCCATTGATATTGCCCATAGAGAAGTTGAGATCGTGAATGCCTTTTCGGAGGCCACGGAGGGACCACCACTGCTCGCGAGCAAAATTATCGTGGTTCCTCTACCTAAGGGGCCGCGCCTACCTTCCCCCTCATAGAAAGAAGACTACAGCCCACAGGGCTTCATTTGATGACCTGGCCGCCGCCTTTCATATAGACCTTAATACTTATTCTATTTGCGGGCTGCAGGAAGTTGTTGTTCAGAATGCCGCCTTCGTCCCGAGACTGTTTTTGATGTCCAGGACAATAATAAAGAGTGCGTGTTCTTTGGGTCTCAGTTCGAGAATGGTCTTAGGTTGCCCCTGGACCGTTTCATTGTCCGCGCCCTCGTATCCTTTATCGTTGTGAGCAGAGTGCTAGGATATGAACCTACCCTTTTCGGGCTATACACCTTCAACACCAATCAAATTACCAAAGGCAATCTTGGACTAAGACCATAGATCATTCTCCCAAAGCCTTCTCTCCCCCGAACAACAAGTTCGATCAATGGAATCAAAAGCAAATCTTTGTTGCTAATAGATTTGGCTGGAACTTTCCTAAGCCGGAGGGTGTCATGCCTCTTAGAGTTTTAGCGAGTAGCTATCCTATCCCTCTGAAGCCTTGGAATTTAAGACCTCGGTGGCGACATACTTAGGCATATATTCGGATGATGGGGCATCCGCGGTCTTTGATGTTTCGGCTATAGTAGAAGATGAGGCTATGCTTATATATGCCGGGGTAGCTCCCCCAAGAGAGGGTCTGAATGTGGAGTCCAGGGTAAAAATGGGGCCTACCCTTCGCGACCCGGACTGTAGAGTGCACGAATTTTTCGATTTTGAATCTAAGTGTGGCACAGAATGGGCGCGATCTGCGAAGAGCCAGACTGGATCAGTCTTTTTTTGCTTTCTTTCTTTTCTGCCTATATATATTTGTATTTTTTCTATCTTTACAATTGATTCTGACCCCTTCCATTTTAGTTTTGTTCAGATTCCGAAGATCCTATAATGGCCTTAAGGAAGCCGTTGCTGAGCTTAAGGCCGCCAATGCGGGCCAAATGACACTTCGAAATGTGTCAAGGCAAGGGAATCTCCGGGGTGTTGCTGACCCCAACGTTTGTTGTCAGCAGTCAACCAGACTACTGGACCTTCTCTGGCACAGGGCATGGTGTTCTTCGAACTAGGGATCTTCCTCCGCACGCTCCTACGGGCAGAGGCCGCGGTATATAAGGAGACCCCAGTATCCTTGGGTCAGGCTTCCAGAGCTGGCAAGGATGTTGTGGGGAAGAAAAGGTCCCACTCTGGTTCTGAGGGACAAAGTAAGGATAAGCAGCCCGGGGTTCAATCCCCTGAGGTTATTACTGTGAAGAACCCTAGCATCTTGCCGATAAGACCGAGCTCGATATGCAGATCTCACTACCCATTGGTTAACATAGAGACCAGAGAAAAGGCGTGGGAGCTGAGTGACAAGCTGGGGGATGTTCCTCCTGTTCAAGGTGTGGATTTATATGCCCGCAGAGGCAATAATTCAATGGTGGGGCTTGGTCTTTTGAACAAGCTCTACTGCCCAGATTACTATAAGACCGTGCTCCCAAATCTTAGTCCCTCCGCCTTGACGGGAAACATTGGTTTGATGGTTGCAGAGGTACTTTCCCTTCTTTTTTCTCTCTCTCTCTCTTTGTGATTTTGTTTCTGCTCTTCTCTTACAGTGATCCTCTTTTTTAGATAGCTAATGATGCTCTTCGTCTGAGGGAGATTATTGATGAGCAAGCCGCGGTTATCACAGAGAGAAATGGCCCACTGGGAAGGCTCTGGAGGAAGTGAAGGCTCTCTCTCAATCTCTGAGTGAGAAGGAGTCTGATCTTAAGACTGCTCACGATCAGTTCAACCAGTCCCTCAAGGCATTGTAATAGACTTATTTTGTGATCTATTTATACCATCTTTCTTTATTTATTCATGTTTTAGCCCGTTTTAAGGATTGTTTTAAATATATGTTTTGTTGTCTCATTTTTGCAAGAAAGTATTATCCTGCCTTAGTCATTTTTAGACCACGTGAGACTTATTGACTCCTAATTTAACCAATGTTTAGTTATATGGGAGTTTAGCCTTATAAAATATGATCACATTTTATATTTTGCTCACAGACTTTATTTTAGTCTGGTTTTGAGTCGTATTGTGAACGCTTTCTTCCATAAGATTTCACCAAAGTGATTTTCGCAGTTTGGACCTTTGGGTTGACATGAATGTGAGATAACTAAGGCCAGTTTCTCATACATATGCATGCGAAGTGCGGTCTGAAGACACTCCATGCATTAGCTAATTTTGCCAGGCATCCGTGATTTGGGCGTTACCCTACAGGCATTCATTCTGTTAATTCCAGAAATGAGTATTATAACTTTATGTTTTTGGAGTTACTAATCATATAACAAAAAATATCTTTTAATAGATTATAAATTCCATCACAATTTGATTACATACATTGCTATAGCTTATCTAGAAAAAACACTTTCTGAGGTGATCGTTGTTTGCATTCTTTAGGGCTTTCCCCTCCTTTGTTGGTAGTTTGTAAGTTCCCTATTTGATAACTTGAGTGACTTGGTAAGGGTCTCCCACTTTGGAGAGAGTTTCTGAAATCCGAGATGGGTTCCTTGAACCTCCACGTTTCGTAATACCCAATCTCCCACTGAAAAACTTCTTTTGTTGACCCTCTTATCATGATGCTTTTTGGCCTTTCGCTTATAATTGACCATTTTTTTCTTTAGCCCTCGTTCGTTTCTCTTCGAGATCATCTAGATCGCATCTCCTTGAGTCCTCATTTTTTGGTTCATCAAAATAGGTAACTCTGTAGGAGGGCAGAGCTACTTCAATTGGGGTGACTGCCTCTAACCCATATGCAAGGGAAAAAAGAGTGTCACCGGTAGATTTTCTTATCGTGCTGTGGACTACCCAGAGTGCGCTGTGAAGTTTATCTAACCATCATCCACCTCGTCCTTCTAGATTTTTCTTTTGGGATGCAATGATTAGCTTGTTTGCTGCCCCTGCTTGTCCATTTCCTCGAGGATAAGCTACAGCGGACTGCTTGTGTTCTACCTTCATCCTTTCACACTCCGCTGTGAACTTTGTGGCGAAGAGTGTCGTTGTCCGAGACTATCATTCGTGGTAGACCAAACCGGCACCTAATGTGATCGTTGACAAAATTTATCACGTTTTCCTCGGAGATGGTGGCCAAACTTTTGCTTTGTCCATTACGTGAAGTAATCCACGACTACCACTACATGTTTTATACATCCTCTAGCAGTAGGAAAGGGTCCAATTAAATCAATTCCCCATGTATCAAACCGCCAAGTTGGTACTACCAATGTTTGCTCTTCATGTAGATGGGAGTCTAGGGACGTCCGCAAATCACTGACACTTGTCACATTTCCTAACATACTCCTATGCATCTTTCCTCTTTGTTGGCCAATAGAAACCTTGAAATTTTATTTTGTCTGACAGAGTCCGAGCTTCATGATGTCCACCACAAACCCCTTCACGAGCCTCGTAGAGAAGGTTTGTGACCCTATGAGTTTTAACACATCTTAGGAGAGGTTTGGTGAACGACCCACGGTATAGTACTCCATCTATGACCATGTACTTAGCAGACACCTTTCTGATGATTCTTGCTTTGCTTTGGTTCTCGGGAAGGGTTTGTTTTTTATGTAATCTTTGATTTCATCCGCCCAATCCCTTTCTTGGTCCTCAATTTTATTCATTTGGACGGTGTCTATGGCCGGTGCCTTTACGAACTCGATCTGACAGACCGCCTTTAGATCCTCAATTCCTGCTCTGTGATTCTTGACAGGAGGGCTGCCTCTACATTGCCTGCTCTCATTATTTGATTTAATTAATAGTATTCAAAGTTTTTAAGGAGGGTTTTGGTCAGGTCGCAGTATTTTGATAGGACTGGGTTTATGGTGTCATACTCAAGGTTCTAAAAAGCGCTAGGCGGATGCTAGGCGGCAGAGCCGGGCCTAGCGCCTAGGCGGGGACTAGTCGGGATTAGTCGGGATTAGTCGGAACCTAGGCGGGGCTTAGAACTAGGCGTTGGAGAGGGGCCTAGCGCCTAGGCGGGGCCTAGGCGCCCTTAGGCAGGGTCTTTTAGAACACTGGTCATACTATCCCTTGATTTGATTATCTATAAGCTAAGAGTCACTATGTATTTCCAAGTTTGGTATGCCCATGTGTGAATGTGGTGCCCAAATTCTTTGTTTTTGTTGGATTCACGCGAGTTTGAAGACATCCGGTTTAATTTGAAAAAACGGAGTCGCCACGCCATTTTGATTACCTCAAAACTTTGAAAAAAAGGTTTTATGGGTTCGGAGGTTAAGTTACCCCTTGGGAAGAACGTTTGGCGTTCACCCAAGGTGCCTTGCCGGAGCAAGTCTCCTATGATTTCATTAATCGTGCTTGCTTGCGTGCTTTCTTGTGTGCATGTGTTTGAAAAAAAAGGAGGGAATGTCCCAAGTCGTCTTCCGGACGTACAAACCATTTGTTGGTTGTCGCTCGGGATTCCTTGGAATTTTATGTATTTGGGATTATGATCCCGTCCTCATCTTTGACTTGTGATCATCGCATTTTTAACCTCGGGACCCTCGGGACTTGCGTGATCGAGAGAATGTCTCTTTTATAGTTAAAGATGAGGTTATTGAGAAAAGGAGGATCCTTAGCCCATCAATCATACGCTTTAAGACGGTCGAGCTCGTATAGAGGCTTCATACTCTTTCTTAAGCGATAATTGGAGATATAGGGTTCAAGGTTGTCCCTTTCTAAAGAAGTCGTGAACCTTTAATGGAAGGAACGATGCAAAGATGAGAACTTTTACACCGGTCCATTCCAAGGTTGCTAATGGGGACATGGGGGAATGCATGTAAAAATGATACTTTAGTGAAAAGATGGCATTTTTGGTTTGAAAATGATGCATTTGATTGCAAATGGATGCTTTTTATGTAAAGAAATGATCTTTGTGCAAAGAGTGCATCTTTAATGTGAAAAGGGATTTTAAATGGAAAAGGAATGATTTTAATGCATGAAAAATGGGATTTAGGTGCAAAAGATGCACCTTTATGTATGAGAATGGTATTTTAATGAAAAGATGACATATTATGTACATAGATATTATCTAAACATCAGGTATTAGCATTATGGGGGTTAACATCGACATTACTGACTTGAAACCGTGAAGCTTCGAAAACTCGGCTACTTATGTCGCGTGACATAGGCTGCCTATGTCGCGTGACATAACTAGCCATTTTGCAGAGGCTTTACAGCTGAGATTTGCAGAGGTAACAAGGCACCAAAATGGTCAAGTTACTTCACCAACAAATCTCAGGGAGCATGTTTAACAATAATGAACACTTCAAGAGGGTGTGGATATGAGGGATCCACACTCATCTTGAGTGTTCATGCAAAACCAAGCCAAACCGGGGCTTTTATAGGAAATGTAATGAAATCAGATGTGGATCTATGAAATATGAAGCTAAAGCATGCAACTTTATTAAGAATATCACATTATTAAAGCATTTAGCATAGAGATTCCATGTATAATGAAGATAAGGAAAGGAAATGGGTAGAAAATCGTTACCCTTGAAGACCACGACCCTCTATATCAAGTTAGATATAGGGGCCTTCAAAACAGCAGCTTTTGGGGATGGGATTGAGCCTTCGTTTCTTGAGAATCCTTGGTTCTTGGTGTGTGTATGAAGTGTGTGTGTGGGAAGTGTGTGTGGGATTGATTTGGGAGGATTAGTGGATATTTTGAGGGTATATGAAGAGGGAGGAGGCTTCTGGGCATATTCCCTATAGAGGGGGACTGAGGGGTGGAAGAGGTGTGTCTAAAATGAGAGGTGAAGGCCTCTATTTATAGGCTGCCTGCATGGGCTTGTTATGTCGCACGACATGATAAGCCATAACCGTTTTCCTTCTAGAAACATGCAAGGTGGCATGGTTCTAGAACTCTCTCTGGCTGGTTATGTCGCACGACATAAGTAGCCACATGCAGTTCCTTCTAGAAACATGCAAGGTGGCAGGTTTCTAGAAGGTTTCATGGCCTATTATGTCGCACGACATAAGTAGCCACATCTTGATCCTTCTAGAAACATGCAAGGTGGTAGTCTTCTAGAAGGGAATTCCTCATGAAATAAAAACGTGTTTCTTTGGCTCCAAGCAGTCTCTTATCCCCTTAGGTGATTTGAAACAGTTCCGGAATTGTTCCGGAACTCTAGGAAAGTCCGGGGAATTACCAGAAAACTTGCCGGAATTGCCGGGAAACTTAACCGGAAGGCATGAGCCAGATTTGGGTACTTACAGAAGCCCCTCGGCAACGTCACTTGCAGGGCGAGTGGGGTTGTCGATAGAAAAGGATCCAATCTGGCGAATGCCGAGACGGATTGGGTGACCAAGTTGGTCGAGTGGCTGGACCTTTTATAAAAGGCTACCTACGTATCCCGGAGGAATCAAGCCAGGCCGTAGTTCGGAATTAGGATCCGCTGGGGGAGGAAGAAGAGAAACTGGTCTCTTGCTGGGGAAATAGAAGAGAAAATGACCTAGGAGGTCAAGCAATTGATCCTACTGGGGATATGCTAGGAGTGACCAAGGTGGTCGGATATCTGAACCTTTATGAGGGGCTGCTTTATCACATGAGGAGTGACAAAGAAACAGGGTGACCAAAGTGGTCGAATGGCTGGACCTTTTATAAAAGGCTACCTACGTATCCCGGAGGAATCAAGCCTTGATCGTAGTTCGAGCATCACTAGATAGTTAGGAACGATGTCTAGGATTCTTGAGATTTTGACAATTAATGGAGGTCACACCGATTGACACGAGGATGTCACCTGATTGACAATTACCGGAGGATGTCACCTGATTGACAATTACCGGAGGATGTCACCTGATTGACAATTACCGGAGGATGTCACCTGATTGACAATTACCGGAGGATGTCACCTGATTGACAATTACTGGAGGATGTCACCTGATTGACAATTACTGGAGGATGTCACCTGATTGACAATTACTGGAGGATGTCACCTGACATTATTTCATTCTAACGGAAGCTAAAGCTTGGAAAAACTTGCTTGGAAAAACTTGAGTGTACTTCTCAATCTCTTTCGAATTAGAGATATGGGTATCTTAAGTTTGAAAAACTTGAGTATACTTCTCAATCTCTTTCGAATCAGAGATATGGGTACCTTAAGTTTGGAAAACTTGAGTATACGTCTCAATCTCTTTCGAATCAGAGATATGGGTAGCTAAAGATAGAAAAACTTGAGCATACGTCTCAATCTCTTTCGAATCAGAGATATGGGTAGCTAAAGCTAGATGACATTATTTCTTTATGACGGAAATAACAGAGACTAAAGAAGTAAGAAGGACTCGATGATTTTTTGTAAAGAAAGTAGGACGTATCCTGATAATTTTTTTTTGTAAAAGAAGTGAATTAAAAATGCCAAAGGCAAATAAAATGAGCCACAGGGGGTAAATTTGTAAAATAAGCCTCGGGGGCCCTGGAGGAAAAATTTGATCGAAAAATGATTGGAAATGCCAGGGGCACAAGGGGTAAAACAGACCTATGAGGGATAAAATCGTAAAATTGAGCCTTCAGGGGCAAAATTGTAAAAACAAGCCACAGAGGCTTATTATGTCGCACGACATAAGAGGCCAGGTGAACAGATTTCTTTAAAATTCGCACAGTCGCCATTTGAAATTTAATTAGACTTGAAATTGAGAGGGAGGCGACAGTGAGAAGAGAGAGAGGGCGAACATCAGAGAGGGAGATTCGAAGGAAATCGAGAGAAATCCAACACTTCTCAGTCCGATTCAATTGAAGAATGCCTCCTAGGCTCTATCCGACCAAGAGGGCTTCTCAACATGCCAACTTAGCTACTCGAAGAAAGGGGGTGCAAAGGAATCAACGGCCGTTTCTTCCGGAAGCACCAAGAGGAGATTTCTACCCACAAATCGAGCATACTTCGGATGTTCTAAGAAGGAAGAGGTAAGAAACCTAGGGTTTCTTGAAAAATTTCTTTCAATTTGGGCGAAATTGATTTGAACTGAATGCCTTCAGACTGGGCTTATGAATTAAATCATGAACTGGCATGAAATCATAGATTGATCTGGGAAGTGTAATGCATGCCATTCATTGATCTGTTTTGACCCATTTTTGCTTGAGATGATTTTCAGAAATAGCACGAAATATTAATACTTGTGCCATGTTTTCTTGCAGAAATTACGCACCCGTGGCTCTCCAGAGGCGATTGGCAGGCTATGGCAGAGCTTGCCGGGTAGCGAGGACCAGATAGACTCGCCTAAGGGCATGATTTATGCTGTTGGACTAGGACGATTTTTCGAGATGGCGAAGGCCATTGGAGACACTCTGAGGAGTGTAGATCTGGTGAGAGCTTTCAGAGAGTATTGGTGGGAGACTACACATTCGTTTCACTTCTCTTGGGGTGAAACGACGGTCACTCCGCTGGATTTTGCGATCATCACAGGACTGCCCTTTACAGATGAGCCGCTATACCTAGAGGAGCCTGCACAGGGAGCTGAGCCCCAGCCGATTGCTGATGCTGATTTTATGGGCTTACTTGGCTTCGTTCCCCATAACAAGAAGGGGAATGGATATGAGTTAGGCGAGCTGCATGGCTTGATTGAGGGGCAGAGCAGGGACTACATTGTGGTAGATGATCCCGTTGAGAGCCGGCTGAGAGCCGAGAGATTAGCGAGGGCTTTCTTATGGGTGGGCTTTTCCGACATGCTGTTCATTAACAGCGCATCTACTGCCTTGGTTTCACTATTGGAGCTTTTGAGAGCCTGGGATACCGTCTGAATCCGTCCCGGGGGAGGCAAAGCTTAGCCGAGATGTATTTGGCCCTAGATGACGTCGCCCAAGGGAAGGCGAAGTACTTCACCTCGCTTTCATCCGGCTTTCGAGGTATTCTCTCACCTTCATCTCTTTTCCTTAGCACATTTCACTTCATCATTACTTTCCTTATTTGACTTTTCTTCTCCTTTTCGTGCTTGGGCCTTCGAGTACTTTGGCTGTTATGAGTGGCGAGATCAAAGATGAGTTTCCTGCCACCACTTTTCCCGCTCTTCGTCTGGTGGATGAAGGATGCCAGAAAGCACTCAGACGCGGAGGGTTCGAGGTGCAGGATCACGGCCTCGTATCATGACACGCCGACATGCCCGAGAGGGATTCCACGAGGACGAGCTTGTTCCCCGGACCGGCCATTATGGCGCTGGATTTAGATCACGCCGCGCACTTCACAGCAGTGTCGCAAGCCGCTGTGGGCTTGTCCGGAGACGCCTTATATCTAGGAGAGAGAGTGTATAGACAAAGCATGGGCCGAATAAGCATGCTCGGATCCCCGATGATCCTCCGCCTAGGATGTGGCCGCCTCGTCGCCTGGCGAATGTAGATGCTCTGATTGTAGGCATGGCAAAGCACATCTCTACACACGGGAGGGGGACTATACTTTGTACGTGGCTAGACATCTTCGCCCCCGCTGCACTGTGGTTGGTTATGGCGCTCATAGCGTGGGGCCTTCGACCGGCTACGTAGCTAGACCTCCTTTGCCCCCGACTTTCATTGATTATCGTGTGGCGGTCGCATGAGGCGAGCTCACATTGATATGTCGCGACTCATCCTCATCCGGTGCTCCCGCGAGGTTCTAGATCCGTAAGTACCGTTCCTTACGTCTCTTTGGATTGCTTGCATCTCTTTTTTGTTATCAAGAACCGCATTCTCGACGCTTTTATGTCTCGCTTGTAACAGGTTTCGGCCAAAGGCTTACAGCATTTGACCAGTGGAATATACCGGCGCCGTGGGCATGATTGGCAAGCTCCGTAAAGGCATGAGTTTCTCGGAAGAATCGCGGCCACTGTGGTTCGATTGATATCTCTCCACCTCGGCCAACCGAGAAGGAAGAAGAGCCGCCCGATGACGTGGGCACCGGGAGCACTAGAGGACCGATGCCTCTGACAAAGACTCGCAAATGTGCCTCTTTACTGCACCCATTGAGATTGATGATGATGATGATGAGGATGGGGAGCCGAGACGGCTACGTACTCACGAGCTTGACTCTGTCGTCATCACGGAGCTTGACGACTACTATCGCACGGGGACCATAGCCTACGAGGCACCTTCGGACGACCCTGATGATGAGCCAGAGGAGGCTGAGGATGACGACGAGGATGGAGATGAGGGAGAGGATGATGAAGAGGGTGATGGAGAGGATTCAGAGTAGCCCCTTTTCCCCTTAGACATTTTTATGACTTTTTGGCTATTGTACCCTTTTAGGGAAAACATGTCATTTATTTTTGCTATGCACATCTTTTGGACTTGGCCTATTTCATTTTGTACGTACATTGTTAGCCTTTTGTTGCACGCACTTATGAAATGACAATGGTATGGTATTTGGCTTGAATATGAATGATTTGAATGGATTTTTGGCTTGAATATGAATGCAATGGGTGTACATGGGGTAAATGAACCCTCCCCTATGCATCTGAGAAGTGGATGGGTGGTATTTGCAGCTATTGACAAGTCGGGGATTGCCCTGGGGAGAACAGGAAGTTGCTGATGTCTGATGTCTGATGTGGCTTGTTATGTCGCACGACATGGCTTGTTATGTCGCGCGACTTAATAAGCTCCGAATCGTGCTTTTCATTGCCTTTGGAACTGGAATGGAACCGCAGTGTTGGAATTGGGATCAAAGAGATCACCTACCTGGCCTCCTTGGGACAATGGCAAAGAGATATTTGGTCCCTTCCTATAAGGATGGAAACGGGGTGACCTAGGAGGTCAAACAACCAATCCTTCATAGGAATGTTCCAAATCAAAAGGGGTGACCAATATGGTCATAAAATTGGACTTTTATGAAAAGCTTACGCACCATTGGAGAGTGGAGGAAGAAAAAGGTGACCAAAGTGGTCGGATGACTGAACCTTTATGAAAGGCTACCTACGTATCCCGGAGGAATCAAGCCTTGATCGTAGTTCAAACTTTACCTAGACAGTTAGGAACGATGTCTAGGATTTTCGATGTTTTGACAATTAGGAAACTGTCGCCTGGCGTTATCTCGTTATGACAGAAGTAACGGAGGCACTTTTGGGAGAAAACGTTATCATTAGCAATTGGCACGTTACTTTGGGCCTAGGGGTAATTTTTTTTCTTGGAAACATGGTAGGGACTGGGTCTGGATATACATATGGAATGTATTTGGGAATTGTTTAAGACGAGTTTCAAACAGGTGGGGTCGTATCCCTTGGGTGCGGACTGAACTGCTGTTGTTGCTGAGATGTTGTCTACGTGGACTAGCATTCCCTCTTGAGCTGAGACTGGGTTTGAACCTCGGGTCTCGGTGAATGTTCTTTTCTCACACTCTAGCATTTGAAGCTGATGCTAACAGATGTCGAAGTGACCAATCATCTCTTCTAGGGATGGATGCAACTTATCGAAGCCCCGGTCTAAGGAAATACTCTCTGCAAAAGCCCCATATCTTGTTGAAGTAAGGAAAGATCCTTTCATTGGCAAAAACCCTGGTGGCAAAGCCCCGGCTGGACAAACTGAGTAGGCGAGGTCTTGGTGAAGCCCCGGTCTAAGGAGAAGATCCCAATATGATTGGTACTGTAAAATTGATCCTGAGATTGATCTGACCAAGACTGGATCCATCTTATGGGCGAGGAACCTGAGGCGGACCCCAAAAATGGCTAAAGAAGCCCCAGTCTAAGGAAATGGCTTGGCAAAGCCCCAAACTCGAAGAGTGTCAAGGCAGCCCTAATGCGAATTGTAGCAGAAAAGGGAAAACCTATACTTCTCTCTCTCTCTTTTTTTATTATTATTTTTTATTATTTTCTTTAGTCAATCAGTCAACCTAAAGGAAATGTGAAAGAAAATATTCTTAGAAATTTATACATGCAGGGGCATATTTTTCGAAAGGTGGGAATAGATCCCGATCTTGTATTATTCCGATGGCCTTATTCGATGTAGGCACAAAACTCGCTTTGGGTTTGACTCTTTTGGGAGAGTATAAGCGTAGAAGGGTTTGTAAAAGTGTATGGAAGCTCCTGGCGACGTAAAATCAGTGTTTAGCACTATTTTTCCTAAGATGTAGAAAGAGAAGACTTGTCAAGACATCTGAAAACTTGTTTTATTTACAATGATCACAAGATTGCTTAAAACCCTTTATTGATGTTCGGGTTATTCAACCATTAATCTCAATATGAAGAAGAACATTCATTTTAATCATGAGGAGAAAGTCAACCAATGTCGCGGATCAAGGTTGGCTGGGTGTGAAAGAAAGGTTTTGTGTATAGGAAGGTCTTTGATGAGACTGGGTTTTCTGGGATTTGACTGTGTTTATGGGAAAGAGGTCATTGATGAGACCGAATTTTCTGGAATTTGAATATGCTTATGACCGGACCATTGCTGGTTGCCTACGTTCCCCTCATTGTGAGGAGCTCAGGTCGCCGTAGTTCGGCCTTGGCCGGACTGTGTTTGGGGAAATGGGATTTGTGGTTCCTTTTAGTGAAAAGGATCGGATGAAAAGATTGGATGGTGAGGCTTGGGCCTCGGGATGATTCCTTGACCAAGTCATTTTTGGACGGCTGCTTCAATTGCTTCCTCTTTCATTGGGGGGGAGAAAGGATTTACAGGCTTATGAAATGCTTCTGACTTTGCTTCGACCGCCCGATCGACAACTTTCATTCTCTGAGCTTTGATCTTGCCTTTCCGTCAAGCTTTTTAATGGGCGGTGCTGGGTCCTTGGCCTCTTTTTTTTTTTTATATGTGCAACCCTGTTTTTTGCCTAGACTCCGTCTTTTTCGGGATTTTCAAATTTAGCCGGGTATTACTCTCTTTTTGCACTAAGATTTTTTTTATATATGTGCAACCCTGTTTTTTGCCTAGACTGCCCTTTTTTGGGATTTTCAGCCTAGCTGGGTATTACTCTTTTTGCACTGCATTTTTTTATTTTCTAAAGCACCCGAGGACCAAGGCGAGCCCCTGCTTGAACATTCTTGATACCCTTGAGGTTGTTGCCGACACGGGGTCAATCTTTTGAAGCTGAGTGGTCTTTTGCTGTCCCTTGATGTTGCCGCCGTCGTTGACTTGGTCAAGATGAAGGTGGGGGCATGATTGGGAAAGTGTATGGCTTTGATGAAGGCCTTTTGCGGGGTGAGGAAAGTGTATGGCTTGATGACATTAGTTGACTTTCTTACACTGATTAATCAAGATGTTAATTATTTCGAGAGATTATTTGCTGAGCAATGCAAGTGATCATATAAAATAAAACCATTTCATTAAATGTAATGTGGGTGTGCAAATAATGTCTTAAGTCTAGCAAGAAAAGAAGAAGACTTTTTTTATAGAAAATTGAAGATTCAATACAATGTCCGTAGAGGACTTAATTGAAAGAGAAAAGTACTAGAACCTACGAAGGTTGACTGAGAGACTATTTTTCTTTTTCTCTCTTTTTCTTTTATACTTAAGGATAGGTAGACCCTAGTCTAGCTACTCTTCGTGGGTTGGACTGCCAGGTAACTTGATCTTTCCTTCGTAGATCAGCCACTGAATTTCCTTCTTCAGATCCACACACTTGTCTGTCGCATGACCATAATGCTTGTGGTACTCACAGAACTTGGTCCTGTCAACTCTACTTGGATTTCTTGGCTTATAATTCTCGAGAGGTGTGAGAAGGCTTCGTTTCACCAAATCATCGAAAACTTTGCTCATAGGCATCCCAAAATCATCAGGCTGACGTTTCTGACCTTGCTCTTCTTGAACTGACCTCTTACCGTAACTTTCTGTTTTTGGCCCATGGAGGTTCTCAAACTTCCCATCTTCTATCAACTTCTGGATCTCATACTTCAAAGAGGTGCAATTGTCAGTGTTGTGCCCATGGTATTGATGGAAAAGACAATACTTGGACTCATCCAACCGAATACTGGGGTTCCTGGGCTTCCAATTTTCCAGTGGCTTTATGAGTTTTTCTTTCATTAGCTTTTCCAGAATCTTGCTTAAAGGCATCTCTGCATCGTCAAAGTGAAAGGAGCGAGGTTTTTGGGAAACCTTGTTGTTCTCAAGACTCGGAGTTCCATTGTCCAGTTGGTTCCATTGTTGGATTTGGCTGAAGGAGGCTACGACACTCTTTCCTTTGTGAGGAACTGCCGACATGGGTACGGTTCTTTGTTTGGTCGGTGGCATTGGGTCATGTTTGGTGGAGTCATTTCCTTGCTTGGTTCGACGTCTGGGGTCAAGGGAGTATTGATACTCATCATGAAGTCAAACTTCTCTTGCATTTGTTTCACTTGTTCCATCAATATTGCCACATGGGGGTCAACGGGGACTCTCGAGTTATTGGAAATCGCAACAGGACTTTTATCGGCGGAGGGAACCACAGTAGCAAACTGACGGCTGAATTCATTAAGCCCGGTAGGTGACAGCTGGAGACTTGAATCATCCTTTGGCAACTCATGATCGCACTCAGGTGGGTGTAGGGGCTTCAGAACATAGCCACATAACTCAAATTGATTATGCGAAGCCGGAGCGTAAACTGGCAGGTATTGCTGAAACTGAGGAACAGGTGAGGTGAAGCCCAATCCGTTCTGAGGAGCTGAGGGCGATGGAGCCCGGATGAGCTGGGATGTTGGAAAGGACTGAGGAGGAGTGGTCCTTGGCAAGGGATCGTATGTGGATGGAGGAAGGTATTGGTTATAGGCTGGGAGCTCGAGATGGCTACTTCTGGAGTCTCATCTTCGACCACTACCAGAGAACCGTTGGACTCAACTGTTACTTGAACTCCATTGCGGCGAAGAGCACCGATGAGCAATGACAGCTGCTCTTCATGAACCTTCTGGGCATTTTCCAAAGCCAGGACTAACTCTTCCTTCCTAACCATCTGATTCCCTGCACCCTCACTGTTTTCTGTCAAATCTGCCATTCTGACTCTCTGAGCTGATGAACTGTCTGAACCTAAGGTTTTCTGAAAAGCCGCTGACCCAGTATTCTAGCCCACTTCTTTCTCGCTGCGGGAAAGGGACAGGCAAGGTTTAGGCTCGGGGATAGGTAAGGTAGGTAAGATTTAGACTTGGAGGTAAGTGTTTAGGCTAAAGGCTCAAGTAACATGCACTTATTGCTTAGGTTTTGCTTAAAACACATTTTCTCCTAATCCTAATTGATCGGAAAAGATGAGACCTTGAAAAGACAAGATCGAAAATCGGAGATCGGACCGAAAAGGTCTCGATTAGGGATTTGACCATGAAAGGTCGGGATAGGAAAATAGGAAATCGGACCGAGGAGGTCTCGATTAGGGGTTTGACCATGAAAGGTCGAGATGGAAAATCGGAAATCGAACCGAGGAGGTCTCGATTAGGGGTTTGACCATGAAAGGTTGGGATAGGAAATCGGACCGAGGATGTCTCGATTAGGGATTTCAGAGACAGGACCATGCAATTATGATTACATTAATTGTTCAAGTTTACTTAAAACAATGTCTTTTATTTATTTCTATTTGGTTGGAAAAGGGGGGTTTGCCCTTCTTTTTTTCGCAACTACTCTAGATCCTGGATCAGTGGGTTTCGTCACTACGTCTATAAGCCCCTCGTATTCCACCTGTATTTCGACCTCCCAGGGTGGACAGCCCCGGGCGAGGGTCCTATAGGGCACGCGGATCCCACCGACCGAGAGTAAAGAACGCTCCTAACGGGTCTAGCGGGTCATAGGACCTTTCAACGCACGAGCGATGCGGATTATAGTCAAGGCAATACCGAGAAAGTCTCGTCTCTCTGCCTTGACGGATCTTTGGCAGAGTTTCGCTTGAGCGAATGACGGTTTATGACTTTCGGTAATGTCCGAGAGAATAATAGGCATGGGTCGGGCGGTAAAAAGCCGGATGACACAGTGTCACATTGAACTTCGTTGCATACGTATGTGCGTGAGTCGGAATCGAAGTCAATGCTTGGCCAAGATCTTGCCAATTTTTCCTTGTCGGAATTTTGGCAGAGCTTCGCTTGAGCGAAAGATCTTTTGATTTTTGGCAAAGACTCGGTCTTGACTCTTACGCATTCCGTGCGGGTCAAGGTCAATAGTCAATGTCGGAGTCAAGATCCCACCGATTTTTCCTTGTCGGAATTTCGGCAGAATTTCGCTTGAGCGAAAATCTTGGCTTCCGTTATGAGCTAAGGCTTGAACTTTACGTGGGTATGCAATTGGGCTATATGACACGGACTAGACCAAAAACCAACCAAAAGTCACGGTTTTTTGAAACGTGTGACACGGACTGTGCATTGGTCGACACTGGCTGTCCGTGACTGCAGCTGGAACCACCCTCGGGTTTGAAGGACGTGCGTGCAAAGTGTACAGGATATATCAGGTGCGCGTAGTGTGCGGTCTCCTAAAAATGTTCCTTTTTGAGTTAAAACAGAGATTTTCATAATGTGTTTTAAAGGAATGATTTTCGGGACGGGGAAAATGCAACACATAAGCACGTAAATTTTCTGGGAGCCCCAGTCAGTCATGGAGCTGAGTAGCCCCAAGCTGCTAGGACTGCCAGATTAACCTCAATTTTTCCTGGTGGAATTGCCACTGAGGTCGCCCGGTCAGAATCCAATGAGGATTGAGCCGTACGACTGCATGGATCAATTTTCCAGGTTCCACTCCTTTTGCTATTTTTCGGGTTGTTTCCCGTTCAAAGTATGCACAGGTTCCAAGATGCAAATGATGCAATGCATGGTAAAGAAATCAAGCACGATTAATGAAATCGGCGATGGGAGTCTAACCCGCTCAAAGGGAAAAGCTTTTTTTTCAAAATTGTTTTTTTTTTTTTCGAAAAGGGATACTGGTACGTGGATTGTTAAACCACCGGTTATCCCAACTCCCACGTCAGGGAGTGTACAGGAAGGGTAAGTGGTTTCCACCTATATACCGAGTATCAATTTTTTTTTTTTTTTTTTTTTTTGAAAATAGAAGCTTTTCTCCTTTGGGTAGTCCCCAGCGGAGTCGCCAAACTGTGAATGTGGTGCCCAAATTCTTTGTTTTTGTTGGATTCACGCGAGTTTGAAGACATCCGGTTTAATTTGAAAAAACGGAGTCGCCACGCCATTTTGATTACCTCAAAACTTTGAAAAAAAGGTTTTATGGGTTCGGAGGTTAAGTTACCCCTTGGGAAGAACGTTTGGCGTTCACCCAAGGTGCCTTGCCGGAGCAAGTCTCCTATGATTTCATTAATCGTGCTTGCTTGCGTGCTTTCTTGTGTGCATGTGTTTGAAAAAAAAGGAAGGAATGTTCCAAGTCGTCTTCCGGACGTACAAACCATTTGTTGGTTGTCGCTCGGGATTCCTTGGAATTTTATGTATTTGGGATTATGATCCCGTCCTCATCTTTGACTTGTGATCATCGCATTTTTAACCTCGGGACCCTCGGGACTTGCGTGATCGAGAGAATGTCTCTTTTATAGTTAAAGATGAGGTTATTGAGAAAAGGAGGATCCTTAGCCCATCAATCCTACGCTTTAAGGCGGTCGAGCTCGTATAGAGGCTTCATACTCTTTCTTAAGCGATAATTGGAGATATAGGGTTCAAGGTTGTCCCTTTCTAAAGAAGTCGTGAACCTTTAATGGAAGGAACGATGCAAAGATGAGAACTTTTACACCGGTCCGTTCCAAGGTTGCTAATGGGGACATGGGGGAATGCATGTAAAAATGATACTTTAGTGAAAAGATGGCATTTTTGGTTTGAAAATGATGCATTTGATTGCAAATGGATGCTTTTTATGTAAAGAAATGATCTTTGTGCAAAGAGTGCATCTTTAATGTGAAAAGGGATTTTAAATGGAAAAGGAATGATTTTAATGCATGAAAAATGGGATTTAGGTGCAAAAGATGCACCTTTATGTATGAGAATGGTATTTTAATGAAAAGATGACATATTATGTACATAGATATTATCTAAACATCGAGTATTAGCATTATGGGGTTAACATCGGATTACATGCCTTGAAACCGTGAAGCTTCGAAACTCGGCTACTTATGTCGCGTGACATAGGCCGCCTATGTCGCGTGACATAACTAGCCATTTTGCAGAGGCTTTACCGAGATTTGCAGAGGTAACAAGGCACCAAAATGGTCAAGTTACTTCACCAACAAATCTCAGGGAGCATGTTTAACAATAATGAACACTTCAAGAGGGTGTGGATATGAGGGATCCACACTCATCTTGAGTGTTCATGCAAAACCAAGCCAAACCGGGGCTTTTATAGGAAATGTAATGAAATCAGATGTGGATCTATGAAATATGAAGCTAAAGCATGCAACTTTATTCAGAATATCACATTATTAAAGCATTTAGCATAGAGATTCCATGTATAATGAAGATAAGGAAAGGAAATGGGTAGAAAATCGTTACCCTTGAAGACCACGACCCTCTATATCAAGTTAGATATAGGGGGCCTTCAAAACAGCAGACTTACGGGGATGGGATTGAGCCTTCGTTTCTTGAGAATCCTTGGTTCTTGGTGTGTGTATGAAGTGTGTGTGTGGGAAGTGTGTGTGGGATTGATTTGGGAGGATTAGTGGATATTTTGAGGGTATATGAAGAGGGAGGAGGCTTCTGGGCGTATTCCCTATAGAGGGGGACTGAGGGGTGGAAGAGGTGTGTCTAAAATGAGAGGTGAAGGCCTCTATTTATAGGTTGCCTGCATGGGCTTGTTATGTCGCACGACATGATAAGCCATAACCGTTTTCCTTCTAGAAACATGCAAGGTGGCATGGTTCTAGAACTCTCTCTGGCTGGTTATGTCGCACGACATAAGTAGCCACATGCAGTTCCTTCTAGAAACATGCAAGGTGGCAGGTTTCTAGAAGGTTTCATGGCCTATTATGTCGCACGACATAAGTAGCCACATCTGGATCCTTCTAGAAACATGCAAGGTAGCAGTCTTCTAGAAGGGAATTCCTCATGAAATAAAAACGTGTTTCTTTGGCTCCAAGCAGTCTCTTATCCCCTTAGGTGATTTGAAACAGATCCGGAATTGTTCCGGAACTCTAGGAAAGTCCGGGGAATTACCGGAAAACTTGCCGGAATTGCCGGGAAACTTAACCGGAAGGCATGAGCCAGATTTGGGTACTTACACCATGTCCTTGGCTAACTCCAAGCCTGCAATAATTGCCTCGTATTCAGTGATGAGTGAGTTTTACACTCATCCATTGACTACTTTTTGAACTTATTATTTGCTTAATCCTTGAGTTTTGTGTGTTTAATGGATGTTTTTAGTGTTTTTAGTTTCAGTGGTTCAAGTTTGGAAATTGGGAACAATTTGTGAATAAATCAAGTGGAAAAAATGCGACGATGTAATTATGGGACGAATCGAATTATAAGTGGGACAAAACCAAGGAATTTGGCCCAGCAAAATGAAGAAGTGGCCGAAGGACTGCAGGAAGGATGGGCCATGGCCAGAGCTGCAAGGGCCAAGGAGGAATCAGTTGGGCCAAGGATGTAGTTGTTGGGCCAAGCCGGTGCAAGGCAAGGGAGAAACTGGCCACATGTTTCTGGTGCTATGGGCGGTCGCTCAGGGTGATGTGGGCGGCCGCGCAGGAAGAAGAGTTTTGAAGCCAAATGTTTCTGCCATTGTGGGCGACCGCGGAGGATTATGTGGGCGACCGCCCACGAGGCGAATTGAAGATGATCCCAGCCGGATTGGAACGGATGGGAGTTAAATGGAGCATAATAATGTGACTGTTCAATGGTTTTCAAGAAGGGTATTTATGTTCAGCCGTGGGTTTTCTTTTAAAAGCAACAATCACTATTTTTATTATTATTGCTTTTTAGTTTTAAGAATAACTATAATCTTTTCCATAGTTTCTTCTTCTTCTTCAAGTTCTTGGTGTTCTTCACTTTTCATGGATAGCTAATTTCTTAGTTCTTGGAATTGGAGGTAACATTTTATGTTTTAAGTTTTACTTTTCATTTTTATCTTTGTAGTACTTGGGATTATCAAGTTGTTTTCAATGGAATTTTAGAACTCTTGTCTTGATCAAATAATTGTTCTTGAATTATTTAGAATTTCAATTGTGAACCGCCAAATTTACAATTGAAATTAGTCTTGGCTTGATTTTCACAATTTGTTGAATCCCCGCCAAAAGATTCATAAGAATTGTGGTTTATTTTGTGTTCTTAAATTCTAAAATGGGTTTCTAACTAATCTATGAACGGGCCAAGGGAATAGATTAGTTAGAAACACTTGATTGCAAATCACCCGCCGAAGTGTCCCAATCATACTTTTGTAAGAACAAAACCCCAAGTGTACTTTGATTGATGAATTGTGAAACTTGAGCATAACTTGTGAAGCCAACTCCGGGAATTTTCTCCTTATTATTGAAATCTATTTTACAATTAACTTTACTTAATTTTCGCAGAAAAATTAGTTTTAAAAACAAACCAATCAAATCCTTCACTTTACAAACTTTTTGTTATAGCAGTAATTTTTATACTTTAAATTTCGTGTCTCTGTGGTTCGACCCGACTTACCCTATTTACAAATCACTTGTAGATAGTTGAGTTGGAAATTTATTTTTGACGTTTCGACGCTCGTCAAAATTTGGCGCCGTTGCCGGGGACGTGAAATTTAAAGTTGTTTTAATTATTTGCTATTGTGAATAGTATTTTGTGTATATATTTTTGTTTTGTTTTAACTTGGTGTTGCAGATTTGAATGTTTGGTCGTAGGTCGCTACAACCAGATTTGTTACCAATTGACCACAACATTCATCGCATCAACAAGAGAAAGCACCCGGAACCAAGTGATACAGAAAGTGATTCGGTTTACTCTGAACAGTCCGAGAATTCCGATTCTGAAGAAGAAGTTAAAATGGCGGAACCACAAATGATGGGTGATTTTGCACGTCCGGTAATTGAACCATCGCCATCATGCATTGTACTCCCACAAGCAAAGAAGGAGTTATGAGTTGAAGAACCTCCATTTCAACATGCTCCCTTCATTCCATGGGATGGCATCGGAAGACCCAATTACTTTCATGAGAGAGTTCTATAGCACAGTGCAGTGTTTTCCGTTGGGGCAATTAACCGAAGAGCAGTTGAGAATGAGGTGCTTTGCTTATACGTTGAAAGATGCTGCCAAGACATGGTTTATGGCACTTGCTCCGGCCTCTCTTAACACTTGGACGGAAGTTTACAACAAGTTCATGGCAAAGTTTTACTCTCATCAAAAGACATCCGACTTGAGGTCCAAGATAATGTCTTTCAATCAAGAGCCAGGTGAAGCTTTTCATGAAGCTTGGGATCGATTCAAGATGTTGCTAGTCCAATGTCCTCATCACGGATTTCCTTTAGCCCTCTTAAATCAGGCCTTCTATGATGGGTTGACTCAACAAGGTCAAGCACAAGTGGATAATGCAGCCGGGGGTGCTATGGGTGAGAAAACGACTGATGAAACAAGAGCCTTATATGAGAGACTTGGCATGAATTCGCAGCAGAAAAGTGTGAGAGGAGGAAGAAAAGGCGTTTATGAAGTTGAGTCTAATGATGTTCTAGCGCAACAAGTTTCGGCATTGACTACGCAAATGAAGAATTTCAGGGGAATGATGACGGCTCAAAGCCAATGTCAAAACCAAGGGCGAGCACAAGGAGAGAGTAGCTTGGGCACAAGTTGTGTAATTTGTAATGTGAACTCCCATGATATTATGGGGTGCCCATTGAAAGATCAGTTCCCGGAATTTCTTGAGCAAGCAAATGCAATGAATGCTTTTCAACCAAGAGTGAGGAATGATCCGTTTTCCAACTCTTACAATCCGGGTTGGCGGAATCATCCCAATTTCTCTTGGGGAGGAAATCAAGGGCGTGGTCAATTTCAAGAACAATACCAACCACAAATGCAATGGGCAAGAAGAACAAGGGCCTCGCAAGGCCAAGTGTGGAGGAAACGTTGCGTAAGTTTATTCAGCCGCTCAACAAAATCGAGTGATCATGGACCAACGAATGGGGAACCAAGAAGCTTCCCTGAAAAAGCTCGAAAATCAGATGGGTCAAATTGCCGAGGTACTCCAAAAGCACAATCCGGGTACACTACCGAGTCAACCGGAACAAGCAAAGGCCGTCACCCTGAGGAGTGGTAAGACTCTTCAGGAGGTACACTCTTCTCCTTCTCCTATAGATGATAACAATTTACATGAAAATGAAGTGGTGGTTGAGGAACGAGTTGAAGTGACTCCCGAGGAGAAACTTCCAACTCCACCTCTTAAGCCTTATGTGCCTCCTGTCCCTTTTTCCGGTAGATTGGTCAAGAATAAGGTCGAAACACAATTTAAAGAATTGTATGACATGCTTTCTAAGGTGAATGTAAATTTGCCTTTGCTCAATGTGATTAAAAATATTCCTTCATATGCTAAATTTTTCAAGGAATTGAGCACAAATAAAAGAAAGTATGCCCCGAACGAAAAAATTGTGGTTTCGGACCAAGTTAGTGCTGTTTTTGAAAAGAATTTGCCTCCTAAGCTTAAAGACCCCGGTAGTTTTAATGTGATGATTTCTTTGGGGGACTCTAAGAAAGTGAGGGCAATGTTAGATTTAGGAGCAAGCATTAACTTGTTGCCTTATTCTTTGTTTGTGGAGCTTGGGTTGGGTGAACTAAAACCTACTACTATGACCTTGCAACTTGCGGACCGTTCGGTCAAATACCCAAAGGGAATAGTAGAAGATGTTTTGGTTCAAGTTGATAAACCGATTATCCCCGTTGATTTTGTGGTTCTTGATATGGAGAGAGATGCTAAAGATGTGAATGATGTCCCTATTTTGTTGGGGAGACCTTTTATGGCTACCGCAGATGCGGTAATTAATGTGAAAGATGGAAGTTTGTCTTTAACTGTCATGGATGAAATTGTTAATTTCTCTATCTTTGATTCCATGAAAAAGCCATATGAGGTCAATGAGTGTTTATTTTGTGATGTTGCTGAAAATTCTGTGTTACTTGAGCCTGATGTTGAAGGCTCTCTTGTTTCTGAGTTTGTGGATGAGTTAGTTATGGAAGGGGTTTTTGATCAAAATGAGGCGAGGGCCATTCTTGCTGAGATGGATGTTATGGAGGAAATTACTGAAAAGGTTCCTTTGGAATCTTTAGGTAATTTTAATCCTAAGCATATGCCGTCTATTGTCTCTCCTCCCGAGTTAGATCTTAAACAACTTCCATCTAGCTTAAAGTATGCTTTTCTTGGTGCAAATGATTCTTTGCCTGTTATTATTGCTTCGGACTTAACCGTAATTGTGAAAGAAGGTTACTTGAGGTGTTGAAGCGACATAAGTCCGCACTTGGTTGGAGCATTACTGACATAAAAGGAATTAGCCCAACCATGTGCATGCACAAAATCCATATGGAGGATGATGCCAAGCCAGTCCGGCAGAATCAAAGGAGGATGAATCCTCACATGCTTGAGGCGGTAAGAAAAGAAGTCTTGAAACTGTTGGATGCAGGTATTATCTATCCGATTTTTGATAGTAAGTGGGTAAGTCCTGTTCATGTAGTTGCTAAAAAGTCTGGAATTACTGTTGTTAAGAATGAGGATAATGAGCTTTTGCCTACTAGAATGGTCACTGGTCAACGCATGGTTATCGATTACCGAAAACTTAATGCTGCGACTAGAAAGGATCACTTTCCTTTGCCGTTTATTGACCAAATTCTAGAGAGGCTAGCTGGTCAGGAATATTATTGTTTCTTAGATGGTTTTTCAGGCTATAATCAGATTCCCATTGCTCCGGAGGATCAGGAAAAGACCACATTTACATGCCCTTTTGGAACGTTTGCATATCGGAGGATGCCCTTCGGTTTATGCAATGCTCCTGCTACATTCCAAAGGTGCATGATGTCGATCTATTCTGAGATGATTGGCAGGTTTGTTGAGGTATTTATGGACGATTTTTCGTTGTATGGTAATTCGTTTGATGCATGCTTAGATAATTTGACTTTGGTTCTTAAAAGATGTTGTGATACCAATTTAACTTTAAGTTGGGAAAAAAGTCATTTTATGGTTAAGCATGGAATTGTGTTGGGTCATGTGGTGTCAAGAAAAGGGATTGAAGTTGACAAGGCAAAAATTGAGTTGATATCTAAATTGCCTCCGCCAACAAATATTAAAGGAATTCGTAGCTTTCTTGGTCAGGCGGGTTTTTATCGGCGTTTTATAAAAGATTTTTCTAAAATTTGTAAGCCGTTAACAAACTTGCTTGCTAAAGAGACGGAATTTGTGTTTGACCAAGAATGTCTCAATTCTTTTAATTTGTTGAAGGAGAAATTGACTTCAGCCCCTATTCTTGTGGGTCCGGATTGGACTCAACCGTTTGAGATAATGTGTGATGCATCCGATTTTGCGGTGGGTGCAGTTTTGGGTCAGAAAATTGATAAAAAGTCACATGTGATCCAATATGCAAGTAGAATGTTAAATGATGCTCAATTGAATTATACTACAACCGAGAAGGAATTCTTGGCGGTGGTATTTGCTTTGGAAAAATTCCGTTCTTACTTGCTAGGATCTAAAGTGATTATTTATTCGGACCATGCTGCATTGCGTTATTTGCTTTCCAAACAAGATGCCAAACCCCGATTGTTAAGATGGATGTTGCTTTTACAAGAATTTGATATTTCCATCAAAGACAAAAAGGGTTGTGAAAATGTTGTGGCGGATCACTTGTCTAGACTTGAAAAGGGTTGTGTGAGTGAAATTCCCTTGAATGAAAATTTTCCCGATGAGCAAGCTTATTTGTTGTTAAGGATTGTGAGCCTTGGTATGCCGACATTGTAAATTTTTTGGCTACGGGGTTCTAAATCCAGTTTTTCAAGTCAAGAAAGGAAAAGATTTTTGTCAATGGTTAAGCAATATTATTGGGATGACCCATATTTGTTTAAACATGGTCCCGATATGGTTATTCGTAGATGCATTCATGAAAATGAGCAACAAAATGTTCTTTCTTTTTGTCATGAATTGCATTGTGGAGGTCATTTTAGTGGTAAGAAAACCGCTCAAAAAGTGTTACAATCGGGTTTCTTTTGGCCAAGTCTTTTTAAAGATGCATACATTTTTAGTAAAAGTTGTGACAGGTGCCAAAGAACCGGTAACATTGGTAAGCGGGATGAAATGCCTCTCACGAATAACTTGGTTGTGGATTTGTTTGACGTATGGGGCATAGATTTTATGGGTCCTTTTGTTGTTTCATGTGGTTTTGAATACATTTTAGTATCGGTGGATTATGTGTCAAAGTGGGTGGAAGCAATTCCTACCCGGACTAACGATGCTAATATTGTAGTCAAGTTTGTCAAGGATGTAATTTTAGCAGGTTTGGCGTTCCAAGGGCGATAATAAGTGATGGTGGTTCTCACTTTTGCAACAAAATTTTTGGAGCACTCATGAAGAAGTATGGGGTGAATCACAAGGTTGCAACCGCGTATCATCCCCAAACTTCTGGGCAAGTGGAAGTGAGTAACAAGCAAATAAAGGCCAATCTTGAAAAGACGGTGAAGCCAAACAGGAAGGATTGAGCCTTGAGGTTAAATGATGCATTGTGGGCGTACCGTACCGCCTACAAAGCTCCAATTGGAATGAGTCCATACCGGCTAGTCTTTGGGAAAGCTTGTCATTTGCCGGTGGAGATAGAGCACAAGGCATTTTGGGCAATCAAGGAGTTGAATATGGATTTGAAACTAGCCGGTGAGCAAAGGTTACTTCATTTGAATGAGCTTGAGGAGCATCGGTTGGAGGCATATGAGAACTCACGGTTGTACAAAGAGAGAACAAAAAGGTACCATGACAGAAAGATTGTGCACAAGGAACTTATTCCGGGAAGCAAGGTGCTATTGTTCAATTCAAGATTGAAGCTTTTCCCGGGAAAGTTACGTTCTCGTTGGAGTGGTCCGTTTGAAGTGGTGAACGTGTATTCTCATGGAGCCGTGGAGTTAGTGAATCCGGTTACTAAGAATAGGTTCAAGGTTAATGGACAAAGAGTAAAGCCGTATTTGGATGGAGTTTCGGGATCAAAGGATGTTGAGTGGATCGAGTTGAAGGATCCATAAGCGTTGAGAAAGTCATTCCGTCGAGCTAACGACGTTAAACAAAAGCGCTGCTTGGGAGGCAACCCAAGGTAAGTAGTAAATTGTAGTACCCTTAAATTTAATTTTTCCTTTGTTTTCATCACTTTGAGGATAAAGTAATCATTAAGTTTGGGGGTGGTTAGTTTTTAGTTTTCATTTTATTGTTTGCCTTTCATATAAAAAAAAAAAAAAAAAAAAATTTCTTGTATTTCGGGAACGTGTCGAACTACGGTGACCTGAGCCTATTTTTGTGGGTAGTCCGCCCACATCAATGGGGACGTAGGCAGCGAAAGTGCGGTCAAAATATGGGTCGAATTGTAATGTATCAATGGATATTATGCTTGGTGTTTGTTTGCTTGGTGTTGTGCAGATTGAGAGCCAGAAAAAATCCCACTGTGCAGTTGGGCGACTGCCCATGGTGTTGAGGGCGACCGCCCATGCTTGATTTGTAAAGATTGTGAAGCTCCTGGATAGATGGGCGACCGCTTAGGGTCATTTGGGCGACCGCCCATGGTTGGTTTGAGAAAGCATGTGGAGTTTCTGGAATGGTGAGCGGTCGCCCAGGGTTGTGTGTGCGACCGCCCATAGCTGTTTGGAAATTTGAGAAGAACTTGCTGTGCTGGTGAGTGCTCGCCCATAGGTCAATAAGCGACCGCCCACTTTGAAGTTGGTAAATGGTTGATGTTGCTGGACGTGTGGGCGACCGCCCAGGAGGGGGTGAGCGACCGCCCACCTGGAATTCAGGCGTTACATTTTAAGCCCTAAACACCGCCGCCGCCTCACTCCTTTTTCTCTATTTCAAATTTCAAAAGCCTCCCTCTTTCTCTCTCTAGAACCTCCGCCCATCTCTCTTCATCTCTCTAAAAATCCTCTCCCCAAACACCCAAATCCTCCAATTTTCTTCCCTAATTTGCCTTCCCTCACCATACCCAACCTCCTAAGCCAAAGATTTCAACCCACATCACCATTGTTGAGCAAGAATTGTGAAGAGATTTTGAAAAGTTGCAAAGGGTGGAAAAGGTTGCAAAAGGTTTGATTTTGGAGTTCAAAAGCAAAGGGTTCTTGTGAGAATCATTGTTCAAAGAAGGGGTCGTTCTTCCCAGTTCATCTTCTTCAACTCCGGCGAGATTCCGGTCAAATTCCAGCGAACTCCGGTAACTTTTCCGGCGAAGTAAGCTTTTCAATTCAATATTCTTTAGAACCTTCTCTGCGGAAATTTGTGAGCATATTGATTCAAAAATGTCTAGACAAAGAAATGCTCCCGTCCCGGAACCGGTTGTTGAGTATGATGAAACAAAGTTTGTTGGGGGTAAAGCGAAGTCGTTTTTCGATAAATATTCAAACAAAGGGTTTTCTGTATAAAATGAGTTTAACCCCGATGAACTTGGGTTGGATGACATTTTTGCAATGTATGGTTGGGGTAACTTAGCTAGACGTCCCTCTAATAGAGGTTCGAAAGTGTTGGTTCGGGAATTCTATGCAAATGCATTTGAGTCTGGGCAAAGTAGGAAGTGTGGTTGGGTGAGAGGCACAAATGTATATTATAATGATGTGGATATCAATAGATACTATGGGATGGAATCGCCTGGGCATGAGAACAGTGCGTGTGATTATTACAATAGTGCAAAGATCATGGAGCTGAATGTGGCGGGGAACCTTGACAGGTTGGCTCCGTATTTCGTAGATATTGATGTGACACTATTGAGAAACGGTAATGTGAAAAAGGCTAGGGATATGGACTTGAGGATGCGCGCTTTGCATAGATTCATTTGTGAGCGTATCATGCGTACGTCGCATTACAATGATGTGCACTGGAGGAGAGCACTGTTGATGACCGTGGTGTTGTCCGGTCAAAGGTTCAATACTGGATTGGCGATATCCAAGGAGATTGTGAACACCATTAAAACTATTGGGCGATGCAATTTTAGTTTCCCGTTATTGATATCTGGTTTGATAGAGAATAAAGGAGTGAATTTTACTCGGTTGCGGATTGCTAGGGATATTGTGTCAACTGGGACGGCGGTTAGTAAGAGGTCCCTTACTATAAAGGGGCATGCCCAGTTGCAGCCTGGAGAAGGTTCATCGAGAGGAGTGAGAGGGAGTGAAGAAGATGAAGATATGGAGGAACAACAGTTTACTCCAACGGAGGCGGCCTATTATGTGGGAGGCCATGTGGATGCGTTATCTGAGGAGATTAGGCAGCTCCGGGGACAGTACGAGGTGATGGATCAGCGATTGTTGGGTATGGAGGAGAGTCAGACATGTAGCCTATGGCTACTGAGGAGTATTACGCTGCTAGTATGTGGAGGCAGCGTATGGAGGATGCACAGTCAGAGATGTATCAGGAGATGAGGGACAGGCTTCCTCTTCCTCCACCGCCTCAGCATATTCCATACCAGCCGCCGCAATATCGTACTCCGGAGCAGTTGAGAGGATGGGATTCTTGGGATGCGCAGCAGCAGCAAGAGCAACAACAACAGCAGCAGCAGCACCATAGCACGGGTTCGAGTGGTAGTGGCTCGGTTGGTCCGTGGGATCAATTCTGGAGATGATTTTTGGTTAGAGGTACCCCTATCCTTTATTTTATTTTATGCATTAGGGACAATGCATGTTTTAAGTTTGGGGGTGTGGGGTACTTTTTACTGTTTGTGTTTGCTTAGTTTACCATGTTAGTTAGGATTTACTGTTTTGGTAGAAAGAAAAAAAAAAGAAAAAAATTTGAAAAATGAGAAAAAAAGAATAATTAGCTATGTCCTTTCTTGTATATAGTCATTAACATTCTTGGTGTTCCCCATAATTGCATGTGATTTGATTGTGACCGCTAGGAAGGCTAATTGGTTGTGATAATGTGTAGATGCAAGTTGGTATATTTTTGGTTAATTGTGGTACATTACTTAAGAGTTATAATTGTGTCCTGAATCTCTTAGTTGCGATTTTCGTGTACTCTTGGAAAGTTGCTCTTTGTTGATAATTTTGATCCATTTTTATAAAGTTTAGAGTACACCATCATCTTTTAAGTTAATGAATTTGTTTATCAAAGTAGCAACACTAGGCAAGTCTTGTGATGAGTATTCCTTTGATGTGAATGGAATTTGACCCCCCTTGTGATCTTGAAAAAAAAAAGAGAAAGAAAGAAAAAGAAAAAAAAAAGAAGAAAAAAAAAAGAGGGAAATGAGAGCAATGGCAATGCAATGTATACTCGGTGAAACCTCCAGACGCGTAGATTAATTGGTTAGGAATTATTCTAGCTTAACCAGATTTCTGGGTATGCAGTAGTGTTATGGAGGAAGAGCTTTACCGCCGTGATGGTCCGTATCAAGCTCGATACCGAAGTGGCTAACTCTCAAAGCCTTTAAATAAATCTCTACTTAGTATTAGGGGCATGGAGTTCGCTGCTACAATGTTCCCTACTTGAACGGTAGTAGATTTTAAAATGTGCTTCAATGATCAAGTTTGGGGGGGGGGTTGTAAGTGGTTCATGGGAGTATTCATTCTTTGTGTTTTAAATGTGTTGTTGTTTGATAAATAAAGTCAATAAAATAAAAGATGGTTGGTGTACTTAGCTTTGTGAAAATGGATCTTGGTTGTGAGTAAAGGGAGAGGTTATCGTGCATAAAGAGATTTATGGTGTAATTATAATGGTTAAGTAATATAGTACAATTACTGGAAAATATATTGATACTTGCATAGTGGAAAGTTTTATCCTGCGGTTGAGTGTAATGTGATTTATGCAATTGTGGAACATGCAAGAATGGAAGGACATAGTTGATTATTTGGTAGAGTAGTTGGGTTTTAGTTTTGTGTCTATTTAGTTTTATAATGTTTATAGTTTGTTTTAGTGTTTGCTCGAGGACTAGCAAATGTCTAAGTTTGGGGGTATTTGATGAGTGAGTTTTACACTCATCCATTGACTACTTTTTGAACTTATTATTTGCTTAATCCTTGAGTTTTGTGTGTTTAATGGATGTTTTTAGTGTTTTTAGTTTCAGTGGTTCAAGTTTGGAAATTGGGAACAATTTGTGAATAAATCAAGTGGAAAAAATGCGACGATGTAATTATGGGACGAATCGAATTATAAGTGGGACAAAACCAAGGCATTTGGCCCAGCCAAATGAAGAAGTGGCCGAAGGACTGCAGGAAGGATGGGCCATGGCCAGAGCTGCAAGGGCCAAGGAGGAATCAGTTGGGCCAAGGATGTAGTTGTTGGGCCAAGCCGGTGCAAGGCAAGGGAGAAACTGGCCACATGTTTCTGGTGCTATGGGCGGTCGCTCAGGGTGATGTGGGCGGCCGCGCAGGAAGAAGAGTTTTGAAGCCAAATGTTTCTGCCATTGTGGGCGACCGCGGAGGATTATGTGGGCGACCGCCCACGAGGCGAATTGAAGATGATCCCAGCCGGATTGGAACGGATGGGAGTTAAATGGAGCATAATAATGTGACTGTTCAATGGTTTTCAAGAAGGGTATTTATGTTCAGCCGTGGGTTTTCTTTTAAAAGCAACAATCACTATTTTTATTATTATTGCTTTTTAGTTTTAAGAATAACTATAATCTTTTCCATAGTTTCTTCTTCTTCTTCAAGTTCTTGGTGTTCTTCACTTTTCATGGATAGCTAATTTCTTAGTTCTTGGAATTGGAGGTAACATTTTATGTTTTAAGTTTTACTTTTCATTTTTATCTTTGTAGTACTTGGGATTATCAAGTTGTTTTCAATGGAATTTTAGAACTCTTGTCTTGATCAAATAATTGTTCTTGAATTATTTAGAATTTCAATTGTGAACCGCCAAATTTACAATTGAAATTAGTCTTGGCTTGATTTTCACAATTTGTTGAATCCCCGCCAAAAGATTCATAAGAATTGTGGTTTATTTTGTGTTCTTAAATTCTAAAATGGGTTTCTAACTAATCTATGAACGGGCCAAGGGAATAGATTAGTTAGAAACACTTGATTGCAAATCACCCGCCGAAGTGTCCCGATCATACTTTTGTAAGAACAAAACCCCAAGTGTACTTTGATTGATGAATTGTGAAACTTGAGCATAACTTGTGAAGCCAACTCCGGGAATTTTCTCCTTATTATTGAAATCTATTTTACAATTAACTTTACTTAATTTTCGCAGAAAAATTAGTTTTAAAAACAAACCAATCAAATCCTTCACTTTACAAACTTTTTGTTATAGCAGTAATTTTTATACTTTAAATTTCGTGTCTCTGTGGTTCGACCCGACTTACCCTATTTACAAATCACTTGTAGATAGTTGAGTTGGAAATTTATTTTTGACGTTTCGACGCTCGTCATTCAGCCTGGTTGTTTGAGGCCTCAAATTTGAATCTTAATGCCCTCTCAAACCTTTCTCCGCATGGTGAACTCAAGAGTGTACCCCCACCACCGACTACCTTGGTCGCAGATTCGTCAACGATCAGGGTCCATATTTCTTCTGGCCGCTCTTTGGGCAATGTTACCTCTGGTTCTTGACTTTCTTGCGTTTCTACTCTTTTTCTTCTTCCCAGCTCGCTATCCGCAAGTTAAATGAAGTTTCTGCCACAAAGTCTGCTAAAGCTTGAACTTTGATGGTCCTCCTGGGTGAGTAGGTGATTTGGAACTCTGTGAGTTCGATTTACCATGCTAGCATTCTGCCCGAGCATTCTAGTTTATGCAAGACTTTTTTAAGTGGTGCGTCAGTGAATACAATGATATGATGTGCAGAAAAGCTCATAATTTTCGAGCAGCAACAAGCAAGGCATAAGCTAATTTCTCTATATTGAGATAACAGCTTTTAACGGCGGACAACGCCTTGGATACATAATAAACTGGTTTTTGGGAGTTATATTCCTCCCTTACAAAAAATAGAAAAAGCTCTTCCCCGGACACCGGGCTGTTGAGTAGAGGGGGCTGCCTGAGTTATTTCTTGACTTTTTCAAAAGCCACGTTGCATTCCGCGGTTCACACGAACTCATTTGCTTTCTTCCCCCTTGAAACTTTTGAAGAAGGGCAGGCATTTCTCTGCAGAGCGAGAAATGAAGCGGCCCAGTGCGGTGAAGCGGCCAATCTATTTTAGCACGTCCTTCATACATGCAGGAGGTTTCATGTCAAGTAGCGCTTTGATTTTTCCAGGGTTTCCCTCGATTCCACCCCGATTGACCATGATTCCCAAAAACTTGCCCGCTTTTACCCCAAATGCACATTTCAGGGGATAGTTTCATGCTATTGCGGCGCAAGTTGGTTAAGGTTTCTGCCACGTCGAGCTCGTGGGAGTTTAATTTCCTTGGTCTTGATGACCATGTCATCAATGTAGGCCTAATGATTTTTGCCTGGCTGATCATTGAAAACAAGATTGACCATTCTCTGTTAAGTGACTCCAGTGTTTTTAAGGCCGAATGGCATCATTGTGTAGCAGTAAGTTTTGCCTACCGCTATAAAAGCTACGGAGGCAAAATCTTCGAGATCCATTTTGATCTGATGGTAACCAGAATATGCATTAAGTGAGGACTCTATGTCCAGCTATAGAGTCCACGAGCCTATCAATTCGGGGTAGAGGGAAGCAATCTTTGGGGCAAGCTTTGTTTAGTTCCGTGAAGTCTACACACATCCTCCATTTTCCGTTTGGCTTTTTCACCATCACCACATTGCCCAACCATTTGAGATATGATAATTCTTTGATTATCCCAGCCTTAAGCAGTTTCTCAACCTCTTCCTTGATTCTAACCTCCTTCTCCGGGGAAAAGTATCTTGATTTCTGGTGGATGCGTTTGTTAGCGGAGCTGTCATTTAGCTTATGGACTATGACGTCCTCGCACTCGCAGGTCCCTGGCATATCCTCCACTCTCCATGAAAAAACGTCACAGTTCTTTCTTATAAATTCAATCAAGATTTTTCTCTCTTCTGGGTGGATCTCCAAACTAACCTTAACTTTCTGCTCTGGGTAAACAACGTTAATTACCACCTCTTCTAGCTCGTCGTTGGGTTGGAGATCGTTGATCTCCGGTTGTGGAGGGAATCGATTACAATAGTTGGGGGAGCGAAGATCTTGAACCTGGGAGGGAGTCAACCTCTTTGCTTTCATGCTCTTCCTTTTGAGCTCTAGTTTTCCTGAGCTCTAGTTTGGTGGAGCGAAAAAGAGAGCATTCTTATGAACTCGCTTTGCGGGCTTTTTACTTTGTTCTTGCTCCGCTTATATTCTTCCTCATTTTGCGAGTTGGAGGCTTATTTTATTCAATTTTCTCTTCTCCTCCAAGGTTTTAAGGAATTTCTCTGGCTGGTTTTTGATGACTGCCACTCTTTTGGGGGTATTAAATTTGATTCTTTGGTGAGGGATTGAGGCTACAATTCTCGGTGCGGCCTGTGTCGTGGCTCCAAGTATTGCGTTGTACTTAGGGGTGTAAGTGGTTTAGCTCAAACCGCGGTTTGAGACCGAACCGAGCTAAACAGTGGGGTTTAGCTCGGTTTTTTATTTAAGTGGTTTAGCTCGGTTTATAAAAATTACAAGCCAAATGGTTCGGTTTAGCTTGCGGTTTGAGGGTGCTAAGCCGAACCGAGCTAAACCGAACCGCCAAACCGAGCTATGAAACCGAACCGCCAAACCGAGCTATGAAACCGAGCTATGGAACCAAGCTATGAAACCGAGCTAACTTACATTATAAAAAATCTCTCATCAAACCACAAAATCATTCCTTCTTTCTCACTAAATATTGATTCCCATCCCATATACTTCCTTTTATCCAAGATTATCAAGCTCGAATCATCAATTTTGAGCAAATATTTGAAGAATCAGTTACAATATAGTGAGCAATCCAACTTGAGTTGCAGGTGCCAGCCTAATCAATGGGTAACCCTGGAAATATTTAATCCAGTTCATTCACCATGTCGTTGTCCGAAGGATCAGTTACAATATAGAAATTGCCGGCTTTACCTCCGCGGGTTTTTTGGCCGAACCCCTTGTGCACAATCGGCTAGCCTCTTCCTGTTGTTGGCCCAATCAGGTTGGCATCTCCAACACTGGTCAATTGATTTGTAGGCCACGCATGGACCCGTGTATTTCTTTCCCAGGTTCCTTCTTGTGCTGTTCCTAATTGCTGCATGCCCTTCTTCTTCTTCTTCTTCTTCTTCTCCTTTTACAACTCCGGCCATGCCCTCAACTTTCAATTTGTTAGTGCATTCCATGATTTCTCTACTTGCTCTTTCGTTGAGTAAGCTTTTGACTTCTTTCTGAATCTTTAAGATTGTTGTTTGGTCCGTAATCCATCTTTAAACCGCGGTTTAGACCGAGCTAAACCGAACCTTGGCGGTTTAGCTCAGCTCGGTTTGAATTTTTTTGTGGTTTAGCTCGGTTTGGAATTTCTCCAAATCGATACTAGCGGTTAAGCTCTAAAATTTCCCCAAACCGAGCTAAACCGAACCGTTTACACCCCTAGTTGTACTAGGATTGTAAGTCAATGATCATGAATGTAATTTTTTTCGTTTTTGTTGCGGATTTCCCCCTATTGTCACCTTAAAATCAATCGTCCTTCTGACATGGACGGTGTGGTTTGTGAACCCCTCGAGTAGACATGTCCAAATAGAACCGGGAACCGACGGAACCGGCGGGTAGAACCGGAACCGGGAACCGGCGAGAACCGGGAACCGCCAGAACTGGGAACCGAACGTAACCGGGAACCGGATTGAAACGGTTCGAATACGAATCCACCATATTGGGAACCGAGGAACCGGCGAAACCGGGAACCGGCGGTTTCGGAACCGGGAACCGGGAACCGGCGATTGATCAAGGTAAGTTAAATGTAATATTTAGCATTTATTTAGTATTTGTACTTGTAGTGTAGTGTTGTTTTATTTAAATTAGACTAGAATTTAGATAAATGTTGTAATATAGACTATAGAGGTATAGGCTCCTTTTGTCTACTCTTGAATTATAAAAGGTTTGGATTAAAAAAAAAAAAAGTTAAATGGTGATGAAACCGGTGAAACCGTTGGAACCGGAACCGGAACCGACAGATAGAACCGGGAACCGAAAACCGGATTAATATGGTTCGAATACGGTTTCGGCTATTTGGGAATCGAGAACCGGAACCGAAACCGTTTGGACATGTCTACCCTCGAGCAGTCCGACGTAAGGGGTAAGATGTGCCTCCGACATCTTCATTCCTACTAGAGTATGATAGTAGAAAATGTCCTTGATCGCGTCCGTGTCAATCAACACCTTGCTTATATTGGCCCTGTTGATTCTAATTTTAATTGTCAAGGGTTGGGTGGAGTGAAAGAGAATGAAAGCGAGCTCGCTTATTTTGAAGCCAAACTGCTCTTCTTTCGGAGCGACGGTTGGGATGAAGTGAACCTTTTCTAAAGTCTTGATTTGATGAGATAGCTGGGTGTTGCTTGGAGCTTCTACTCCGATATAGTTTGTCATAAGTTCCATGCTCATGTATGTTATACATGATCAATGCATAACATACATGATGTATGATATACATTGGTCCTATTTGTATGTTTTGTTTTTCTCCGAACAAACTACCTAGTAAGATTTATGAACCTATTAAGGAGTTGCTATATGATAAGAATCCTCCAATATACTGGGCAACTAAAGTTAGGGATTCACTACTGAACGGAATATAATTCTCCCCCTATTAAATATCCCTAAAGATAAGGAAAACAATTAGTACACATAATCCTAATCAAATAGGGATTTATTCTCACTCAAAAAGTCTTATTTGGGACGGACTCCTAGTGGGCGAAGGAACCTAAATCAGATGAATATTCACTCTCCTAATACAAGTCAACTATGGAACTCCTATCCTTGGAGGACTCATCACTTGGAAACTATAAATAAGGGTCAGATCCCTCACACAAAAGGTACATTCAAACACCCTCTCAATACTATAATACGCCTTTCCTTTCGGTTTATATCATCTCTATATACAGATGCTTATTCTCACGCCGGAGGGTTTGCGCGGGGGTAACTCCCCGCGCCCTAACGGTGTTTGTTTTGCAAATCCGTTCGTCGTTCGTCAGGAATCTAACGCCGCGTTCCCGACTGATTAGGTACCCCGGTACCGCTCATTTTTTGCTGCATCAACTACTTTTTAGTTTTCATGTTTTACGCGAATGCCAAAGATAGACTATGTTGGAAGGGTCTCTAAAATTGATAATGTTCACCGTCACGGAGAGGCATTAGGGTTGTTTCCAGACTAGTAAATCTAACCGTTGTCCAATATTGTCCTTCAATTGACGATATTCTGATTTAACAATATCAAGATTTACCACTGGTCACATTTTTTTTTTTGTTTTTAAGAACTGACCTTATGCCAGTTCCTTGATTCAAGAAACAGTGTTGTGCGGAGGTTTGGCCTAACTAAGTTTTGTCCTTTTAGAAATTTCTAAAATAGGCTGTCACATCAGTGGGGTACACATTTGGCCCTCTATCATCCATTGTTAATAAATTTCCTAACTTAAGTTACCCAGATGGGATCAGGATCAAGATTTTGTAGGGTAGTCAGACAACAGTATCATTAGAAACTCTAAATCTCGAAGAAGAAGAAGATGGTAACAGTGGAGATTACCATTGATGAGGCTGCGGCTAATCGGAATTATGACCGGAAAAGCGAACTAAAAGCGTTTGATGACACAAAAGCAGGAGTAAAAGGCCTCGTCGATGCTGGAATCACTCAAGTTCCCCAAATATTCATTCAACCCCCTGATCATACCTCAGTAATACAATCCAATCCCAACAAACCCCAGCTCACTTTTCCCATCATAGATCTTGATGGAATCAACAAAGACTCAATTCAACGAAAGGAAATAGTCGAAAGAATTCGAGATGCATCAGGTACATGGGGTTTCTTCCAAGTTGTTAATCATGGCATCCAAGTTAGTGTTCTTGAAGAGATGATGGAAGGGGTTCGCAGATTCAATGAGCAAGATATTGAGGTTAAGAAAAAATGGTATACTCGAGATCTGAGTGGTAAGACAAGGGCGGTGTATCTCAGCAATTTTGATCTCTATATTTCAATGGCTGCCAATTGGAGGGATTCATTCTATTGTTTTATGACTCCTAACCCTCCCAAGCTAGAGGAATTGCCCCCTCCTTGCAGGTATTCTTAAGAAAAATTCATTTTCTTATCTATTGAGTTTCATGTATAGTTTCCTTTTAATATTTATCCCTAAATGTATTATATCCATTTTCAAGGAAGTCACTACATTAACCATACACATATCATATTTCCATCACTTACTTGCAAGATTGTAAGTCTATAAGGGGGCAAGTTCGGATAGTTATGTACATTAGCTGCTAAAATTGCTCAAAAGTCATCTTTTTCGACGTCAAATGATAGGCTAAAGTCGCACGCCTACAAATTAATTACCAAGACTCGGCTACAAAACTGCAGCAAGGACAAGTCCAGGGTCGATCCACTGAAGAACGGTTATTTGTTTATGTAATAGTCACAGACCAGCTTGGGGGTTTGTTTGATTTGTTTGTTGTATTTATACTAAAGCAAGAAAATAGATTGGATTGTAAACAATAATTTAAAAGCACATTGGATAAATAAATCTATCACTATTTATTAATTAATATCATTGGTTCATTCTTTCTTTTCTTCCCCTAATCACTTGACCACAAGATATAAAACCTCTATCTCTTCTTTGTTATGAATTACTAGCGGCAACACGCTCAACTAATAATCCTAATCAATACTAAAACCTAGCCGACACGGTCAAGATTCTAAATATTAATTGATGAAATTATAAGAGATGAAGATCAAGGAATTATTCTATTCTTTTTCAAATAGAAAATAAAGCTAATTTTACCCTAATCACAATTCAAGATGACACATACAAGAATTATGAAATTGCTACAATGAAAACCCTAGTCCGACATGATAAAAGGGAATTCTAGCAAAAGCCAATTAAAAAGGATTAAGAAATTGATCAAGTTTCAAAATCATAGAAATAGATTTAACAATAAGCACCAGTAAAATTACAATTAAGAAGAAAGAGATAGAAAGAATAAAACCTCAATTGATCTTCAAAACGGATTAAGAATTATTATCCAAAGTAGTAGGGATTTAGCCCTCCATTAAAATCAAAGCTTCAATCCTGTTCTATGAAAAACTAATGTAAAGATATAGAGTAATAAAAGATAACCTAAAACAAGTTGGAAAGGTAGTATATATACTCCTCCCTAAAATACCTAGTCTAAAAAAGAAAAGAAAATAAATTAAAAACATAAAAAAACCAAATCCCGTTGCCTGCTTTTTCTGCTCCAGCGCTGAGGCACGACTCGTCCCCTCAAATCTCTTCTCTGCTTCTGTCGTCCCCCATATGGGGAATACTTGGTTGTTCTTGGGACGACTCGTCCCCTAAACCCAATTCTCTGATTTCTCAATCTTTGACCTCTCTTGAGCCCCGGTTTGATCCTCGATGTGATTCCAAACATCCTTGAACTTTGCCTTGGCTTTGTCGACCTCCATTGATGTAGATATGATGCTCTTGACCTTCCTTGAAAGCTGAATTCGATTACAAGGTATGAACTTTCTAAATCTTCCTCAAATTACCAGTGTTCTAAAAGACCCCGCCTAAGGGCGCCTAGGCCCCGCCTAGGCGCTAGGCCCCTCTCCAACCGCAGCCTATCACAACCCCCTCCCCCTCCTTCTTGGCTCATCGACAGTGGTGCAACCAATCACATCACCAACGATCTTTTCAACCTTGCCTTACACACACCCTACAATGGCAGTGACGACGTCATCATCGGCGACGGTTCTTCTCTTCCGATCTCTCACATAGGTTCCTTCTCTCTCCCCACTTCCTCTTCTCTTCTTAAATTCAATAGCGTCTTACATGTCCCTCTTATTACTCACAATATTCTTTTCGTGTCTCAATTTTGTCGTGACAACAATGCCATCATTGAATTCTCACACTCTTCTTTTCTTATCAAGGACAAAGCCACGAGTCAAACTCTTATCCATGGAAACCTTGAGGATGGCGTCTACATTTGGCACCCTCCGCCCATTCAAGCCCATTCAAGCTCTCTCTCTTCGCAGCTATGGCATCATAGATTAGGACATCCCGCTTCCCCTGTTCTTAGTTTATTACGTAGCAAGTTTAGTTTATCTATTTCTTCTAGCTTACCTCCATGTAATTCTTGTTTTATTAATAAAAGCCACAAGCTGCCATTTGCATCCTCTTCTCTTGTCTCACATGCTCCCCTAGATCTCATCTTTTCGGATGTATGGACCTCTCCAATTTCCTCACTTGACAACTTCAAATACTATGTCATCTTTGTCGATCATTTCACCAAATACATTTGGTTTTACCCTCTCAAACACAAATCCGACACTTACAACACCTTCATCCGCTTCAAAACACTAGTCGAAAAATACTTCAAACGTCTCATCATTCAAATCTACTCTGACAACGGGGGTGAATACCTCAAACTCACACCCACTCTTGGTCAAAAACGGCATCACCCATCTTACCACCCCACCTCACACTCCTGAACATAATGGGTATGCCGAACATCGTCACCGCCACATTGTTGAAACGGGCCTCACCCTCCTTTCCCATGCCAACCTATCCCTCACACTTTGGCCCTACGCCCTCACCACTGTCACTTACCTCATAAACAGATTGCTTACACCTACCCTAAACAATGATTCCCCCTACCTCCGCCTATTTCGCTCCCCTTCAAACTACACCAAATTACGTAGTTTTGGCTGTCTTTGCTATCCTTGGCTTCTCCCATACACCTCTCACAAGCTTGCCCCAAAATCCATCCCATGTATCTTCGTTGGCTACTCACCTACGCAAAGTGCGTACTACTGCCTTGACCCCACCTCCCATCAGGTTTACACCTCCCGTAATGTCCGCTTTGTTGAAACCACCTTCCTATACAACTCCCTCACCACCACTTCCCCCACACTTTTCGCTCCCCCTCCCTTTGAATGGCACACCCTATTCCTCCCTATCCTAAACACCACCCCCCCTTGCCCCTCACTCCTCCCTCCCCAACCTATCCTTCTCCCAATCCCACTCCCAATGAACCCCCATCCTCCCCTCAGCCTGAACCAACCCCACCTACTAACAACCCTAACTCCACTCCTCCTCCCACCCGTACTATCACCACTAGATTATCCCATGACATCACCAAATCTAATCCCAAATATGCCAACCTTTCCCTTCTCACCTCTCCCACAAGCCTTCCCACCACCACCAAACAAGCCCTATCCATTCCCCATTGGCGTATTGCCATGATTGATGAATTTCAGGCCGTGACCCGCAACAACACATGGTCTTTAGTCCCTCCTACCACTGCTCGTAACATTGTCGGTTGTAAATGGGTTTTCCGCATCAAATACAATCCCGACAACACAATTCAGAAATACAAGGCTCGGCTTGTAGCCAAAGGTTTTCACCAACAACCCGGTGTTGACTACACCGAAACCTTCAGCCCCGTTGTAAAACCAGCCACTGTCCAACTTCTCCTCTCTCTTGCCACCACCAATCATTGGCCACTTCGCCAAATTGATGTCAACAACACCTTCCTTCAAGGTACCCTCTCTGAAACTGTGTTTATGACCCAACCCCCCGGATTTGAGGACTCCGCCAACCCCTCCTCCGTTTGTCATCTTTCCAAGGCTATCTATGGCCTCAAACAGGCCCCTCGTGCCTGGTTTCAAGAACTAAAAACCTACCTCACCACATATGGCTTTTATCCTTCTTTAGCCGATCCCTCCCTCTTCATACTAAACACAACTCCATCCCCGATTTACTTGTTAGTCTATGTCAACGACATCATTGTCATCGGACCCTCTCCTTCTCACCTTCAGTCTTTCATCACAAGTCTGTCACAACGTTTCTCTCTCAAAGACCTTGGTCCCCTATCCTACTTCTTGGGTGTCGAAGTAGTCCCGAATCAAAATGGGCTCCTTCTCTCCCAAACAAAATACATCCATGATCTTCTCACCCGTCACAACATGATTGACTGCAAACCTCTTCCAACCCCCATGGTTACATCACCACCTCTCACTCGGTCCACTGCCACTCCTGCTGTTGACCCTACCCCCTATTGTGCTATTGTTGGAGGACTTCAATATCTGTCCTTCGCTCGTCCCGATATTGCCTTCTCCGTAAAAAAACTCGCCCAATTCATGCAAAACCCCCAACCTCCTCACTGGGTTGCACTCAAGCGGCTTCTCCGCTACCTTCATGGCTCTATGCATTTGGGCCTTCAAATTTTCTCAAAGTCTCCTCCCTCACTTCATGCCTTCTGTGATGCGGATTGGGCAGGTGACAATGACGACTTTGTGTCCACTTCCGGCTTCTTGGTTTACCTTGGGCACAACCCGATCACTTGGTCATCCCGAAAACAACGTGCCCTCACTCGGTCCACTACTGAGGCTGAATTTCGGGCAATTGCTGACACCGCCGCTGAGCTCACTTGGGTTAAGGACTTACTTACTGAGCTTGGATTCTCCTTACCCGCTACACCTGTGGTCTATTGCGATAACCTAGGTGCCACAACCTATTATGCAAACCCGTTCTTTCACTCTTGGATGAAACATGTGGCTCTCTCCTTTCACTTTGTTCGTGAACAAGTTCAATCCGGCTCTCTTCGTGTCCAACACATTTTCGGTTCGGATCAACTGGCTGACATCTTGACAAAACCGCTATCTCGCATACGCTTCCAACAACTTACTTCCGAGATTGGTCTTCTCCTCGGGATCGTCCATCTTGCGGCCGCCTCAGAGCCTTCAATCCTCGGTCAACACTTCTGGACTCCAGGCGTCCGCCGAGCCCCTCACCAGGCGCCCGCCTCATCGTACGAGAGTTTCCTAATCAGATGTGGATTCTTGATCTCCTTGGTGCATATTCAGTCGATTATAGAATTAGCAAACTAAATATTCATTGTATAAATTGGATTTACAAATCCTTATATTAGAATAGGACTCTCCTAATTGTACTATATATATTCATTGCTTGTGAATAATAAAATCAAGTTTTCCAATCCTCACAGTTCTAAGCCCCGCCTAGGTCCCGACTAATCCCGACTAGTCCCTGCCTAGGCGCTAGGCCCAGCTCCGCCGCCTATCATCCGCCTAGCGCTTTTTAGAACCTTGCAAATTACATTGTTTCTCAAATAATCCTCACAAAACATAATTCACTCAAAATACATCAAACCTATACTAAATACATGAAAATAAAGAATTATAGGGACGGAAACATAGGAAATAGATAGAATAAATCCGTCCTATCATCAAATCTGTGACATATCCGCCTAAGAGCCTAAGGCGCATAGGAGCTTCCTATGCGGCCAAAGCTCTTGCACGCGTAGCAGTCTGTGAGCAGTTATGCATGGAATGGAATTCTTGGCCTATGCGCGCAAGATGGTAGGACGCATAGGACCGAATCCGGCAATTTCCTAATTGTTACCGGTTTCCTTTTGGCAACATATTTCTTGCTTGGAAGGAAGGCAGAATACTTTCTTGGGCAGAAATTCGTGTAATCCTAGGGCTAGGTTTATCATTTCCTATATAAAAGTCAAGTGATGGCCTTGAATATTGTGTGCAAGACTAGTTGGTGCTAGAAAGAAAAATTAGTTGTTGCTATTTTGTGTGTGAGACAGAGAGAATCTGTGAGACCTACAAAGAGCCGGGGGCAGTGCGGTCCTGTGGGTTGCCCTTAGGGGCATTCTATTGATGGTCCAAGATATGTCTAGGGTTGTGTGAGAGAGTGCAGCGATATTTTAACAGCACAAATTGTGATATTAGTCGATATCCTGACTTGGTAGTGCCTCCAGAGGTAGTCATCGTTGTGACGAACTGGGTTAAAAAACATCATGTGTTCTGTTTTTCTTGTTGATTACTTTCATATGTATTGTTGCATGTATGTCTTGTCTCACCATTGATCAAGTAGTATGGGTTAGAACAGCACTGATAGACCACAATTCCACAACATCTGATGCAGTGGTAATTCTGTTTTCCACTGTAGGGTGCAACCAATATTTAGCCAATTCTGCCTCTTTAGGAATTTGGGTGATAAGAGACTATCTGAATTGGAAAAATCTGCCACTGGCCCCCACATATATTCCAAACAATATTTATCCATCAAAGTAAAAAAATTGGAGGGATGTTATAACATTTACTAATAATCCTAAAACACTGAGTTTTTGTTTTGTGGACAGTAAAAATAAGTCTGAGGGAGAAATTTTATGTTTGATGCAGAGAAATTCTAATGGAGTATACAGATCAAGTAATGAAATTTGGATGTTGTTTGTTTGAATTATTCTCTGAGGCTCTCGGGCTTAAGGCGGATTACCTTAAGGAGATGGGATGTGCAGAAGGGCTTGCTGCCCTCTGCCACTACTACCCACAGTGTCCACAACCAAAACTAACTATGGGCACAAGCAAGCATTCTGACAATGACTTCATTACTGTGCTTCTACAAGACCATATTGGAGGCCTCCAAGTTCTTCATCAAAATCAGTGGATTGATGTTCCTCCTACTCCTGGAGCTCTTGTTGTCAACATTGGCGATCTTCTACAGGTAAATATTTAAAATATCGTTCTTTCGAAGTCACTACGTTCATAAATCTCCAAGGATATAGGCATTTATAGAAGTATAAGTACATAAAAACCCTTAATAATCTCACCGAATCTAATCATGAGTGTAAGTGTGAATTTTAATCTGTTGTTTTGATATGGAAAGATATATTTTTTTTTTCTAAAAATGACTTTCATTTTGAGACTTTTTTTTTTTGAAAAAAAATAGATATTCATTTTGAGATAGAGGGAGTGTATTTTTTCTGATGAGGTAACACGTGCAATTTATTTTGAAAAACTTGCAGCTGATATCAAATGACAAGTTTGTAAGTGTTGAACATAGAGTGCTAGCGAACAGTGTTGGTCCAAGAGTGTCAGCCGCTTGCTTCTTTAGTACAGGTCCTATACCGACCTCAAAGGTGTATGGACCGATTAAGGAGTTGCTATCAGAAGAGAACCCTCCTAAGTATCGGGAAACTACAGTGAAGGAATATGTGGATTTCTATCGGGCAAAGGGACTTGATGGCACTTCCGCTCTGTTGCACTTCAGAATATAGAAGCCCTCCTACAAAAAATGTACGGATGTATTTTATACATTGATCATGTTCTGTTTTACTTCCCCCCCCCCCTCCCCCCCGGCAGCAACAACATATGCTTAGTTCTTGAATTGTGCATTGGATTAGAATTTCTGTGGTAAAAGCATTTCGGATTAGAAGCAACTAAATGTGGTTGAATTGGACCTTGAACTTTAGTTACTTACTCTATGACAAAGTGGCAATCTAACTTAATATGGTTAGTTCTTGAGTGATAGTACATTAGATTAGATTTTTCTGTTGAATTTGGATAATTTGTTGATCCAATGGATGTGAAAGTGGCAGGGCTCAACGAACGGGTAAAACCGCTCTCACATCCATTAGATCAACAAAGTATCCAAGTAGCTGGCTGGTCTTATGTCGCGTTTCCAGAATGAAATGACTATTTTACCCTTAAATTTTCTCGATGCAACTGTACATATCAAATTAGTCACTTAAAAATTGAAGGGTAATATAATCATTTTGTTTAAATAAAGTTGACAGAAGAGAAAAAGTGAGACGAGGCCTAACCTTAGGGGCATTGATATTTGTCCAAACTTAAGAGTGCGCAATGGAATTAACCCCATAAATGAGGCCAAAATCTAGGGAGAAACGCATTTCTCCATAAGTTATGGAGAAACGGGTCCCGACTTGTCGCGCGACAACGAACTGGATATCCAGAACCTTATGAAAGTGATATCCAGAAACCTTCAAATGAATATCCAGAAACCTTCAAAATGTTTCTGGATATTCATTTGATGGTTTCTGGATATACATTTGAAGGTTTCTGGATATCCAGAAACCTTCAATAGCAATTTCTGGATATGCCCTAACACATTTCTGGATATGCACCTGCTTCGAATATGCACCTGGGTTTCGGATATACATTTCACATACTTTCTGGATATGCACCTAACAGTTTCTGGATATCAAACCCAAAGCTTCTGGATATCCAGAAGCTTTTGGTCTTGGCCTTGGGTTTTTTTTTTTCTGGATATCAAATGCAAAGCTTCTGGCTATTAAAAACACGTTTCTCCATAGTTATGGAGAAATGCGTTTCTCAGCAGACCTACTCATAAATGAGATAGAAAATTTGCTCCAATACATGTTCCATGAAATTTCCACAGGCTGAGAGTGTTGAAAAGGTCCAAAGTAGATAATGTTCAAACTTCAAAGTCAAGAAGTCGTGTTTTGGAAATATTTGGCCAAACTTTTCTGTTCTAAACCACAAAATTTTGGCTGTCACATCTCAGATCATTGAAGAACAAACGTGGCTCTCTTTGATCCATGCCCAATGGTCAACCCCATTTAAGGTGGGATTATACATTTTAAAATAAATTTCATTTCGTAAGAATTGCACAGAGATATCTAGACATTCATAAAATCATTGGTCAATGACCCGCACAGTTGACCACCAGTGCGGTTTGTAGCAGGACAGAGGGAGTACTTATTTAGATAGGACGGATGAGAGTAATATAATTTCGAATTTGAAACTATAGTTTGAAACTTGAGAGCTATTTCGTAAAAGAAGAAGATGGAAACATCAGGCATAGCCATTGATACGACTTATGACCGGAAAAGTGAGCTGAAAGCATTTGATGATACAAAAGCAGGAGTAAAAGGCCTTGTTGATGCAGGAATCACTCAAGTTCCTAAAATTTTCATTCACCCCCCTGATCATTCATTAAATATACAATCCAACCCCAGCAAACCCCAACTCAGTTTTCCCATCATAGACCTTGATGGGGTCAATAAAGATCCGAGTCAACGTAAGAAAATTGTCAACAAAGTACGAGATGCATCGGGGACATGGGGTTTCTTCCAAGTGATCAATCATGGCATCCCAGTTAGTGTTTTGGAAGAGATGATTGATGGGGTTCGTAGATTCAATGAGCAAGATATTGAGGCGAAGAAAGAATGGTATACTCGAGATTATAGTGGGAAGAAAAGAGTGGTGTATAACAGCAATTTTGATCTATTTACTGCACCTGCTGCTGTCTGGAGGGATTCTTTTTATTGTGCCATGGCTCCTAATCCTCCCAAGCCAGAGGAATTGCCCCCTACTTGCAGGTAGGTACATTAAAAAATGAAATTCATTTTAAAATCATTAATGTGTAATTTCCATGATTGGTATTGTTGGGAGGTACTATCCAAATTGCTGCACAAACAATTTAAATTCAAATTTAGTGACAATATTTGATATCAAACTAGGCTGGAATATGAAGGTTAGTTTTGTCAAGTTGTATAAAGTTTTCAAATACTAGTAATTTTCTTCAATTCTAAAGGTGAAAAGAACAAATAGACATATTTCCTGCTGCTTCGCTATAGCGTGCGGCCTAGTTGCAATCACAGCCCCATGTTTTGAGATCAAAGCTCAAGATTAATTAGGCCTGAGATGGGTCCATGTAAGGTCCAATATGCTCAACTCTTAAAACAGGAGGATGTGGCTGCATCCGGGTCACACCTCTGTAATGGAATAGAGGAAGTGCGTAAACAAATCCTGGACGAGGGGGTACCATGTTAAAGTTGTTTATTTTTTCATGCAGGGAAATTCTAGTAGAGTATACAGAGCAAGTAATGAAACTAGGATGTTGTCTGCTTGAATTACTCTCCGAGGCTCTTGGCCTTAAAACGGATCACCTGAAAGAAATGGGGTGTCCTGAGGAGCTTGTCGTTATGTGTCATTACTATCCTCAGTGTCCACAGCCAGAAGTAACTATGGGCACAAAGAAGCATTCTGACAATGGCTTCATTACTGTGCTTCTACAAGACCATATTGGAGGACTTCAAGTTCTTCATCAAGATCAATGGATTGATGTTCCTCCGACTCCTGGAGCTCTTGTGGTCAACATTGGAGATCTTCTGCAGGTAAGTCTGTTTTTGTCAATATCGCTTTTTTGTTCGTCTACTAGTATGTTCGGCAAGATGTGGAAGAGCAATCTAAAGTCCACATATTTCATTTGTTAAATCCAAATTATTCTAAGGCTTGGAATTGAGTATCCAAGCAAAACTTAAGTAACTTCCGACCCCAAAAGGGCTTAAAACTCGGTCCGTTTTATGGACAAACTATTGATGCAACCATTGGCTGTAAAGCCAATGGTTGTGGTCCCCACTGACCGCACATTAGAGACCACCGGACCATACAGGCGTAGTATATATAATTGAGGAGCATACTTTCGACCATGAAGTAACATGGGCTTCCCTTTGAAAAAATTGCAGCTGATATCAAATGACAAATTGGTCAGTGTTGAACACAAAGTAGTAGCGAGTCGTGTTGGTCCAAGAGTATCAGTTGCATGCTTCTTTACTACCGGTGTCCTTCAATCCACAAGGGTGTACGGGCCAATTAAGGAGTTGCTTTCGGAAGAGAACCCTCCCAAGTATCGGGAAATCACGGGAAAGGAATATTTCCAGGCAAAAGGAGTTGATGGCACTTGTACTCTGTTGAAGTTCAAAATCTAGACCTTTAGTCATGAAGATGGTGTCCAAGCTATATGATCCTAGTTGATTTTCCAATCTATATTATGTTGCAACAAATCATGTAAGTATAGCTAGCAATTAGCAGCAACAAATCTTAGTATTTTTGTTTTTTTACTATTGTTGGACTCCTAAATCATTTCTAACTTTGGTGGTTTTTAAAGTTGGAGTCTATATAGTCGGATGCACACAACAGTCAAATCGCACAATGATTAAATGGGTGGCATCCGTAGGTAGGAAGGGGGCCAAAAACAATTATGTCATTAACCAAACGGCCCAAATTATAACTGCATATACATAGGCCCGAAAACACCTCTAATTCTTGAAGACACACAAATGTGGTAGCAATAGAAATCATGCTTTAATTTTATACTTTCATGGCCCAAGTAACAAATAATTGTATCGTTGATGGCCTGCCTTATTGTGGAAAAAAGCTTCTCTTTCAGTTGCCCTCAACCTAGCGCTTTTGTTGATGGGTACAAGCTGTTTGATAAAATGTCTGAAAGAAATTCAATTTCTTGGAGCTTTGTGGTTGGTATGCTCGCCTAAACATTATTCATAACTTAACTCTTGAAATGGATCCTGGCATACCATTCATAATCTATACACCTGTAATTCTTGAAATGGATCATTATGGTTTGTATGCTCGCCATGAAATAAACTTAATTTCTTGGGACATGACGGATCATTTATTGTTCATGTAGTTTTTTTTTTTTCTGTGGCTATCATAGATATAAGGATAGATAAGGTGAAGTTGTATTATGGATGAGGTTTGGCCTAGCAATTGTTTTATCCTTTTCAAAACTACAATTGTTTTAAAAGACCCCGCTCAAGGCGCGCCTGGCCTACTCTGCGACTCAGCCTCTCCAACGCCTGAGTTCCCGCCAGCTCCCGACTAATCCCGACTAGTCCCGACTAGCCCCGCCAGCTGCAGGGCGCTCCGCCGCCAAAGATCCGCCTGCCGCTTTTAACCCGACTACATGTACGTGGCCTTCTATGATCCATGTCATCATATGCTCAGGGACGGACGCATGAATCATATTTAGTGGGTGTCAAAAAAAATTCCTTAGTCGAAAATTTTAATTAATGGTTCATAAATCAACAAATTCAACATAAAAATAAAGAATAACTGTTAAAACATAAGTTCTGTTTAAGCATCTACAAATTTCTAACTCACCATTTTCTTGTTATTTTAATAGCTTACTTGGAAAAAGAAAGGTTATGTCATGAACAAATAAAAAAATTGATATTAATGTCGGTTAAAGTGATGTTTAAAAATAAATATATTACTAAGATGTTTTTTTTTAAATCCAAGGCAAAATAAATAAAATTAATTTGAATATTAAATAAATTTGTATATGATATAATTAAAGTGATATCAAAAGAATTCAACAAAAAATTTGAGAGAGTACTCATTTAAATATATTATCAGGTAAAAAAATAAAAAAAAATTACTTTTTGAAATTCAGTGGGTGCCGTCGCAACCCCTCGTTATAGCGTGGGTCCGTCCCCTGATTAATGCCTATCTCTATATTTTTGTTTTTGCTTGTTCAGATATTGAGAGAGTACTCATTTAAGCCATAGCTTTAAGTTCTGCTCAAATAATTAAAAACACTGAAGCTAATGAAGAAGATGGTGACAGTAGACATGGCCACCGATGATGCTGCAGCTGATCGGGATTGTGACCGGATAAGCGAACTAAAGGCCTTTGATGAGACGAAAGCTGGGGTGAAAAGCCTTGTTGATGCTGGAATCACTCAAGTTCCACGAATTTTCATTCAACCCCCTGATCATACCTCAGTTATACAATCCAATCCCAGCAAGCCCCAGCTTACTCTTCCCATCATAGACCTTGATGGACTTGACAATGATCCAGTTCTACGCAAGGAAATAGTTAAGAAAGTAGGAGATGCATCTGAGACGTGGGGTTTTTTCCAAGTGGTCAATCATGGTATCCCAGTTAGTGTTCTTGAGGAGATGATTGATGGGGTTCACAGATTCAATGAGCAAGATACTGAGGTGAAGAAACAATGGTATTCTCGGGATTACAGTGGAAAGAGAAAGGTAATTTATAACACCAATTTTGATCTATATTCTGCACCAGCCGCCAATTGGAGGGATTCATTTACTTGTTTTATGGCTCCTAATCCTCCCAAACCAGAGGAATTGCCCCCTCTTTGCAGGTACACTTGACACAAATTTCATATTCTTATATATATAATTAACATGAATATAACTTTAGACAATTCATCCCCAGATCTACAAAATAACCAAATAGTGTCTGGTATGGTATATAGATTGATTTGAGGGACTACTCCATTTGGCTTTAATTGGTTTTAACTTGGAACCTCCAATATAGTCTAGTATAGTCTACTACTGGTTAAATAAGACAATCCTTTTGGAACGGAGAGTGTATAAGATTAAAGTTTGACTAAACACGCAAATGAAAAAATGGTGTATAATTTAAAAGCCGCAAAGTTGGCCAAAAAAAAAAAAAAAACAATTGACCTCAAAGTATGTGGCAATATTTGAATTCAAATTCTGAAGACAAGTGATTGTTGGTTTCCTTTTTTTTTGTTTGTTGCAAAAAAGTTTTCAGACGATATTACTCTTCAATTTGACGGCCCAAAATTAATCTGCACCTCCTCTTCAAATAGGACATGTCATCTTAAACTGGTCCTTGATTAATTATCTTGCAGGGAAATTCTAATGGAGTATACGGAGCAAGTAATGAAGTTGGGATGCTGTTTGCTTGAGTTACTCTCTGAGGCTCTTGGGCTTAAAGGAAATTACCTCAAAGATATAGGATGTGCTGAGGGGCTTGTTGCTATCTGCCATTATTATCCTCAGTGTCCACAGCCAGAAGTAACTATGGGGTCAACAAACCATTCTGACAATAACTTCATGACTGTGCTTCTACAAGACCATGTTGGAGGCCTTCAAATTCTTCATCAAAATCACTGGGTCGATGTTCCCCCTACACCCGGAGCTATCGTGGTTAACATTGGAGATCTTCTACAGGTAAGTGTCGCAATATTTTCCTTTCCGTGTCACTATACGGTCATGTTTGAATTCCTATTTTCATTTTTCCGTTCATGGTTACATTTGGAATGAGTAATACACAACAAAAATCACAAAATTTTGAACACAAACTGATGAGGCAATGTTTGTGTTGTGAAATTGGTGCTCTCCGTTTGCAATCAAGACAAAGAAATCAACACACCCACACGTACAAGAAAGAAACAATCACACACAAGAACACAAGAGTTGTTTACCCGGTTCATTCACCAACTCGTGAACTACGTCCGGGGGCAATTGCCAAGCCAATATGTTATTAGTCTCTCTAATATGTTGCTTCGATGTGTTCTAGGCCGAAATTATGCTTATATAGTTACAAGGAAACCCTAAATCTAATTTAAGAAGAGTTACAATCAAATAAGGAAACAAATCGAAGCCCGGAACTCGGCCATGCTTGAGGCGCCCGCCTCAAGCCCTCCATGCGGCCGCCTCGCGAAGGCAAAACCTCGGCCACCTGCCTCGGCCCTTGAGGCGCCCGCCTCGGCTCCTCCATGCGCCCGCCTCAAACCGAGCTAGCCAACGCCCAAAGAATTCTTCTCGGTTTGAACTCCTTTTGATCTTTAACAAACTCCTCCGACTTAGGCACCTTTTCTTCCTTGGTTTAGGACTCCAATCCCAACAATCTCCCACCGGAGACTAAACTAACAAACATAGAATCACCCATCAACTCCCACCACGGAGTAAGGACCTTCGAACACATTTCCCCTCAATCCATATTGGCTTGACACTACCACACCTCTCCTCAAGTACTAAGGCGAGTTGAAACCAAGCGACGTTTCAACCTCTCCGTGTTAGATCGTTCTTGCCTCCCCAAATCAGCTTCTACCTTGATTTCTCCCCGCAAGTCTAACTTCGCCTTCTCCCTCCAGACCCACCTTTCTCGCAATGCTTCCCCTTGAAACTCGGACACACCTTGTTTCTTGCATCGACTATTTTTGGTCTGAAAACGCTCTCTGTTAGGGCCCTTGGACTTCCACACCACGTTGATCAACTTTGAGTCCTCCCCAACATACCGTTTCTTGATGTCTCCCCTTTTTACACCAACAGGCCGGTTCTTAAGCCTCTTGCTCCCACCGGAACGAAAACCGACATTGTAGGTAGAGTACAACGTCTTCCCCTTAACCCCATGAGCCAACACCTTAGCCCCTTTTGTGACTTCCCAAGACCCACCAATGAAAGAAACACCGTATCCTTCAGCATCAAGTTGTCCCACGTAAATCACCCTCCTCCTCAAATCCGGAACATGCATCACGTCGTGTAGTTGTAAAACAGCCCCATTAGGTGTCATCATCATTACATCCCCCTTACCTTTGATCTTCAATGGTTGACCATCACCAAGATAGAGAACCCCAAAATCTCCGGTTTTGTAACGCCTCATTGATTCCGCATCCCCACTAGCATGACAAGAAGCTCCAGTAATCCAACACCCAATCTTCACCCGATCGCTCCTCCCTAGGATTAATACATCACCACCATCATCCACCACGCGCGCACCACCACTTTTTCCCTGGACAATCATAACCGATGTGCCCCAATTCACCACAATTGTAGCACTCGACCTTTTTCCCTTTAGGTCCACCCCTTTTTCTCTCCACCCTAAGTGCAGCCCCATCTACGGACGATTCTCCCCTTTTCTCCTTCCTTCGCAACTCCTCTTTGCAGACGAGATCTCTAACCTCCGTATACACCAATGCCGTTTTCGACGTACTAATCGTTGTGACAAGAACCTCCCAACTATCGTGCAATGATTTTAGAAGAAAACAAGCTAGCACTTCATCGGAGAAAGTAATATCAACACTTTTCAATTGGTCCACCATACCTTTGAAATTGCCGATATGACTTGCCGCCGCGCCCTCTCGACATCTTCGCATTCGCAAACCTCTTTATCAAATGCACCTTATTGATATTCGACGGCTTCTCATACATGTCCGACAGCGTTTGTAGCAACTCCACCGTTGTCTTGGCCTCCATAGCGTTCCGTGCAACGTCGTCGGTTAGGGCACTCCTTACCGCTCCTAACGCCTTCCGATCCAACACCTCCCAATCCCCTTGTGACATGTCTTCGGGCTTCTCCTTCAAGGGCTTATGAAGATCCTTACAATAAAGGTAGTCTTCAATCCTTGTCTTCCAAAACGTGAAATTCACACCGCTGAATTTCTCGATTTGGGTCTTCATCTTGACTGCTTCACCAAAATCCCCAAGAACGCGATTCAAAATTAATCAACTAATGAAAGAATTTTGAATCCACCAAACCAAAGCTTTGATACCAGTTGTTGTGAAATTGGTGCTCTCCGTTCGCAATCAAGACAAAGAAATCAACACACCCACACGTACAAGAAAGAAACAATCACACACAAGAACACAAGAGTTGTTTACCCGGTTCATTCACCAACTCGTGAACTACGTCCGGGGGCAATTGCCAAGCCAATATGTTATTAGTCTCTCTAATATGTTGCTTCGATGTGTTCTAGGCCGAAATTATGCTTATATAGTTACAAGGAAACCCTAAATCTAATTTAAGAAGAGTTACAATCAAATAAGGAAACAAATCGAAGCCCGGAACTCGGCCATGCTTGAGGCGCCCGCCTCAAGCCCTCCATGCGGCCGCCTCGCGAAGGCAAAACCTCGGCCACCTGCCTCGGCCCTTGAGGCGCCCGCCTCGGCTCCTCCATGCGCCCGCCTCAAACCGAGCTAGCCAACGCCCAAAGAATTCTTCTCGGTTTGAACTCCTTTTGATCTTTAACAAACTCCTCCGACTTAGGCACCTTTTCTTCCTTGGTTTAGGACTCCAATCCCAACAGTTTGATTGGATGTTGTGATTGTAGGCCCCACTATTCATTAATTAAGTATCCAACAATTAATGTCAACTAAGTTTGTGACCAAAATTTATAAACTTGTTTTGTGCCCCTAACACTGCTCTTTTGGAAAATGTGTTTCTGACATCATTGCAGCAGATTGCATCCTCATCGTCATCCAATTTATCAATGTAATCTATTGTCTCTTAAAGTCTGAGGTTTCACCTTAAAACCAATTGGTGTCAAGGGGAGTGGCCCATGATCTTTATATGTCATATGCAAGGTTTGTCAATTCCCAATCTGGGATAATATCTCTAACATTGTCAAGATTAAATTGTGTTAAGCTTAAAACTATGTCCATTGGTTTTCATTAGTAAATTGAGGGACTTGGATTGCTCCATCAAAAAGTTGCTACAACCCTACCCTACAACCATTAAAATCGGACAACAAATGTAAAAAGTTCACTACAAAATAAAAACATTTGTAAGAAACGTAAGAACATCTTGTAGTAAAATGTAATATAAAACATTAAGTAGTGCATATAAAAGTTTTACTACGTAATGTAAAAAATTGTTTGTTTTTACATTTACAACAAATACAAATGTTTTACATTTTGTAGTGAACTTTTTACATTTGTACTTCGATTTTCATGGCTGGAGGGTTGTAGCAAATCAAAGTTGAAGCGATTCCGAAATCGTAAATGAGATGGTATAACCCGGACTGTTTTAAGTCTAGAAAGTTACGGAATTCCAGTATAAAGGATCCACCAGATCGCTATTTTGTGGTGTTGTAATGATTTCACTAGTTTAATTTAATCAGCGTAATAAAAATCTAAAGCTTGTTATTGATATACCATTATAAATATTATAAATAACAATATTTAGATTTTCATTAGGATAATTAAATTAACCTAATATTATTGTTCAAAATTCATCCAAATAACAACAAAAAATGTGAAAACATCATCCGGGATGGAGGGAGTACTTGTTCGAGATATTATCCCACATTGGAAATTGACAAACATTGCCTATAATATATAAAGATCCTGGCCACTCCCCTTAGTACCAATTGGTTTTAAGGTGGAACCTCAGACTTTAAGATGATATCAGAGCAGGTTCTTTACATGTGCAGGCCAACGGCCCACGATGTTACTCCGCGCCACCCGATTGATAAGTACACAATGTAAGTTTTGGCAAAGCCCGCTACACGTGAGGGGGCGTGTTAGAGATATTATCCCACATTGAGAATTGACAAACCTTGCCTATAATATATAAAGATCCTGAGCCACTCCCCTTAGTACCAATTAATTTTAAGGTGGAACCTCAAACTTTAAGAGTACTTTCTAAGATGGTCAGAGTGTCATGGGTTTCTCCTTCCGGTGTTTTCAAACCCTTCTCTTATAATTCGAGCAACAATAACGGAGCCTTCCCAACTAGGTGACAAATTTTTTTTTTGTGTTTTTTTTGTCATGTTGCTTTAATTTTTGCTATACCCGTTTCTACCGTGAAAGTGTCGATGGCCTTAGATATTTTTGCCAAGAATTGGCAATACCAACGATAACACTGTTTGACGACAATCCAACAAACTCAAATCTCTTTAAATAGTTTTGAAAAAAGTTTTGCAGCGGAAATTTAAATCATATAAAAGATATAATTTTTTTCTCAAGTTATATAAATATAACTTAAGGATGCACGAAGGCGAAAACCTCTAAAAATTTGAGTTATATGGAAAAAGGCCGAAAGTTTCCTGATAATTATACATCAAAGTACTATGTAACGAATACTATAGAACACACTATTCTATAACAACACTTTTCCTCGCACTAGAAAACACTCAAAGAATGAAAGCTAATAAACACTCTAGCTCACTGGTGTTGGGTAAAGTGTTGGCAACACTAAGGGAAATACTCTGAAGCTGTGTTCTTTCTTATTGAAATCTTTACTTGTGGATTGTGTAATTTGAAGTTGTAATGATCTTGCCCTTATATAGGCTGGATGAACGTGCAGCCTACTCCATGTAACCAGAATTTCGCCATGTATGGGAAGTGGAACCACTTTCCATTTTGAGCTCCTTTCTTTCATGATTGTAGTAAGACTCGGTCTTCACTACCTACTCCACTTGTACTCCCGTGCTTCTTTGACCCTGTACTCATTATCTCTTTAATTCTTCAATATAGATAATTTTCAACAATCTTTGCTTGATCTCCACATTTACACGTAAATTATAATTTACGTGTAACTTCATTTATTTTTCAATTGTCCAGACATAATTATAATTAACAATCACTTTGTTTTTTTATTAATAAAATGTAGCAGCTATTTACTTATTGAACTTCCTGCACAGTAGTAACACCGAAGGCAATACAAGTGCCAACACAAGTGTTGACACTAACAATCTCCCCATTAGTTGCACATTTCTTCACAAAACACAAAGTGATGTTCCTGCATAAAGTGTTAGACATATATCTCCAAAAAAAATCTCCCCCTTAATATTTTACTCCTTATTTGTAGCTCAAAAATAGATCAACCTTTCATCATTATTTGGACCTACAATAACACTAAAAACCAGAGAATATATAATATCAACATCAATTAATTTTGTGGATTAAAATGATGAAACTATTACCAATCTCGTCTGTTAACACGAGAGGCAACACCCGTGACAACACTAGTGTTTGCACTAACAATCTTTCCGTTAGTTTTACATTTCTTCACAAAATAATAGTGATGTTTGTGCAAGACAATGTTGGACAAAGAAAGTATCTTCCCTTTACATAGATCTTTCCCTTAACAATAAACTTCCCCTTAATGTAAGATTTTATTCAAAAATAAAATCAAATGTTGTAACATTTTCCCAACATCTAACATTAATATGATCACCATTTCAATCTCCCATAAACCATTAAACTCCTCCTAAATATCAAATTACTCTAAGTAAGATTTCATTCAATATAGAACATTAAACTCATTCAAAGTTCCTGGAGTTATGGAGTTTACAACACAAACAACATTCCAGCCATATTCATATTTAATCACTTGGCATTGTCAGGAATATGGCAACACAACACACGTATCACGTATCTAACATCACCATTTCTCCCCCTTTTCTGTGAAGAAAGATGCCTCAAGAAAATTCATCACGGACTGCAGTGTGGGCAGTCAACCTTTCAGCTTGTGATATAAGAAATTTGAAAGAGAAAAAATGTACATGTGTTGATTCAAGTGTTGTCACCAATGTAGGCAACCCAAGAAGCAACATTTTCTTCATATAATCTTTGCAAAACCTTGGTGAAGTTTGTACAGTAGCATATGTGTTGGCTATTGTGTCGATACTGGTGTTAGGTGAGAGGTTTCCATTAATGTTGAAATACAATATGAAACATATAGGTTGATATCAATGGAAACTATGTATGGTGAATCTGAAGGGTTTTAACTTGGAAAATCCATGAAAAATTATGAGGAAAGGGTTTAGATGAGTATGGAGAGTTGTTTTTTGAGAGAGTGAGAAGGAAAGTGATGGCCGAGAGAAGTAATTAAGGGAATTATGGGAGTAAAAATAAAATGGGATGGTTATATTGATTTAGACTTCTGCAATTAACCCACCTCCTATTCTTGCTCCTACTTTTTAGCTAGAAAAACAATCATAACCAAAAAATAAAATCCCCAACCACATTCGGCCACTTAATTTTTTATTTTATTTTTAAAAATAAAAACAATTAAGAAAAATTCAAAAAAAATTCAAGCTTGAGAATCAAGTTCAAATTAATTTGAACTTCAAAATAAGGGAAAATCTTTAATTACTTCTAGCAAGTTAAAACTTATGGATTTTTCGTTAAAAATCTTTTGATTTCACTGAATCTAATATATATAAATAGACATTTTGAAATTCAAAATTTAATTAATAAAATATCCAAAAATAAAGAAGAAAAGAAAAATAAATAAATGTAGCACATACTAATGTGTTACTAGTAATGTTGAGCAACATATAAGATTGTATAATTGAATGAGATTCCCTTGATATTTCTCAATATATATGAACCTTTAATCATTAGTATATAGGCAATTTTTAAAAAATCTTTACACTCATTTTATTTACAAGGAAGCATCGTAGTAGCGAGCTCCGTGCCCCGAGTTTTTTTTATTGAAGTGTAAAACTGTATACCTTTCAAGTAGGGTATACTATATTAGTGAGCTCCATGTCCCTAATACTAAGTACAAAACCAACATATTATACTCTCGTTTGGCAAGTGAGGATCGCCGCATCGAACGTCGTGCCCCCGAATTACTTTAGGAGTATTTTTCATGCCAATTTTAATATCAACCATATAATTAGTGACTTTGTTACTTTAAGCACAAAGGGAAAATTATCAACATTTTAACCTAAGTATAAGCACATACTAAAACAAAAATGTCAGCATGTTCAGCCATTAAAAGGCTTAAAGAATAAACAAAGTTTTTTTTTTTTAAAGAAAAGAAAGAAAAACAAAATCAATAAAGAAAAATAAAATAATGTACAACTATATTATCTTTTGACTGATTAAATGAGACAAAAATAAAGAAATTTGGTAAATTTATTAAGATCATGATATTTAGTATCTCTGTCTTCTATTTAAATAATTTGTTTTTCAATCAAATCTCATAAAAAGTGATGGCGAATCCAAGCATCATTATATGTAAATAGTTCAAGCTTATCAATCATAACTTGTATGCAAACATCACATTTTAATGTCTCAAGAATATTCTTAGATTAAAGAGAAAAATTAAACAAGAGTTGTTTACCATAACATATGTGGTAGACATGCACACATGAAACAATGTATTGATTCTTTTGAGATCTTGTAAGTATCCCACCATTTAATCCCCCTATCACTTGGAATATATGCTGATACTTTTGAAATATAGGGATATATCTCTTGACCTGATCATGAACTCCCTTGAGGTAATCATGATTATTATTTTTTGCAACTGGACTGCAATATGTGGTGTTTCTTCTAGTGTTGCCTCGGATGTAGTAATACAGGGGGGCAACATTTGATCCAACACTTAAGACATAAACTTTTTCAGATTGTTGCAGTAATCTTAGTGAAGTGTCATAAATTAATTCTCCTACGAAGCTAAAGAAATCATCAAATACAATATTTGCAGAATCTTGAATAATTCTCACTATAAAATTTTGCACATACTAGTATTAAAATTTTGAGAATATTCAAGAAAAATTGTTTTGACAATTTTAGAGTCAATCTTTAAAAAACTATCCCAATTGTTTAAAATAAACAATCACACCCAAAAACGTTGGAATAACGTAAATTCGGTTTATTTATTCTTAAACAATAATATGAGATCATTGTATAATTAGGTCTCAAGTCGACTATATTAAAAAATTGACAATCCGTACATATAATTTTTTATTTTTATTTTAAAAAAGATGTGCATGTAAGAATAGAAAAAACACCAACTTTACCAAAATGGTATATCTTAACTCTCAGATTATCTACATTAATTTTAAATATCAAGTTCATATTCAAAAAATGAAAAAAATGAGACATACCTGAGTATTTCCAATCGTGTTGGACAACACTATGAGAAACACGAGTTAGATTACCATTGAGACAATCCCCACGAACAATATTTCGTTTATGACCATGTTTAGGATGATTCTTACCGCATCAAGTTTAAGAGAGATCTCCAAATTGCGGTAATTCACTTGACACAAAGTTATGACATTCACTTGAGCTAGATTGCATGTTTCTTGTCTACAAACATGGTAGGACATATCACGGGACCTTTTTCCTGTCATAACACAAGTGTCAGTATGATTAAGGACTTCACAAGTATATTTATTAAGCTTTACCTCCAAGCATTCACAATATTGACTTTTGTTAATCAAATTCGTTATCAATTCATGAACATGCAAAACATTCTTTAAGACGGGATCCGAAAACATCAAGTGTTCCTTTTCCTAGTATCTTTCTCTTTCCTTCACCTCCATAAGACATGTATCCTCCTTAAATAAGTTCATATTTATTCAAGAATATTTTTGTTCCCGTCGTATGGAGTGAACCTGAGCTCAGGGATGGACCCAGGAATCATATTTAGTGGGTGCCAAAAAAATTCCTTAGCCGAAAATTTTAATTAATGGTTCATAAATCAACAAATTCAACATAAAAATAAAGAATAACTGTTAAAACATAAGTTCTATTTAAGCATCTACTAATTTCTAACTCACCATTTTCTTGTAATTGTAATAGCTTACTTGGAAAAAGAAAGGTTATGTCATGAACAAATAAAATAATTGATATTAATGTAGTTAAAGTGATGTTTAAAAATAAATAAATTACTAAGATGTTTTTTTTAAATCCAAGGCAAAATAAATAAAATAAATTTGAATATTAAATAAGAATTGTATATGATATAATTAAAGTGATATCAAAAGAATTCAACAAAAAATTTGAAAAAAAATATATTTATTAGAGGTTAAAAATATTTTGAACAACTTGCAGCTAGTGGGAATTGAACCCACTTCAAAAAGGGAAGGTTCTAACAACCTGACCAACCAAGCCATCAGGAACATTTGTAAAAAAAATGCGCCTTGTTAAATATATTACCAGAGGTAAAACAAAAAAAGTTATTTTTTAAAATTCAGTGGGTGTCGTCGCACTCGTTATAGCGTGGGTCCGTCCCTGCCTGAGATAAAAGTCCTCAAAGCAGTATAAACAATTATTGCATTTCACATCTATTTGGGGTACAAAAATTTTCTTGAGACAAATATTGTTTTTCTGGATAGATGTATTATCACTGGTGCTAGGCTACACTGCAGACGACACCTGATTTTGAGAATTGGTGTTGTCTCTGGTGTTGGGCAGCACCGGTGACAACATCCTGTTTTTCGAAAATTTATTTTTGAGTTTATAACAAAAAGGTTTTATGTGTCCAGGAGCATAATAATTATGACATATAAACTTTCTATTCCTATACTTTTTCATTGAAACAACCTTTTCATTTTCTTTCTCTTTCACAAAAATAGTTGTCATTTTCTCTAAAAAGTTTTTTAACAATATTGTCAAGAGAATTTTGGTACCCAATACCTGCCATGTGAAGCTTATTCAGCTTGAGTATCTCATTCAATTTGGACGATCCCGCGTTGAGTTTGTTAAAGGTGGCCGCGGCTAGCTTCAATTTGGAGTTGAGTTTTCAAGTTCCTCATCCTTCTTTGTTAATTGCTCCTCTAGCCGAGTCAAAGTGCCTTTTAGCTCATGATTCTCCTTGGTTAAGATCGCTACCATTTTGTTCTCTTTCTTCCATTCTTTGAAAAATGCCTTGTAAAGATCATTTAACCCATCAATGAGCTCATTGATTAAATCCTTCTCATGTGAGTTTCCTGCATCAACACTAACAGAACCATGAAAGCACACAGGGTTAGAAAAGCTTAATGAATTATACCTGCCAATTGTTGCCTCAGATGTTGTTTCGTACTGAACAACACTTCACTCAACACGTTCAGAATCTGAGAAGGAATGCTCTTCCACCGTGGACATCATTGTCAATTGCTTTGTTTCTTTTCCCTTTTCAGGGTCTTTGTCCTCTATATCATTAAGGTATACCCACAATTTGTTACTAACCTCCTCAAGGTATTAGCACAATTGTTGGCATACTGTCTCAAACCCGAACATGTATGACATGGGATGGACTCGAGTTGTTTGAGACCTAATTTGGTTAAATTTGGGGCTGACCTCAATGAATTTCCTATAGGATGGACTTTAGTAATAGAACCCAATGTCCAAACATCAATTAATTAGATGCACGGACACAAGAGAGCTTTTAAATATGCATAAAGAACAGAAAGTCTTCCTAGAGTTGGATTAGCAAGGTCTAAAGCCATGACAACAAGGACCAACACTTAGTGTAATCAAGTGCCGGCTCTGATAACAATTGAAAGTGTCAAAGGCATTGGATAGTTTTGGAAAACACAAGTGCTATCCCAAGTATTTGCAATACCAACGATAACACTGTTTGACGACAATCCAACAAACTCAAATTTCTTTAAATTGTTTTGAAAATAGTTTTGCAGCGGAAATTTAAAGCACACAAGAGATAGTAATTTTTTTTAAAGTTATATAAATATAACTTGAGGGTGCCCGAAGGCGAAGTAAATTTGATTCATACATACAAAGGCCGAAAGTTCCCTAATAATTATACATCAAAGTACTATGTCGAATACTTTATAACACACTCTTCTATAACAACATTCTTCCCCACACTCAGAAATACTCAAAGAATGAAAGATAAAAAAAACACTCTACCTCACTGGTGTTGGATAAGGTGTTGGCAACTCTAAGGGCTATACTCCGAAGGTGTGTTCTCTCTTAGTGCAGATCTTTACTTGTGGATTGTGTAATTTGAAGTTGTAATGATCTTGCACTTATATAGGCCGGATGAACGTGCAACCTACTCCATGTAGCCAGAATTTCGCCATGTGTGTAAAGGTAGAACCACTTTCCATTTTGAACTCCATTCTTCCGTGATTGTAGGAAGACTTGGTCTTCACTAGCTACTCCACTTGTACTCCCGTGCTTCTTTGACCTTGCACTCTCCATACTCATCTAAACCCTTTCCTCATAATTTTTCATGGATTTTCCAAGTTAAAACCCTTCAGATTCACCATACATAGTTTCCATTGATATCAACCTATATGTTTCATATTGTATTTCAACATTAATGGAAACCTCTCACCTAACACCAGTATCGACACAATAGCCAACACATATGCTACTGTACAAACTTCACCAAGGTTTTGCAAAGATTATATGAAGAAAATGTTGCTTCTTGGGTTGCCTACATTGGTGACAACACTTGAATCAACACATGTACATTTTTTCTCTTTCGAATTTCTTATATCACAAGCTGAAAGGTTGACTGCCCACACGTACTCCCGTGCTTCTTTGACCTTGTACACATTATCTCTTTAGATCTTCAATATAGATATCTTTCAACAACCTTTGCTTGATCTCCACATTTACACGTAAATTTAAATTACATATAACTTCATTTATTCTTCAATTGTCCACATTTTGTTCTGTCCTTTTGACCTGTTAAACATACTTTTAACACACTAAACAAACATAATTATAATTAACAATCACTTTATTTTTATAAATAAAATATAGCAGCTATTTACTTAATTTGAACTGACAGAACAGTTCAACACAAGTGCCAACACAAGTGTTGACACTAACACACCACGAATACCCTTTTGTTCTATGATGCTCATACTCTTTGTTTTACCTCGTCGGACCCTTGTCAATAAGACTAAAATAAAAGTGTCTGACACGGATACGACGGGGTAAAACAAAGAGTTCGAGTATCAAAGATTTTGTTAACTCGTTGGTCATGATATTCTATAGCCCTTTGTTTGTTTGTAGTTGACCATTCTCAGTGTTTATATCTTTTGATCATGACACTTGCAATTTATTTTGGAAAACTTGCAGCTGATAACAAATGACAAATTTGTAAGTGCTGAACATAAAGTATTAGCGAGCCAGTTTGCTCCAAGAGTTTCAGTGGCATGCTTCTTCATGGGTACAGGTATCCTTCAAACCTCAAAGGTGTACGGACCCATCAAGGAGTTGGTATCAGAAGAGAACCCTCCCAAATATCGGGAAACCACAGTGAAGGAATATGTAGAATATTATCGGGCAAAGGGACTTGATGGCACTTCCGCTCTCTTGCACTTCAAAATATAGAACTCGTCCTTGTAAAAAGCAAAAAAAAAAACAAAATCGTCACGGAATAAATGCGTGACGAATTTTTTGTTCCCTCTATTGTTGACCCAAATTCTATGTCCTTTACACTAGTTGAGTATAGAAATCATACTTTAGTTATACAATTTCATGTCCCTAAGTACCAAGTAATTGTATGGTTAATGACCGTATATTGTGGCAAGCAAGCTTCTTTCTCTCTACCCTCATCATAGAGCTTTGGTTAATGGGTACAACCGTACAAGCTGTTTGACGGAATGTCTCCAAGAAATTCAATTTCTTGGAGCTTTAGGTTGATATGCTCGCCGAAGCTTTATTCATACCGTAGTTCTTGAAATGGACCCTGATGTACCATTTATAAGCTATACAACTGTTCTTGAAATGGAACATGACCATTTATATTCCTTAAAGCTTTTTTATTTATGTGCCAACTATCGATATCAGGATAGATAATGTGAAGTATTGTGGATGAAGTTTTTGTTAGAACATGGATTAATTAATATGTGTTATTTAATTCCATTTGTTATAATTATTTAATAATGTTAAAGTATAGACAAAATGTGTAGAATTCCATTAGGTGTAAGTACCATTAAATGATGGGCATAATGGTAACTTCACACCATCATCTTTATGAAAGGGTGTAGTCCCTAAATGAAGTGCCCCTTGGATTCCTATATAAAAGCCTATCCATCAAGCCTATGAATCTACTAGTTACATCATTTCTCATTCAGTCAAAACTCTTCCTAAGTAATTGAAGATTAAAGAGATTAAGGGCACTTATCATTTAGAAGATCTACTCTTCCCTACTTTCTCATTTATTCAAGAACAAGATCAAGAACACAATCATGGAATCACAAGGTACACGCTTCCGTATTATTCTTCTTCTTCTTCTCCTTCTCTTCTTAATCTAGTTGTGAGTCGGTTCATGGTTAATGGATCGTTAATGTTCCAACAATTGGTATCAGAGCCTACTCGTATACTAGATTGAGTTTGAAATTCTTATAAAGCCTTGTGCTTTAATTTATTTCATATTTGTAATCCTTGTGTGATTTCATTTGATTTTGTTATTGTTCATGATACTCATCTTGTCTAAGAGTATCATATTCTTAACTTCATTCTATTTCTGATTTTTTGGTTTTACTCAAAAGGCTTTCAATTCTTAATGTAAGATTATCCTATTTTGGACATAGCCACCATCATTTGATGCGTTGTGAGTTTGTTCAAATGTATAGCCACACATTTAAAAATGTGATGTGAGTATAAGGATCTACTTGGATGGTATGACTCTCTCTATTTGGTTCAAAACTGTTCAGAAAAGGGTTCAAAGCTGTTCATAAAAGGGTGTTAAAAATGGTGACTTTTCGTCAAATCTGGGCACTGGGCACATGGGCGGTCGCCCATCTTGATCTGGGCGGTCGCCCATGTGTATAGCAACTTCAATGACTGTGAAATGCAGCTTGGGCGGTCGCCCATCTTGACCTGGGCGGTCGCCCATCTGTACATCGACTTCAAAATTTGTGGAATTGAAGCTTGGGCGGTCGCCCACCTTGACCTGCGCGGCCGCCCATGTGTGTAGAAGCTTCAATGTTTATAGAACTGCAATTTTTTGGTCATTCGTACCCTTTTGGTCATTTGTGATAATTTGTTAGTAAATTATAGTATCTGGACACCAGTCGCGCTTCGGCGGTTCTTAGAGTTATCGAACTTTAAGAATGGACGGGTAGAACAAAAGGATACTATCTTTTAATGATAAATTTCACTTATTTATTTACCCTTTAAATTTTCAGAAATAACCTTAAGGCCTTTTGTTTCCGATTAATTATATCCTTAACATTTTGGACATAATATAACATGCTTGTTTCCCAAAGGAGACCTTGTTGATTAAATTCAAACTTGTTAAAAGATGAATGTAAATATTGATATGTGATAACATGCTTGTTTCCCAAAGGAGACCTTGTTGTTGACTAAGTATTTACATTCATGGGGTAATAATTGAACTAAACTTTTGATCATTTTAAATGCTGTGAACCATCCCAAAGGAAGGGGGGTGTTTAAAGTGAATTGTTTATATTCTTTATTGCCGGGGAACAAGTACCTTAAACTTTAGGACACTTTTTGTACTTGATCCGGCCCAAAGAAAGGCAAGTATTTAAAGTGTGTTGTTTAAGATATTTGTACCTTAAGATAAATCAAATTGTGAGTCAATTCGCAATCCAAAGATTAGTCTTGATGTCATGTTGATTATCTTTTATTTTGATGGAATTCATTTGATATAATTAATCATTATGTAGTTTCTTATATATGTTTTATTTCATTCTTGTTCTTCTCCTTGATTTGATTAATGCTTCATCCGTAACTACTTGCTATAAATGATGTACCTTTGCTTATCGGGACTAAACTTAAAACTTGGAAAAATAATATAACGATGATCTTAGGCAATATGGACATCGATCACGCATTTGGGGAATCAAGTCCCGCTGCTCTCACTAAAGGAAATACCGTTATAGAACGGAAAAATGTTGAGCAATGGGAACGGTCCAACCGCGTGAGTCTAATGATCATGGAAAATGCAGTTTCAGAGACATTTTTGGACAATGTCTCTGAAATCGAAAATGCTGAGTTTTTTCTTGAATTCTTGTGGAAACTTGTTTCCATTCGATACAAGGGTGACGAAAATCTTCGGGAGTACATTATCGAATTATTTCATCTTTCGATCAAACTAAAAGCACTTAAGTTAGAGATTTCGAAAGATTTGCTCGTGCACTTAGTTTTGATCTATCTTCCTCCTCAATTTGGTCCTTTTGAAGTGACCTATAAATGTCAAAAGAAAAAGTGGAATATTAATGGATTACTTTCACATATGACATTAGAGGAAGATAGGATGAAATATCTCAAATTAGAAAGTACTCACTCATCATTTACTTCTTCTCGTGGGATTAAGAGAAGAGGGAAGGAAATTGCGGTTGCAAGTAAGAAGCATAAGGGATAATTTAAGGATCATAAAGTCAAGAAATGCTTCTTTTGCAAGGACCTTACTCGCATGAAGAACGACTACCATAAATATCGCGAATGGCGAATTCAGGATGGTATGTCATTTGGTCTTGTTTGTACTAAGGCAAATTTGGTTTCAATTCCTTAATATACATAGTGGTTGTATTTGGTGCAACAACTCACATTAGTTCATGTATGCAGTGTTGCCTGAATTACCGAATCCCCAGTGAAGATGAGAAATACATCTATATGGAAGCTGGAAATCCGGTTGAAGTTATAGGCATAGGGATTTTTGTTAAGTAATCGGCTATTATTTTGTATTAAATAATACATTTATTGTACCGTCATTTAGGCGGAATTTGATATCGATCACGTATTAGATCGGGAAGGTTATTCCTGTTCATTTGGTAATAATAAATGTGATCTTATTTTCAATTCCGAGGTTGTCGGTATTAGTACTTTATCTTAACAATGACAATTTTATTTACTTCAAACAGGAAATACTATTAATGAGTCCCATAATAATGAAACCAAAACTAAAGGCACTAAGCAAAAGTTATCAAGTGAAAATTCTTGTATTCTATGGCATAGGCGTTTGGGTCATATCTCCAAAGGGAGAATTGATAAAGCTTATGTCGGAGGGAATTCTAAAAACAACTTGATACTCCGGATAAAACTTTTGCATTAAAGTGTTTTAAAGAATAAATTTACAAACATTAAAGGAAATAGAATTTTGAGAGTATCAAACGTCTTGGAACTAATTCATATGGACATTTGTGGACCATTCATTAACCCTTCATGGAATGGTCAACAATATTTCATTACGTTCATGGATGATTACTCTCGTTATGGATACATTATTTTCTTCATGTAAAGTTTCAATCATTGGTCGTTTTCAAGTCTTTTAAGGCATAAGAAAGACTATTAAGAACGTTAAATCCGATCATGGTAGTGAAAACTACGGACGGTATAACGTATTGGGTGAATAACGTCCGGATCCTTTATATTCGCTATTTTGAAGAGTGTAGGATTGTCCCTCACTACACCATGCTGGGTAAACCTAGCATAGTATATTGGAGAGACTTAAATCCTTAAGGATATGGTAAGAAGTATGTTTTCTTGTACTTCTTTACCTCACTCATTATGGGCGAAACATTAAAAACCGCAGCTTATATTCTCAATAGAGCACCTTCAAAAAGCTACCGACAAAACCCCTTATGAGTTATGGACGAATAAGAAACCGTCCTTAAATCATCTTCATGTATGGGGGTGTCCAGCAGAAGCTAGACCTTATAGGCCTGATGAGGGCAACCGGACCTAAATACTGTTAGTAGCTATTTTGTAGGGTATGCCGAGAGATCTAGGGGATATAAATTTTATGACCCGAAAACTAGAACATTTTTCGAGACTGACAATGTTAGGTTCCTTGAGGATATTGAATTTAGTGGGAGAAATAGTAATGATTTTGAATTTGAAGAGTTAGAGGAACCACTCTTTGTTCTTCAAACTTTAGTTCCTGTTGAAAATCAAGTAATTGTACCTGAAATTCAACAAAGAACATACAATTCAAAATAATATAGAGACTCCCGTAAATAACGGACAACATGAAAATGTTGGACATAATGAAATTCAACAACCTCAAAATGAGGATGAACCGGTGCCCTTAAGGATATCTACTAGAGAAAGAAGAAATATTATTCCGGATATTTATGATATGTATCTTGCGGAGAATGAGGACACCTTAAGTTTAGTGGGATATGATCTAATCACCTTCCATGAAGCCATTAATAGTTCTAATTCTCATAAGTGGATCAATGCCATTAATGAGGAGTTAAAATCAATGAAAGACGATGACATTTGGGATCTTGTCCCATTACCTGAAGGTGTAAAACCTATTGGTTATAAATTGATATTTAAAACCAAAAGGGATTAGCAAGGTAATATGAAAAGATATAAGGCACGTCTTGTTACTAAATGATTTACTCAAAAGGAAGGCATTGATTATAAAGAAATATTTTTCCGGTATCTTCTAAAACCTCTTTTATGATCATTATGGCATTAGTGACACATTATGATCTTGAGCTTCATCAAATGGATGTTAAGACAGCTTTTCTCAATGGCAACATTGAGGAAACTATCTATATGAAGAAACCAGAAATGGTGACTAATTCGGATCAAACTAGTCAACTGGTTTGTAAACTTAAGAAATCCATTTATGGGCTTAAGCAAGCATCTCGTCAATGGTACTTAAAATTTAACCAAGTTATTCTTTCATTTGGCTTTGAAATGAATCTTGGTGAAGATTGTGTGTACCATAAGTTCAGTGGGAGTAGATTTATTATTTTGATCTTATATGTGGATGATATTTGAATGATATTTTTCTTGCTAGTAATGATAAGGACCTTCTAAAAACTAAGAAATTTCTCAAACAAATTTGAGATGAAAGATCTTGGTAAAGCATCTTTTGTATTGGGAATCCAAATTCATCGTGATCATTCACGAGGTATTTTGGGATTATCACAAAAGAGCTATATAGAGAAGGTATTACAAAGGTTTAGCATTGAAAATTGTAAACCACATGACACCCATGTCTCTAAGGGAGATAAATTCAGTTTAAAGTAAATGTCCTAAAGATTAATTTTAAATCCAAGTATACGGAAAATATCCCTTATGCACCGGCAGTAGGAAGCTTAATATATGCGCAAGTCTGTACTGCATGCACCTTGTATTTATTATTGGGATGCTTGGTCAATACCAAAGCAATTCGGAAAGAAGAACATTAAGTCGCATCCAAAAGAATGATGAAGTACCTATAAAACATTAAACTACATGCTTATGTATATAAAATCGGATCATTTTTGAGATCATTAAGTATTCCGATTATGTTTTAGTGGATGCAAAGATGTCGAAAGACATCCTATGGTTATGTCTCTTGTTGAAGAAAAATAAGTATAAAATGAACAAATAGATATACAATTTATAGGATCAAACTCCATGTTATTGGATCCATTTTGTAAAGTGTAATCTCTTTTGATGTTTCACGAGCATACTGCTCATATGGGTGAAACAACTTTTGATAATGCTTAAATCAAATGGGAGTTTGTGTTGTTATCTATTTCTTTGTGTTATTATTTATATTGATCTCATTTGGTTAAGTAGGACTAGTTGGAGAATATATATATGCGTTCTTCATATATATTCATTAATATTCCATGCTACATATCTATACTTAATCTATGTCGTTTAGTTGAATATATATATGTGATTAATGTGGGTTTAGTTGCGAATCAATTACAACGATCGCCCCTTTAGTCCCTATACTTATAAGACTAATGGACGGGATTGTGTTGGATGACAATAAACGTGCACATAAGGGTTGTCATTCATGTTATAAATGATTAAGGAATTTATTTAGTAAAAGATACATATTAATATTAATCCAAGTGGGAGATTGTTAGAACATGGATTAATTAATATGTGTTATTTAATTCCATTTGTTATAATTATTTAATAATGTTAAAGTATAGACAAAATGTGTAGAATTCCATTAGGTGTAAGTACCATTAAATGATGGGCATAATGGTAACTTCACACCATCATCTTTATGAAAGGGTGTAGTCCCTAAATGAAGTGCCCCTTGGATTCCTATATAAAGGCCTATCCATCAAGCCTATGAATCTACTAGTTACATCATTTCTCATTCAGTCAAAACTCTTCCTAAGTAATTGAAGATTAAAGAGATTAAGGGCACTTATCATTTAGAAGATCTACTCTTCCCAACTTTCTCATTTATTCAAGAACAAGATCAAGAACACAATCATGGAATCACAAGGTACACGCTTCCGTATTATTCTTCTTCTTCTTCTCCTTCTCTTCTTAATCTAGTTGTGAGTCGGTTCATGGTTAATGGATCGTTAATGTTCCAACAGTTTTGCCTAGCAAAGTTTTGGACTTTTCAAAACTATTAAATGTGGCTGTCATGTAGGGGGTAAGTAGACATGTCCAAATAGAACCGGGAATCGACGGAATCGGCGGGTAGAACCGGAACTGGGAACCGGCGAGAACCGGGATCGCCGGAACCGGGAACCGAACGTAACCGGGAACTGGATTGAAACGGTTCGAATATGAATCCACCATATTGGGAACCGAGGAACCGGCGGAATCGGGAACCGGCGGTTTCGGAACCGGGAACCGACGATTGATCAAGGTAAGTTAAATGTAATATTTAGCATTTATTTAGTATGAATGGTTCGATTAATTCGATCTCAAATATTGGCAAACACATGGTTCGGTTTGTGGTCTGAACCTCAACAAATTCAAATCGAACCAATCTAAACCAAATCAAATCGCGGTTTGAGACCGTCTGACCGAACCACCAAACCGAATCGCGAGACCAAACCAATAAACCATATTACATAAACTAATCCTAACCCCCATTTTGTATCTTATTTAATATTTTCGTATATTTTTTAATATTTACTGTTAGAACAATAAATAAATAAACTACATTAAATATACTAATCCCAACCTATGTTTTATATCTTATTTAATATTAATTTCATCATTTATTATCTTAATTACGATACATAAATAATCAAGTTCTCTACATGATCGATATTGTAAAGTGTTTTTCTTCCTTCGCCCTCTCTCTTCCTCTAGTCTCTCTCTTCCTCCATGATTTCGAAAAATTTAAACAAATCTGATAATTAATTGCAGTCTGAATCGTGGTTTGAACCGCAGTCTAAATCACGGTCTGTACCGCGCTCTTAACCGTGGTTTGAACCGTGATTTGAACCACATTGCGGTTTGAATCAAACCGAACCAAACCATAGCGGTTTGGTTTGGTTCGGTTTGAATTATTTCATGGTTAGGTTCGGTTTGGAATTTTCTCAAATCGATGATTAGTGGTTCGTTCCATAAATTCTCCCAAATTAAATCGAACCATTTACACCTTGATGAGCCCGGGTTTGACATCCTCTGCAGTGAAGAGCCCTTTATTATACTTTACAACCAGGGCTTGACACGTGTTATAGGTCAAGACAAATATCTCCAAGGGCTGAGATCTTTTCCAACTAATCTCTCTCTCTACTATAAATACCCTCATTTGTCTTCCTGGGCAAGGTAAGTCATATTGTCTAAACCCTAGCACACAAACATACTAAGACATTACAAGTCTTATTCCTAGTTAATATTCCTAAGAGATCTTACTCTCTCACCCGAGGGTCTGAGCCGTTACCAACCCCGACTTGGTCTCTAACTGTGTTTCTTGTTTGTATTATGATCTAGGTATAAGTTCATCATACAAAAGCCAGTTATTCCTTAGTTAAGTGAGACCCAAAATTATGTGGCGTCATCTGTGGTTCCATTGCCGGGAAACACTTCTATTTTCTCGTGTAATCTAGTGTCTTTCTAAAACATTTTCCTAAACACTTTCATTCTCAAAACATGTTTTCAGTCTCTCACTTTCAAAATGACAGGAACCTCTTTACAAAATGCTGGTTATCTCACACCTCCTGGAAACGCAAACCAGGCTTCTCCTTCTAACATAAATCCTATTAGACCTAGCACCTCAGCCTTCAATAGTTTGGGGGCCGTACAAAGAGTTAAGGTTCTATTACTCCTACTCAAGAGACCTTACAGAGAAACTAGAGGCTGCCTGAAATGAAAAAGCTCCCCAAACCACCAGTCCAAAAAACCTTACCTCTCATCTAACTCCAGAGTTGATACAAAAGAGGAATTAAGCTCTTGTTGAGAGGGCTAAGCTTGTGGCCGAGGCCATTGCCATAAATGATGCCCAACTCGAGCTGGTGCTGTTAGAGGCAAATGGTGGCCTCCTTCTTCTAGAGGGCTCCCTTAGGTTTGACAGGGGAGTCTAGACTAAATCTATTGCCAACCAGGCTAGGGGAACCAAGAGGGTAGAGGTGCCCATCATTGACCTTGATCAAGATGAAGAGGAAGAGGAAGAGAAGGGTTAGATAAATTCGAATTTCTTAAAGTTCATGCACCAAATATGGGTGACCCAAAGCAAAACCTAACACAAATGCCAAGGGAAAGGCCATGATTTCTCCTTCCAATAGAATAAAGACGAATGAGTTAAATCCTATTTTTTTTAAAGTTCATGCACAAAATATGGGAGACCCAACAAAAAGCAGTGCGAAATGCACACGTACCATGGATGTCTTCTCGGACAAGATATCAAATGCCCCCATTCAGAGAGGAAAACCCTCATAGCTAGAACCCTATGACGGCTCATCAAACGCCAAGTGTCATATGCGGAGATTTGAAGGGAAAATGACCCTATTCTATGATAATGAGGCCTTGATGTGCAAAGCTTTGGCTATACCATTCACGGGCAAAGCACTATCATAGATGTTGGGTCAAGGGAAACAACAACAACAGGGCTCAGACTCAAAGAGGGCCCGAGAGGAGAGAGAGAAATAACCGAAATGATGATGAGGATGAGCAGGGGATTTATGATATTAACTATATCGGAGTTGAGGCTCCAAGCAACACCCAGTTGTCCCATCAAATCAAGACCCTGGAAAAGGTCTCCTTGATTCTAGCCCTGGATCCAGAAGAAGAGCAGGAGATTGGTTTCAAAAGAAGCGATCTTGCTTCCACTCTTTTTTACTCCACCCAGCCCTTTGCCATTTAAATGAGGATCAGTCGGGCTAACAAAAGAAGGGTTCTGATTGATAATGGCGTGGCCAGAGACATTCACTATTATCTCACTTTGGTAGGAATGAAGATGTCAGAGGCACATCTTACATCTTATGCTGAACTGCTCGAGGGGTTCACCAACCACACCGTCCACATGAAGGGGACAATTGACTTTGAGGTGACAATAGGGTAAACGTCCCTACAAAAAACATCCAAGATCACCTTCATGGTCATCGATCTGCAATCCATCCTAGTACAATGCCATCCTTGGAGTCACGGCTCAAGCTGCACTGGGAATTGTAGTATCAGTCCCCCACCAAAGAATAAAATTCAACACACCTGGAAAGTGGCGATCATCAAGAACTAGTCCGAGAAATTACTCAAAACTTTGGAGGAGAAGAGAAAAATGAAAAACAAGGCCTTCAGCTCCCAAGTGGAGGAAGAGTCTAAGCGGAGCAAAAGCAAAGGAAAATGGAACGAGTTCCTGGGGATGTTTTCTTTTCACTCTACCAGGTTGGAGCTCAAGAAGAGGCGGAAAACGAAGAGGTTGGCACCCATGGCTGGAGGATATGTTGAAAGGGGAGCTCTGGGGGACATAGAATGAGAAATTATATATTCAATGTCCGATTTCCCAGGTTCAAGCCCTTCCCCCCAACTATTGCAAATGACTTCCACCTCAACAGAAAAATTAGCGATCTCCGGCTTAACGATGAGGAGGTAATAATCAAAGTTGATTACCCCGAGCAAAAAGTTAAGGTCGGTCTAGAAATTCACCCGCAGGAAAGAAAAATCTAGATTGAATATCTGAGAAAGAATAGTGATGTGTTTGCATGGAGAATGGAGGACATGTAAAGGATTAGCGAGGACGTCATAGTCCATAAGCTAAACGTTAGCTCCTCCTTCAAACACATCCACTAAAAGTCAAGATATTTCTCCCCGGAGAAGGAGATTGCGATCAAGGAAGAGGTTGAAAGGCTGATTAAGGCCGGGATAATCAAAGAAATATTGTATCCCAAGTGACTGGCTAACATGGTGATGGTCAAGAAAACAAATGGAAAGTGGAGTATGTGTGTTGACTTCACGGACCTCAACAAGGCTTGCCCTAACGATTGTTTCCCCCTGCCTCTGATTGATAGGCTTGTAGACTCTATAGCCGAACATAGAGTCTTAAGCTTTATTGACTTATATTCTAGTTACCATCAGATAAAAATGGCTTCAGAAGATTTTGCCTCTGTAGCTTTCATAGCCGCGGGCAAAACATACTGCTACACAATGATGCCCTTAAGGATGAAGAACGCATGAGCAACCAATTAGAGAATGGTCAATATTGTGTTCAAGGACCAGCTAGGCAAAAATCTGGAAGCCTACATTGATGACATGGTCATCAAAACCAAGGAAAACCCCCACGAGCTCGACGTTGCAGAAACTTTCACCAACTTGCGTCGCAACATGAAGTTAAATCCCCTAAAATTTGCGTTTGGGGTAAAAGCGGGCAAGTTCCTCGGATTCATGGTTAACCATTGCGGAATCAAAGCAAACCCTGAAAAAATTCAGGCACTAGTTGACTTGAAACCACTTGCATGCATGAAAGATGTGCAAAAGCTAAATGGGCGCATCACTGCACTAGGCCACTTCATCTCGCGTTCTGCAGAGAAATGCCTCCCCTACTTCAAAATTCTTAAAGGGGCGAAGAAAGTAATTGAGTTCGCATGGAACACGGAATGCGACATTGCTTTTGAAGAAGTTAAAAAGTACCTCGGGCAGCCCCCTCTTCTCAATAGCCCGGATCCCGGGAAAGAACTTTTTCTATTTTTAGCAGCTACTGATCTGGCAGTAGCCGTTGTTCTTGTAAGGGAGGAGTGTAACGCCCAAAAACCAGTTTATTATGTAACCAACGCATTTTCCGCCATAGAAAGTTGCTATCTTAATATAGAAAAGTTAGCTTACGCTTTGCTTGTCGCTGCTCGAAAATTACGAGCTGACTTTTCTGCACACCCAATCACTGTATTCACAGATGCACCACTTAAAAAATTCTTGCACAAACCAGAATCCTCGGGTAGAATGTTAGCATGGTCTATATAACTCACTGAGTTCTAGATCACCTGCTCACCTAAAAGTAGGGGTGTAGGTGGTTCGTTTCAAACCGCGATTTGAGATCGAACCGAGCCAAACCATACGATTTGTTTGTTTTTCCAAGTAGGAATGGTTAAGTTCGATTTCAAATATTGACAAACCACATGGTTCGATTTGGTTTGTGGTCTGACCCTTCCAGACTAAACCAAACCAAACCAAATCGCAGTTTGAGACTGCGTGACCGAACCACCAAACCGAACCGCGAGACCAAACTGCCAAACCAAATCACATTACATTAACTAATCCTATGTTTTGTATATTATTTAATATTTTCTTATCTTTATTAAAATTTAAATAAACTAATCCTAATCCTATCCGTTTTGTATTTTATTTAATATTAATTTCATCATTTGTTATCTTTATTGAGACACATGAATAACCAAGTTCTCCGCATGATTGACATTTTAAAGTGTTTTTCTTCCTTCCGCCTCTCTCTTCCTCTAGTCTCTTAAGCATTCGCATTTCTTTGCTCTTTCTCCGTGATCACGAAAAATTTAAACAATATGAAAATGAGTTACAGTATGAATCGTGGTTTGAAACATAGTCTAAATCATGGTCTCGACCGCGGTTTGAACCACATAATTGATCCACAGTTTGAACCAAACCGAACCAAACCATAGCAGTTTGGTTTCGTTCGGTTTGAATTTTTTACATGGTTTGGTTCGGTTTGAAATTTTGCCAAACCGATTACTAGTGGTTCGGTACATAAATTCCCCCAAACCAAACCATTTACACCCCTACCTAGAAGGACTATCAAAGCCCAAGCTTTACCAGACTTTGTGGCAAAAACTTCATTCAAACTTGCGGACAGCGAGCTGGGAAAAAGGAAAAGGGTAGAAACTCATGAAACCCAAGAAAGTCACGAACCAGAGGCAACTTTATCCAAGGAGTCGCCAGAAGAAATATAGACTCCGTTCATTGACGGGTCCGTGAGTAAGTTAATCAGTGGTGTGGGCATACCCCTAATTGTACCATGCGAGGAAAGGTTTGAGAGGGCCTTAAGATTCAAATTTGAGGCTTCGAAAAATCAAGCTGAGTATGAGGCAGTCATCGCGGGTTGGAGTTAGCTAAGGGCATAGGCGTACTAAATCTAGAAATAAACCGTGACTCTCAGCTTATAGTCAATCAAATTAAGATAGAGTATGACATAGTAAACCCAATCCTAGTGAATTAGTGCGATCTGGGCAAAACCCTTCTCAAAAGCTTTGAATATTACGAGTTGAAACAAATAATGAGAGTAGGTAATGCAGAGGCATATCTCGTGTCAAGAATCACCGAACAGGAAATAGAGGACCTAAATGCGGACTGCCAGATCGAGTTCGATGAGGCACCTGCCATAGACCGAGTCAGAATAAAAAACATTAAGGACCAAGAAAGGGATTGGGTAGATGAAATCAAGGATTACATAGAAAAGCAAGCCCTTCCCGAAGTTTATGGTGGAAACCCTGGAGCCCAGACTCTGTCCGATAAAATAAAGTTCTAGGGTTTCTATTTGTCAACTACGAGGAAGGACGCAAAGGAGTATGTTAGAAAATGTGATAAATGCCAGCTATTTGCGGACATCCCTAGACTCCTATTAACAGAGCTAACATTGGTAGTACCAATGTGGCCATTTGATACATGGGGAATTGATTTAATTGGGTCTTTTCCCACCGCTAGATGAGGTATAATATGTGGTAGAGGTCGTGGATTACATTACTAAATGGACAGAAGCTAAAGCTTTGGCCACAATCTCAGAGGAAAACATGATAAATTTTGTTCACGATCACATCTAGTGCCGGTTTGGTCTAGCACGAATGATAGTCTCGAACAAAGGCACCCAGTTCGCAGTAAAGTTCACAGTGGAATGTGAAAAAATGAAAATATAACACATGCAGTCCGCTGTGTCTGATCCTCAAGGAAATGGATAGGCAGGGGCCGCAAACAAACTAGTCCTATCAGTCCTAAAGAAAAACTTAAGGACGAGGAAGACGATGGTTACATGAGCTTCATCAGACCGCATTATGGGTAGTCCACACTACAATAAGAAATTCTACAGGTGAAACTCATTTTTCGCTCACCTATGGGACAGAGGCAGTTGCCCCAGTTGAAGTAGCTCTTCCCTCCTATAGAGTTACCTACTTTGATAAATCCAAAAATGACAAAAGATGCGATATGGATGATCTAGAAGATAAAAGGATGAGGGCTAAAGAAAAGATGGTCAATTACAAGTAGAAGGCCAAAAAGCATCATGACAAAATATTTAACAATAGAAGGTTTTCAGTGAGAGTCTCGGTATTACAAAATGTAGAGGTTCAAGGAACCCAACCCGGATTTCACAATCTCTCTCCAAAATGGGAAGGCGCTTACTAAGTCACTCAAGTCATCAAAGAGGGGATTTACAAACTATGGATAAAAGAAGGTAAAGACCTAAAAAATGCTTGAAATATTGATTATCTCAGAAAGTATTTTTTTCTAGATAAACTGTACAAAGTATATGTAATTAAATTTTGATAGAAGTTATAATCTATGAATGAGATATTTATATGATTTGTAACTCCAAAAGCACAAAAATAATAACACTAATTTCTGGAATTAACAGAATGAATGCCCATAGGGTTACGCCCAAATCATGAATGCCAACACCGTCAAAATCTGCTGATGCGCGTAGTGTCTTCAAACCGCACTCTGCATGCCCATATACGAGAAAATTGCCTTAAGTTAACTCATATTCGTGCGGACTCAAGGGTCCAGACCGCGAAAATCACTTAGGTGAAAAATTATGGATGAAAACGTTCACAATAAGACTCATATTCATGCCGAGGGAAACCTTAACGTCTAAGAGCAAATTAAGTTGTGATCATATCTTACAAGGATAAAATCCCAGATAATTAAAAATTTGTTAAATAAAGAGTTAATAAGTCTCACACGGTCTGAAAAAAGACTGAGGCAATATAATACTAGCTTGCAAAAGTGAGCAAAATTATTTTCATATTATAAAAGCCTTAAATCGGGATAAAACATGAATAGATGAACAAAAGATCTTATAAATTGTGAAATAGGTTACAAATTAGTTCTAATACATAAATGAAGGAAAATTGTTCAAAAAAGCAAAAACAAACAACCATATTACAATAAAGATCATCAGGTCGCAACCTGGCTAGAATCTTGGGTCTGTTCGCCTTCTGGAGCGGGGGCATGGGTTGGAGCTTGAGCAGTAGCAGACCGGTCAGGGATAAGATCATTGATCACAAGCCCATTGGAAAACAAGCGAGCAGCAACTGCATCTAAGGAAAGTTTTCATCACCCCACCTCAAAGTATCTAACTCATTAAGTAGAGAGGTGGCGGTGACCGCGGCCACCGATGTCAAAGAGGAGAGTGTTGCAGCATCCATAATCTTTATATCATCCTCAGGAAGAGGAACTAATGCATGCCTGGGAAGACACTCCCTGTCAGCTGCAATGAAAGAGCCAATTATGGCCAATTGCTCATCAGTAAACTTGTCTGTAGCCGCAAAATTCTTAAGTTGGGTCTTGCTGGTAGCTTCATACTGTGAAGAGCCCTTCTCGCTAATAAGAGTTTTGTATTCTTGCGATTAGAGGTACTCTTAAACGGCCTCCTTTTTGGCTTGGGCGAGCATAACATCCTTCTCCAAACTATACTTTCTAAGCTCTACGAGCTCATCAGACTGCTTGTCAAGTTGTTTCTCTAGTATTTTGACCTCTGCCTGCGCTACCTCCAGCTTCTTGGAGTACTCATTCTTAGACTCCAACTTCTCCTTATGATCGCGGAATTCATCCTGCTGCCCCTTCGCTTTTTCCAAAGACTTGAGGGAGTAATCCAGCTTCTCATAAACTTGTTTGAGATCAGACTCTTTTTCGGTTAGAGTCAAGTTGAGAGCCTGCACCTCATCCAGAGCCTTCCCCAACTCTTTATTCTTATCAGTGATGACCACGACCTGTTCATCAGAAATTTCCTGCAGCCTGATGGCATCATTGACCATTTGAAAAGAAAGAGTAAGGTGAGAAAAAACAAGAAAGAAAAATATCAAAGGGAAAAGGTAAAAGAGAGGTACCTATGTGGCTAACAATCAAATGTTGCTCGCCAAGGCAGAAGCGTTGAGCTTTGAGCCCACACTCTTGTAGTAATTCGGGCAGTAAAGCTTGCTAAAAAAAAAGATCAAGCCCAACCACCATGTTGTTGCCCATACGGGAGTATAAATTTATGCCTTTGACGGGAGGAACCTCCCCCAGCTTGTCACTCAATTCCCAGGCCTTCTCTCTAGTATCAATGTTGGCCAGAGTGTAGTGAGAGCCGCAAATTGAGCTCGATTTTGGCGGCCAGCTGGTTGGGTTCTCCAGTGTTATAACCTCAGGGGATTGAACCCTAGGTTGCTTATCTTTGCCAGAGCCCTCCACTATGGGATGAGGCCTCTTCCTCCCCACTTCATTTCTTGAAGTTTGAGCAGCACGATCTCCATTGTCACCGTATGCTGAGCCGACAGAGTTTTAAATTTTGAATTTATGGCGGTTAGCATTTACGTGCCTTTGAAATTCGCGAAGCGTCCCGTCTGTACCTCACACGCGCTAATGGTTCGACAGCCATGAGTCCCACTTAAGCCTTATCAGGGAGGCTTCCATGACCTTCCACGAACTTCCACCAACACCCTACACATGCAACGCCACATGCCTAAAGCTGGGAGTTTGCGTCAAAAAAGTGACAACACTTTACAACACTTTTGCCCGCGACATAGACCAGTTCGCTGACCGAGCTCCATGTTTGGCTTCTCGCGCTTTGACCGTGAATGATCCAGCGCTTGAAGCATAGGGCCACTGATGAGCTCGGACCCTCCGTACCGGGCCCAATATCGCTCTGGTCTAAACCGAACTAATTGACGTGGCACTTCTAGATCGAGTCACCCCCGGTCCGCGTTGACTGTGGTCTCATCCAGAATCCCAGTTCCTAGCATGCTTGTAGAGCATGATTCCGTACGAGCTCTGATACCAGATATCAGACCTGTCTCTATCGCATTAAATGGAGGCTCAGGCGCCAATCACGCGAGTTGAGGCGCCAATCTCGCGAGTTGAGGCGCCGCACTAACTGCCGCCTACCCTTTTTCCCTGGTTCAATCAGAGACATCTCTACATTGAAGTGCCCATTATTGTATTTCCCAACCAGGCTTGGCACGTTTCCTAGGTCAAGACAAATATCTCCAAGGGTTTAGATCCTTTCCAACTGATCTCTCTCTCTACTATAAATACCCTCTCTTGTCCTCCTAGGCAAGTTAAGTAACATTTTCTAAACCCGCACACAAAGAAATCAAGATATTCCAAGTCTTATTCTCAGTTGATCTTACTCTCACATCCGAGGCCCGAACCAGAATCAACCCCGACTTGATCTCTAACTGTGTTTCTTGTTTGTGTTGTGATTTATGTACAAGTTCATCATACAAACGCCAGTTATTCCTTAGTTAAGTGAGACCCCAAATTATGGTGTCATCACAACCCTACTGACAGGCTTTGATATCTCAATGTGGCAAAAGTTTGGTGCGTTATGATTGCCGGTTGGTATGTGACATTTATCACATCTCAATCCTTATTTGCTTGGCATCTGTCAGTCATATCAAATGGCTACAAGCCTGAAAAATACTCCCTGCTCTATGCAATTCTAAGAATTATTATTGATAGTATCCATTGTTATTGATAGTATCCTTGTTATTGATGAAGCAATAACAATATTTAGAATTAGAATAACGTAGGAATATCGATTGGCAAAAGTTTGGTGCGTTTCGATAATCCTTATTTGCTTGGCATCTCAATCCTTGTTGGTATGATTGCCTCGGCAGGAGCAGCTGGAGCAGCCATTTGGTGTTGTAAGAGTGTAAATGCCTTGTAGGAGGGCACCCTTGGGGCCAGGAGTATAAGGGTCTTGCCACCCTACAGCAGACATCCCGCGATTTACCTCCGCCAAAGATACCGAGACCTGCAGACTGATAACTATGATTAATTCGACAAGTTCTTAAAACCTGAGTAATAAAAAAAAAAAAATCGTATTAGAGTGGGGTTTTGGCTTAACAAAGTTTTTGTCTTTTTCAAAGCAACTAAGTGGCTGTCACATATTAGTGACGGACAAACGTGGCCTTCTATGATCCATGTCTCATCCCTTCATTTTTGTTTATGCTTTGTTTAGGTATACTCCCCTCTGTCTCGTTACAAATCGTACAGTTTGACTTTTTTGATCAATTAAATTAATTAATGATCATGATTTTATGAATATCTAGATATTTCTTTGCAATTCTAAAAATTGTTATTGATAATATTTCTAATGGTAAAACAATAACAATTTTTAAAATTAGATAGAAATATCTAAATATTCATAAAATCATGGTCAAAAATTGATTCAGTTGATAAAAAAAGTCAAATTGTATGATTTGTAGCGAAACGAAGGGAGTATTGAGAGAGTACTGATTTAAACCATAGCTTGAAGTTCTGCTCAAACATTCAGAAGCACTAAAGCTAAAGAAGATGGTGACCGTAGATAGTGCCACTGGTGAGGGCGCAGCTGATTGGAATTATGACCGGAAAAGCGAGCTCAAGGCGTTTGATGACACAAAAACTGGAGTGAAAGGCCTGGTTGATGCTGGAATCACTCAAGTTCCACGAATATTCATTCACCCCCCTGATCATTCGTCTTATATAGAATCCAATTCCAGCAAAACCCAGCTTCCTATCATAGACCTTGATGGACACGAAAAAGATCCGATTCTACGCGAGGAAATAGTTAAGAAAGTAGGAGATGCATCTGAGACGTGGGGTTTCTTCCAAGTGGTCAATCACGGCATCCCAGTTAGTGTTTTGGAAGAGATGATAGAAGGGGTTCGTCGATTCAATGAGCAAGATACTGAGATGAAGAAACAATGGTATTCTCGAGATAACAGTGGGAAGACAAAGTTGGTTTTTAACAGCAATTTTGATCTATATTCTGCACCAGCTGCCAATTGGAGAGATTCATTCTACTGCTTTACTGCTCCTATTTGTCCCAAGAAGGAGGAATTGCCCCCTCCTTGCAGGTACACTTAAAAGAGATTTCATTTTCTTATTTAATTAATTTCTAAATCCTTGGATTGGCGAATTGTTGAGAGCAGGGATTTTTTCTAGAGATCAAGATTTTTGTATGAGATTTTTTTTTTTTTTTAAATTGTGTGTGTGTGTGTGAGAGAGAGAGATACTGAAAATGAGTATGATTGATGTCTCACCTTCAAATTAGTACACCATGATAAAGGGGTCTGTTGATTTTTAATTTTATTTTTTCAGAGAAATTCTAATCGAGTATACAGAGCACGTAATGAAATTGGGATGTTGTTTGTTTGAATTACTCTCGGAGGCTCTTGGGCTTAAGGCGAATCACCTTAAGGAGATGGGATGTGCAGACGGGCTTGCTGCTCTCTGCCATTACTATCCTCAGTGTCCACAACCAGAATTAACAATGGGCACAACAAAGCATTCTGATAACAATTTCATTAGCGTGCTTCTACAAGACCATGTCGGAGGACTTCAAGTTCTTCATCAAAATCAGTGGATTGATGTTCACCCTACTTCTGGGGCTCTTGTCGTCAATATTGGAGATCTTCTACAGGTACATTATGTCTCTTGGTCACTACTCCCTCATGTTGAATTTCCGTACCCGAATTGGTGAACCACAAGTAATAATAAGAATACACTATTATTATTACTTATATAATACTTACAAAAGGACAATGTACAACTCTTTATTGCACTCACTAATAAGCTAACTCACAAAAGAAAAGCCTCACAACTCACGGCTCTCTTTCTCTCTTGGTCACTCACCCAAACACTCCTGGACACAAAATTGGGTAATCCAATTTGACTTATATACTAACACTAGGTCGGTGGAGGAAGCCACCCAATTGATCTAGAGAATTCCAGCGATGGTGGCTTATGAACCTTCTCCATATTTCTTTTAGGGCGGTGGCCATGGAACCTTCAAATAGAGGATGTGATTTTCCGGATCCTTCAAGAATAGAGATCATAGACTAGACTAGAACAATGGAGAGCTCTTCGAAAGATTCCGGAATGGCAAGTCAGTGTTGATTTCAACACTCCCTCTCAATGCCGACTCTTTCTTTTTGAACTTCACATATTGTTTTCTTCCAAGTGTTTCCACCTCGAGTTGTTGTACTCCATTGATGTATGACTCTTTATGTGACTCGTTGACAGTTTCAAAACAATGAGAGACTTCCTCGCTATCAAGTTGTCTTGGCCAAATGTCCTCCTCAAGCGGCTGTTCAAGTGAGCTTAAATTAATCCCATCAAGATTTGGCGAGAGCTTTAGTGTCGCACACATACCTTGCTCAAGTGCCGAGTCTTCTTGTTATTTCTCCTCCTTAATCTCTGACTTCTCCTTGTCCAATAGTTTTGGGGCATCCAAATGTGCATCCGTGACCTCGACTCAATCAAGCTTGTTAACGCTTTAGCTGTGTTATAGTCGTCTAGACTATCCTCACATCCAACATTGATCTTGGCAGCTACATCTTCAAACCATCTACCTTCATCGAAGTTAAATTCGTTATCACTTTCCACGTAATCAGTCCAATTATTCTCGATAACTGGATAGGTATGGTCATCAAACCATTCTTCTTCTTCTGGTCATCTTCACGAAGCCTTACATCTACGAAGGAAGTTTCCATGTCCCATTCTTCTTCACTATCATAGGAATCATTAATGGTAACTGCATTTCCTTCGACAACCTTCTTCCTGAATGGACAATCTTATAGGAAATGCCCCTTGCGACCACAGTTGTAACATTCGTTGTTTCGTCTCTAGTCGTCTGGTCGAGAGTTATCTTCATTTCTCGTCCTAGCTCCCCCTGCACGGGAGCATCCTTTGTTCCTCGACACTTCCAGCTCGTCTTGAATTTCTTATTTCTTTTTTCATCCCTCAACAAGTTCTTTTTGTCTTCCTCGACTTCGGTTACTGAACAACGCTTCCTGTGATTCCATTGATTTTGGCATTGAATACTTAGATGTATGTTTATCCAAAGTTTCTTGGCTGGCCAACAAGCTTTCTAATTCAGTAGAGAAGGTTGAGTTACCCAACCACGAATCGCAGTAACTTAACCCTTAAACTCTGGTCTCAACCTATGAATGATTTTTCTTTTCATCCGTTGCTCGTTAATCTTTGAGTCCGCATCTAACTTCGAGATTTCATGGCACAAGGATTTAACTTTATGGAAGAATTGACTTACAGTTAGATCTTTTTTCGTAGTTGACATTAGCTCATTCTCGAGTATCTGTAGACGAGCCTCATTAGTCCTTGAAAATAACGTCGCATATGTATCTCATATCTCATTTGGAGTTTGTGCATCCTCGACAAGCTCCAAAAGTTCATCCTCGAGGCTAATCTATAGTGCGTACATAGCCTTCCCGGCTTTCGCTTCCCATTTTTGGAATGTTTGAGTGTCCTCTTTTTCCGGTGGCGTGGTCTCACTACCACCCACGACATTCCATAACTCTTGTTCTTGTAAGCACGACTGCATACACGTTCGCTAATACTTATAATTGCCATTGTTGAGACTTCTGACTCCACCAAATATGCTTGTCGGATCTATCATCGTGACTTTGTACTGCCTCCGTGTACATCAACAAGTAAGCGTTGTCTCCCGCCACGAGCTTCACAGTCTCCTACTGTGCACCTGCAATGATCCCGAACAACGCCTCAACAATGGTTCCCGCGATCCCCGATCGTACCGCTCTGATACCACTTGTTGAATTTCCGTACCCGAATTGGTGAACCACAAGTAATAATAAGAATACAATATTATTATTACTTATATAATGCTTATAAAAGGACAAAGTACAACTCTTTATAGCACTCACTAATAAGCTAACTCTCAAAAGAAAAGCCTCACAACTCACGGCTCTCTCTCTCTTGGTCACTCACCCAAACACTCTACTGGACACAAAAATTGGGGAATCCAATTTGACTTATATACTAACACTAGGTCGGTGGAGGAAGCCACCCAATTGATCTTGAGAATTCCAGCGATGGTGGCTTATGAACCTTCTCCATATTTCTTTTAGGGCGGTGGCCATAGAACCTTCAATAGAGGATGTGATTTTCCGGATCCTTCTAGAATAGAGATCATAGACCGGAACAATGGAGAGCTTTCCGGAAGATTCCGGAATGGCGTTGATTTCAACACCTCATTCCCCAAATAAAGATTCATTGGATGCACAACTTAACCGTTCTTTAAATGGATGGATCCCTGCCCAGTCAAAACTGAAAACTCAACCAATTCTCACAGCCCCTTTTGTAATAAGTGTACATGAACCATTATTAATAGAACTAAATGGCTTTGCTTCGAGTCTTGATGACTTATCAACCAATCTCAGGCCAAGAACCTTATGTTAAGAGTCAAAGAGCCAAAATGAGAATTGGAATTTTTCTGATAGTAGATGATAGTCTTTCCATTCATAAATTGAAATTTCAGTAATGTGCTTGACATAGTTCTTTATTGAGCGGTATATGTTTTAATCTTGAATCAACCGTTCTCATAAATTCTTAAAAAAAAACTTGCAGCTGATATCAAATGACAGATTTTTGAGTGTTGAACACAAAGTAGTAGCGAAGCGTGTTGGTCCAAGAGTATCAGTGGCATGCTTCTTCACTACAGGTATCAATCAAAGCTCAAGGTTTTATGGACCTATAAAGGAGTTGATATCCGAAGAGAACCCTCCCAAGTATCGGGATATTACAGTGAAGGAATACTCTGATTACTTCCAGGCGAAGGGACTTGATGGCACTTCCACTCTATTGCACTTTAAAATCTAAAGATACAGCCATGAAAATGATGGGGAAGCTATATTGTAAATTGCTTTTGTCATGAATTACAATTTCTAGTTGTAATGACCCCAAAATCCATACATAATAATAATACTTAATTTAATAATAGAATAGCCTCCAACGGCTACTAAAACCATAATTAAAAAGTACTAACCACTATTTGAAATAAACTTAAATGCTGAAAACGGTAATAATCTCTACGGCTAGTACAAACCACTAGCTCGAAATACTTAATATTCTAAAATAATTATTTGAACTCCAAAAGCCGCTAATCCATCAAACACGCAGCCAATCCTCTCCAATCATTTATTACCTGGGAGGGGAAAGAATATGAAAGGGTGAGCGAACAAAGCTCAGTAAGTTCATACGGGGTCTTTTCGGTTTCTAAGAAGAGACGACCGGAACTAACAGAGTTTAATAATATATCAATGAAAGGATAACATGTACAATAAATAGTTTTGGTACTGAGAATGTCAAAGGAGGTTACTTTTTCAAATAACAAGTAGTGGCACTTTTACAATAACCGATAGAACTTTACACACACTTGTCCGTCAATTTCAAGTAATTGTGCACCTTTAATCTAGGGTGACTCCGATACACCTATTCGGTGATCGTTGAATAAGAAGATCTACGCCTTTAATTTAAGGCGCCCCCTTATTCTGAATAAGAGAATCTATGCCTTTTATCTGGGGCGCTCCCTTATTCTGATATATCATGATAATCACATCTATAGAATTTAGGTCATTTCATTCTGACTAGACCATTTCATTCTATAGTGAGGTCATTTCAATCTGACTAGACCTTAGGTCATTTCAATCTGTCTAGACCAATTTATTTAACTTTGAGACCATTTCAATCTGTCTAGGCCTTAGGTCATTTCAATCTGTCTAGACCAATTACATATAGAGTCCTCATCAATTGGACAATTTAACATCATATATTCATAGTGTTCATGGTACGAGAACACATAAGTCAATTTCAATTCACATAGATACACATTGAACAAAAACGCATCAATGGTAAGATATTCCAAAAACGTTCATAACGAGGGAATACAAATGAATAACTACCGGCCACTTGGTAGTATACAAATCATCAATAGGGAATTCTATAACAAAGGAAGATACATTCAAATACTTAATGAACGTAATCCCTTACCTTGGTCTAACTTCTTGTACAGCTCTTCCCGTGCGTATCTACAACCACGAAAGAGTAACTTAGTATCACCCATTTGTCGTTAACTATCTCTAATTAGTCAAACCTCATGCGTTATAATTTAACTTCTTTCCTTTCTTTATTTAGTAATCTTCTAGGTTTGGGAAAGTTTCTATTTTTGAAAACTTTTCTTATTCGGGAATTCCATTATTCTTGGACTTGTAATTACTCTAAAGTAGACTTTCCTCTTTTAGAATTTCCACTTAAGCCCTTCTACTTTTGGTTAATTACTAAAAGGTCCTCCATCTTTTAGGTATTTGCAAAACAGTCCCTCAACTTATGAGTATTTGCAAAACAGTCCTTCAACTTTTAAATATTTGCAAAACAGTCCTTCAACTTTTAAATATTTGCAAAACAGTCCTTTGACTTTTAAATATTTATGAATTAGTCCCTCGACTTTCAATTAATTACAGAATAGTCCCTCAACTTCCAATTAATTACAGTTTGGTCCTTCTGCAGCTTTAAACTTTACAGTTTAGTCCTTCAGTTAAGTTCTCCATCTAATTCCTGACTGTACAGTTAGAATTCTAATGATTTCAGCTTATAACTATTCAGTTTAGCCCTTTTTCAGTTGGAAACTTAACTGTAACCTTTTAAAATAACCCAAAAGCTTAACAATTTCAACCCAAACATACCTAAATACCCTACTGTCATTCGGCTGAACCATAAGATGCCCAAACATTATTTTTTTGTTCCTTCTTTTCATCCAAGAATGATTAACATAGTAACTTAATTCAACTCAAGAACATAATTAGGGCTTTTACAACTTAATACTTTGAATTTCATAATCTTATTATTCAAGATTTAAGATTCAACATTAGGTTATACTCCTAATCATTAAACCTAGATTTTCCCATCATTATAATCATCAATCAATTCATTAAACTCCAAGATTGAATATTTAAAATCTAAGAATTATCATCCTAGAATAAAATAATTTTAAATCTTCAAAAATTCATAACTAATTCAATACTAATCCAAATTGAACGAAACGAAAGCCAGAATTTAGGGTTTTTCATTACCTTGATTTTTCGTTTAGAAGAATTGATCAAAAAGGATCAAGAGCTCGGCCGTTTTCCTCTCTCCTTGCGGCTGCTGCCCCTTAGGTTTAGGATTAGGGTTTTTATTTTTCTTTGTAAATTATGAGGGTTATGGGAAATTAAGAAAGGGTTTTGGTTATTTATATTTGGGTATTACCTCCTTGGGCCCCTTTTACTTCACAAGCCCACTTACCTATCCCAATCTTAATTAAGTCATCCAACCCATTCATTTAACATTTAATAGCCCAATTATTTAATGTTAGTTAATAATTGTAATTACATTAATTATTTTCTAATAAAAATAATTAAATTAAAAGTCTAAATTTTTTTTTTCGGGTTCTTACACTAGTAAACAACAATACAATAGAAGTTGTCTCAATCGTGCTTGTTCTTTGCTTCTTCGCCATTTGTACTGAATCAACTCACAAAACTTCAAGTTTATTATGCAAGAACATTGATATTTCTGGCTTGTCTCTTATCTTTCGACCTAAATTCTATCTATTGAAAACATTCAGATAAGGAGGTAGTGGTCGTGGTGGAGGGGAGGGGAGGGATACTGTTAGATACGTAATTTATTATCCCTAACTAACTGATACGTTCAAACTGGGATAAGGGGAATTTGGAGGATAAGTCAAATAGAGACTCTTATGTGAATGAGACTCTATGACTTAGTCCAACCAGTATTCTATAAATCAGGTCTCTATGGGAACCAACATAGATAACACGTAATATTCCATATACTCCTCAGACTGAGAAATACTATCTCTGGCAATCATCAAGTGCCTGGGATTTGAGAGTGGAACAATATTCAATATCCATCTTGTGATATTGAATCGGACGAGAAGAGGTGGTGATTGCAGAGTCAAGACGATCGTGGTTCGTAGCACAAGCGAAATCTTCCGCACAACGAACTTCGGATTTAATCTATAAGGTATTCCGAGAACTCGTAGATAACTTATGTGTTTTCCTTCATTGGTATCAGAGCCTCAAAGCTTGGTGCTCACCATTGTTGTCTTGATTTCATGGTTTTTTGAATTTTTTGAATCTATTTTTTCACCAACTGGGTTTGATGATTCGAAATTCAAATCTTGTCCGTTTTATGCGTTTTTGATATCCATGCGTAGATAATAATGTGTAGAATAACATACTAAAAATTCATCGGATTCGGCCATGTAGATTTTGAGTAATTGCAGTTGTAATTTTCGGATATTATGTTTTTTTTTTCATGATGTTCATGGCTGTTTTTGATGATGTTAAAGTCAGATCTGATTAAAAGTGTTAACATGAGTCTTGTTCTACTATGCAAGATCTTTCTGTTGCCACTTTATTTGTTTAATTTGGACTTAAATCAAGAGAGTTATGATGTTATAAAGATGGTCAGCGAAATACGTTTAAAAAAAAAAAAAAACCCAAGCTCACGGAGAAATACGTTTTTTTCGTGATGTTCATTACTGCTGCTCATTGAAACGACGATCCATGTTCCTCTGAGTACATGCCTTTTTTGCCCAGAGAGAAATAGGACCAGAAATTTTTTGCAAATTTTATAAATGTTTTTTGGATTTAATTAATGTTTTAATTTGTATGTTAATGCATTAAAAATCAAAATACGGTCCAGAAAATTATGTAAATTTTACTGTATGTTTAATATGCTGTGATAACATGCTGAGATTTTTTTCATAATTTGTTTATGATCAGAATATATTTTATGAATTATTGAGTATTCTGCTGCATGATTAATTCGGGAAAAATAGTTTTACTATCCAGAAAAATATGAAATTTTTTCTGTATGTTTAGAATAATGTTATTCAGATCAGTATATTTTTCCATAATTTTTTGATGAGCAGTAATCTGTTTTATGTATTTTTGTATGTGTTTTTGTGTAAATTTTATTTATCAGAGTGGAAAATATTAATCAGAAAATTATAAAAATTTTTCTGTGATATAGTTACATGCTAATGCACTGTTCTGATTTTTTTCAGATTTTTTGAGTAATCTGAATTATTTATGTGCCTTAAATGTCATTTTATGATGTATTTTCGCAAATAAATTTGCATGAAAAATAAATTTGAGACTATACGAGTCTCATACAAATTTTCTGGAATTGATGAAATTATTTTAATGAGCTTTAATTGGTGGATTTGTTCTATCACTATATCTTCTTTTATTTAAAAATCAATTATGAGTATATTTTTATTATGCATGCTTAAGGTTATGATTACGAGCCTCGCGAATTTTCTCTCCTTTTCATGTATGATACAAGTATATTTATTGTTGAGTTTTTATGATAAAAGTGAATTAAAATTGTATGCTTAATATCTGTATTGTAATATGTTATAGTGAAATGGCATCAAAGAACGTAATTGCTGACTTGAATAAGGGTGAGAAATTGGATGGCAAAAATTATAGTGTTTGGCAAAGGAAGATCACATACTTGCTAAACGAGCAAGAGGTTCTTGAGAACCTTGACACTGTGATGCTTGAGCCAGAGATGGGTAGCAATACCGTCGCCCAGCACCGTCGAACATGCAGGCTTTTTCGGTCGTGGGTCAAGAAGGACCGTTGTGCTCGCTTTACTATGTTGAGCGGCATGCGCAACGACACGATTGGGCGGTTGAGAAGCTGCTCTCTTGCTAAGGACATGTGGGACCAAATTAAGGCCGCATTTGGTAACACATCTCGCAACAAGGCTTCGTACACTTAACATACAAGTTTGAATCGTATAAGATTGACCGTAAACGATCCATTCTCGATCGCCTACGTGAGTTGTATGCAGTATGATTCGTGATCTTCGTCTTCTTGGTAGTATCTTGTCGATGAGCAGCAAGTCCAAGCCGTGATTCCTTCACCGCCGGACTCGTGGAGTAATTTGAGGTAGATCCCGACTCATACGAGACTCCATTCGGACTTTTGCGAATGTTTCCGTCATGTTGAGCTTGAGGCGGAGCGCCGTGAGGCAAGTCGCGCGATGAGTGCTTGCGACTCGTGACCTTGCTCTTGTTACTCTTGATGATCGGCGCAAGCCAAATGGGCAGCGTAAGAATCGGGGTAATAAAGGCAAGAAGGCTCGTAAACCTGGGCCAAACGGCAAGATTGCTAAACGCAGAGGCAAGAAGAATATTGCTAAGCAAAAGTGCTACAAGCTGTGGAACCTTGGGTCATTTTGCTCGGACTTGTCTGAGCCCCGAAGGTACCTCTAAATCCTAGATCTATGCAACTTTGTGTTTGCTCTCATGTTTTGTTAGGCGACTCTCTCCCTCGAATGGATTGTAGACTCGGGCTCCACAAAACATGTGACGTGGGATCGTGCGGGATTTGTAGATTATAGGAAGATTCTAGGCGATACGTGAAGCATTTTCATGGGAAATAGCTCAACCGTGGAAGTCAAAGGGTTGGCTCATACCGGCTCCTTTTGCGGAATGGACGCAATTTGACTTTGCATGAAGTACTTTACGCACTGGAGTTCGCTATAATCTACTTTCGGTAGTAAAATTGCTAGAAATAGGATATTCTTTTAATTTTAGCGGTAGTCAGTTGGATATTTGCTTTGACAATATGGTTTTGGGACATGGTTTTTTGTCGACAATTTCTTTAAATTAGATTTATTGGATTCTTTATCTTCGTTAATGCTACTTCTTGTGTGGTATATGATACTTCTAATTACGAGTTGTGGCATGCTAGACTTGGACATATAGGAAAGGACAGAATGAGTAGATTGGCTAGAGAAGGACTATTGGGTTCTCTCCCAAAAGTTAATTTACCGTGTGTGAGCCTTGTTTGGCGGGAAAAGCTGCCGAAAGCCTTTTGGTAAGGCTAAAAGGGCCTGCAGCCATTAGAGTTAGTCCATTCGAGATATTTGCGGACCTATGAATGTAAAAGCACGCCATGGTGCTTCCTATTTTCTCACTTTTATCGATGACTACACGCGATATGGTTATGTTTACCTTATTTCTCACCGTCATGAAGCACTTAATTGTTTGAGCGCTTCTTGGCGAGGTAGAGAATCGAAGGATAAAAGCTTAAAAACTTTAAGAACCGACCAGGGCCGCGAGTACTTGTACGATCAATTTAAGGGATTGTGTGAGAAAAAGGGGATAGTAAGGCGGTTAACGATTCTGGAACTCCGCAACAAAATGGTGTTGCGAACGAAGGAATCGTACCTTGTTAGAGATGGTTAGGTCGATGATGGCACAAGCAAATCTCCCGATTTCGTTTTGGGGTGATGCGCTTATGACTGCCACGTATATCCTTAACCGAGTGCCTTCTAAATTAGTCTCTACAACCCCCTACCAATTGTGGAAAGGTGAGAAGCCTAATTTGGGGCATCTACACCCTTGGGGTTGTGCAGGTTATGTCCACGTACTTCCAATAAGTTTGGAAAACTTGGCTCTAGAGGAAACAAGTGTGTTTTCATAAGGTATTACGATACCTCTAAGGGTTATGTAATGTACGGTGGAAAACCCGAAGTTGGGATGACTGAAATAGAGTCTCGTGATATCGATTTCATTGAGAATGATTTCCCACAAATCGGTGAAGTCAGAAGGAATTCGAACTCTTTGAGATGGAGGAAGAACATTTGACATCTCTTGGCGTAGGTGGGGAATTGTCTCAACCTAATGATCAAATGGATCAACATACGGTTGAGCCTGTGGTCGCCAATGAGAGTCAAGATGATCATCCAAGTAGGAATGTTGATTCTAGTGGGAGTCTTCCACCAGAGCGAAGAAGTCAACGTGGAAAAATTCCTCGTCGTCGATTTGAGATCGAAGGGGAATCTTTTCTATGTGAAGCTTTAGACGCTTGTGAACCTACTTCATTCAAAGAAGCAATTTCTTCACCTAAGAGTGATGAATGGACATCTGCTATGAAAGATGAAATTTCCTTTATGTACAAGAATCAGGTTTGGGAGTTGGTTGATCTTCCGCCTGGGCGTAAGGCAATTGGAAACAAGTGGGTTTTCAAGGTCAAGCGCAAGGCAGACGGATCAATTGACAAGTATAAGGCACGCCTTGTGGCGAAAGGCTATACCCAAAAGGAGGGTCTAGACTATGAAGAGACATTCTCCCCGGTGGTGAGATTTTCTTCAGTTCGCCTTATTCTCGCTATAGTAGCACATATGGATTTAGAACTTTTCCAAATGGATGTTAAAGCGCATTTCTCAATGGGGAACTAGGTGAAGAGATCTATATGACTCAACCAGAGGGTTTTGAAGTCAAGGAACATGAACGCAAAGTGTGTCGCCTCAAACGTTCCATATATGGACTCAAGCAATTATCTAGACAGTGGTATATTCGCTTTCACCAAGCAATAACCTCAATTGACTTTGTGATGATTGAGGAGGACCATTGTGTGTACGTTAAACGGGCCAAGGGAAAGATCTTAATCTTATCATTATACGTTGATGATATACTACTTGCCGGGAATGACATGGAGATGATAAATGCCACTAAAGAGTGGTTATCTTCATCATTCGAGATGAAAGACTTGGGTGAAGCAAATTATGTGCTTGGAGTTAAGGTCATTAGGGATCGTTCAAAGAAACTTCTTGGTTTGTCTCAAGAGACTTACATAAAGAGAGTTTTAGAACGTTTTGGTATGACTAACTCAAAATCCGTTGTCACCCAATGGAAAAGGTTGTATCCTTAGTACAAGCCAATGCCCTAAGAATGAAGAAGAGAAGAGAAGAATGACTAACACCCCTTATGCGGTGGCGGTTGGGTGCTTGATGTATGCGATGTTATGCACCCGTCACCGACCTTTGTCACACGATTGGAATTTTAAGTAGATTCCAAAGCAACCCCGGCCCCGCACATTGGCAAGCGGTCAAGAGGGTTCTTCGCTATTTGAGCGGATCGGCAAATATGGTTCTTTGTTATCGAGGTGGGGACTTGAGCCTAAAAGGGTACACTGATGCGGATTGGTGGAGATGTAGATGAACGTAAATCTACTTCGAGTTATGCATTTACGCTTAGTGGTGGAGCTATTTCTTGGAGTAGCAAGAAACAGGAAAGCATATCCCTTTCCACGATGGAGTCGAATACATTGCTTGCTCAGCACTGCTCAGAAGCCGTTTGGTTAAGGAGGTTCTTACAACATCTTGATGTCACACCTAATGTGAATGGTCCTGTACTTATTAACGCGTGATAGCATGGCCGCTTTAGGGTTTGCCAAGGACCCTAAGTACCATAGTAGGACCAAACACATTGACATTAAGTACCATTTCACTAGAGACATGATTACAGAAGGAAAGGTGGTTCTTAAGTATATTCCTACTGAGAGCATGTTAGCTGACCCTATGACTAAGCCTCGACCGAGAGACTTTTCGAGAAACATATGACGTGTTTAGGGCTTCGTAGGATTTGATTAGTTATTTTTGAACACCTTGGAGACATTATTATATTCATTATTGTTTTGAATTTAATACATATTTTTCATTTTCATTCCTTGTTGAGTTTATGGGATGTTTATTGATTGAAAATTATGTGGTATACATTTTAATTAAAAGATGTCGAAGGACTAGAATTGGCCCTCTCACACGGGTAATTCGCCTTGTTGTTATATGAGCAAGCAAGATGAGATAATAATGTATTTGGCACTTAAAGGGGGTGGCAAATGACGTTATAATATATCGCCTTAACATACGGTTAAGATGAGACCTATTTTATATAGATCAATTCGAAGTGTTTGGTTCATAACTTCGAATGTCCTTGTGAAAGTCCGAATGTGAGACCTTAAAGAGGCACTATGAGAGCGATCGCTTTTGAGGACTCGAGGTTAGATGCCATGAGGGCAACTAGACTAAGATTCGTACGATGTTAGAGTATGACATGCCCAATTCGAGTGGGAGTTCCATCGTAGCATACATTTCATACTGTATGTGACTATAATTCGACCTCGTAAAGTGATTGAATGATCCCCGCTTCATCACTGTGTGTGAGTTCTAGTGATCAATATGTGATCACATTATGCCCTATGTGACTTAGAACTATGTCGAGAATCCAAAGATTAATGATGCTACTTTGGACATGCCGACCTAAGTGGCTTTGCAGACTACAGTCGGCCTCGCGGAGCATTGTTGGGAAAGCCGTTAATCTAAAGATATTTGGCATGAGGGTCTAAGGAAGACAATTATGATATACATCCCTGTTTAGTGACTCAATGTCCGGACGATCATATTGAACACGCGGTTCAAGAGGTTGATCTTGAGCACGTAAACTGATTGGGGTTTAAACATCGTTTATGAGGGGTTAAAGATGTTTAAATTGATGTAATCACAATGTCTGGGGCATAGACGAGTTTTTTGACTAATGAGGACGTGCTATGTTGGTAGATGGTATTTGATATAGCACTCCTACCCTTTTATACTTTTCTCGTCTGGTCACACGCCTCACTTCCTGTATGAAGAGATGAGTATTCAACGAGTCTTGAGAATGTATATGGCATATCCCATTTGACCGAGTGGGAGATGTTAGACACGTAATTTATTATCCCTAACTAACTGATACGTTCAAACTGGGATAAGGGGAATTTGGAGGATAAGTCAAATAGAGACTCTTATGTGAATGAGACTCTATGACTTAGTCCAATCAGTATTCTATAAATCAGGTCTCTATGGAAACCAACATAGATAACACGTAATATTCCATATACTCCTCAGACTGAGAAATACTATCTCTGGCAACCATCAAGTGCCTGGGATTTGAGAGTGGAACAATATTCAATATCCATCTTGTGATATTGAATCGGACGAGAAGAGGTGGTGATTGCAGAGTCAAGACGATCGTGGTTCGTAGCACAAGCGAAATCTTTCGCACAACGAACTTCGGATTTAATCTATAAGGTATTCCGAGAACTCGTAGATAACTTATGTGTTTTCCTTCGGATACAGAAGAAGGGAAATAGGGCTTGAGCAGGGAAAGATGGAGAAAGGAGGGGAGATGGTCGCCGGATTTGAAGAGGAGAAGGTGGCTGGAGTTCTGGGTGACCGGAAGTGGGAGAAGTATTTTAGAGAAGGAAATTAGAGATAGAGAAAGGGAGAGGGTAGACGGTCGCCGGCAGTGAGGGAGGGAGGGGTTCGCCGAGTAGAGAGGGAAACTTAGAGAGAGAAAGTGTGTGTGTGTGTCTGAGAGAGTGTGTGTGTGTTGTGATAAGGTGGGGAGGGGGTGTAGATATTTCATTTAAAGAAATAAAATGGACCGAGGACTATATGATTAATTTATTTTTGGAGTAGAACTAGTAGGTAGAATTGATAATTCTATGTATTAGGATGTAATTTTCTCTAGAAATATTTCTTTAACTATAAAATTTCATGGCCAAAGTAACAAATAATTTTATATGGTTAATGACCTTATTGTGGCAAACAAGCTTTTTTTTTCTCTGCACTGATCAGCATAGCGCTTTTGTTGATGGGTACAAGCTGTTTGATAAAATGACCAAAGAAATCCAGTTTCTTGGAGCTATGGTTGGTCTGTAAGGTCTGTTCACTGATGTTTTATTTCTTAGGTAATTCTTAAACGTGAGATCCTTATATACCAGTTATAATCTAGACAACCGTAATTCTTGAAATGGAACATGACGGACTATTTTATAGTCCATGCATCTTGTTTATTTTCGTGGCTACTATCACAGGTATCGGGATAGATAACATGAAGTCAGTATTGTGGGTGAGGTTTGGCCGAGCCAAGTTTTGTCCTTTTCAATGCTTCTAAATGTGGTTGTGACATCTCAATGACCGCAAATCTTTGGTGCCTTATGGTTGGTATGTTCGCCAAACCTTTTATCATAACTTTTTATTGTGGGTGAGGTTTGGCTTAAAAAAATTTTGGTCCTTGTCAAAGCTACTAAATTTGGCTGTCACGTATCAACGGGGAACATACGTGACCTTCTATGATCCATGTTATCATATTTGCCAATTTAAGGCACTCATATGCTACTTTTGGTCTACATAATTGCAAATCTTTTCATTTTCGCTTGTGCTTAGATATTTAGAGTGTACTGATTTAACCATATCTTGAAGTTCAGCTGTAGGTGAAGAAGAAGATGGTGACAGTAGACATTGCCGCTGATGATGCTGCAGCTGATTTAAATTACGACCGAAAAAGCGAACTCAATGCGTTTGATGTCACAAAAGCTGGTGTGAAAGGCCTTGTTAATGCTGGAATCACACAAGTTCCACGGATATTCATTCAACCCCCTGATCATTCCTCTTGTGTACAATCCAATCCCAGCAAACCACAGCTTACTTTTCCCATCATAGACCTTGATGGACTCAAAAATGACCCAATTCTACGCAAGGAAATAGTGAACAAAGTACGAGATGCATCTGAGACGTGGGGTTTCTTCCAAGTGGTCAATCATGGCATCCCAGTTAGTGTTCTTGAGGATATGTTTGAAGGGATTCGTAGATTCTTTGAGCAAGATAATGAGGTGAAGAAACAATGGTATACTCAGATCAGAGTGGCAAAACAAGGGTGTTGTATAACAGCAATTTTGACTTATATACTGCACCAGCTGCCTACTGGAGGGACACGTTCTATTGCTCTATGGCTCCTGATCATCCAAAGCAAGAGGAATTGCCCCCTCCTCGCAGGTACACTTAAGCATCTTTAGTAACATAAGTACATAAGAACCTTAATAATCTCACCATATTACATAGTGAGTTCATGTGTGAATTAGAACTTGTTGTATGTTGTGGGAGGATTTTGTCACTTCCCAAAAAGTTGGACATTCATTTTGGGTTAATTTTTCTTTTGGAAAGTTAGTCATTCATTTGGGGACGGAGTATCTTTTAAAGAGAGTAAAGTTTCATTCTCCAAGAGTGGGAAGGGGGAGGGGTGTTCAAAATCAAAAGACCCTCTACAACCCAGTGTAGGTTTGCCACAATTTGGTGATAGAGGTACTTCCAGATCAACTCAAAGTCTTGCGCAACAAGTATTATAAGTTTCCTAATTGTATGCTAGTATTACTTTCCTAGAATAGGTTTCCTACTTGTACTATGAAAGCCTTCTATATACTTGTATATATAGGGGTCGAAATCATAAATAAAACTTGAGATGCTTTTATTATTGTTCTCCTTATTTTCCTATATGGTATCAGAGCATTAGATCCACAATATTTTTCCTTTCAATGGCAGCCGAGGCTACCCTTCTTCCTAATCCTGATGAACCAAATAAACCCTTGATCATTGTCTCCCTAGCCCACATCCTAAAACTTACCCCTACCACCTACATCGCCTGGAAGGTTCAGCTTGAGGCCACCCTTCTCGGCCATGCCCTATATGGGTATGTTGACGGTACCATAGCAGCCCCACCTAAAAACACCGCCACCACGGTTACAACACCTGCCACAGAAGGCGTTCCAACCAAATCGACAACCACAACCATCCCAAACCCGGCATACACGACTTGGTTCCGTCAAGACAAATTGATATTAGGTGCTCTTGCAGGTACTCTCTCCCCTTCCCTTGTCTCGATCATCTCCCAATGCACTACCTCATATGAAGCATGGCAAACCCTAGCAAAAACCTATGCCAACCCATCCAAAGGCCATATCAAACAAATAAAAGATCACTTATGCAACATCACAAAAGATCACTTATGAAAAGTCTCAATCATTGGACGTTTTCAAGTCATTTAAAATCGAAGTTGAAAATCAACTTGAAAAGACTATTAAGAACGTTAGATCCGATCGTGGTGGTGAATACTACGGTCGGAATGACGGTTCGGGAGAACAACGTCCGGGTCCTTTTGCTCGCTATTTAGAAGAGTGTGGGATTGTCCCTCACTACACCATGTCGGGGACACCTAGCATGAATGGTGTATCCGAGAGACGTAATAGAACCCTTAAGGATATGGTAAGAAGTATGATTTTTTGTACTTCCTTACCTCACTCATTATGGGGCGACGCTTTGAAAACCGCAACCTACCTACTTAATAGAGCTCCTTCAAAAGCTACTGACAAAACCCCTTATGAATTATGGACCAGTAAGAAACCGTCCCTTAATCATCTTCATGTTTGGGGTTGTCCAGCCGAAGCTAGGCCTTATAGACCTAACGAAGGAAAGTTGGACGCTAAGACCGTTAGTAGTTATTTTGTAGGGTATTCTCAAAGATATAGGGGATATAAATTCTATGATCCAAAAACTAGAACCTTTTTCGAGACGGGAAATGCTAAGTTCTTTTAGGATGTTGAATTTAGAGGGGAAAATTTGAATAATGATTTTGAATTTGAAGAAATGGAAGAGGAATTCGTTTCTATACCTCTTCCTATAGTTCTTATCAAAAATCAAGCAGTTGTGCCTGAAATTCGACAAGAACATATAATTCAAAATGACGTTAATTCTCCTATTAATGAACAACATGAAAATGTTAATGAGGAAATTCAACAACCTCAAAATCAAGAAGAACCGGTGCCCTTAAGAAGATCTATTAGAGCAAGAAGAAGTGCTATACCGGATTATTATGATGTGTATCTTGCCGAGAATGAGGAACCGTTAGGTCTAGTGGGAGATGAACCAATCACCTTCCATGAAGCCATTAGTGGTCCGAATTCTCATAAGTGGATCGATGCCATAAATGAAGAGTTAAAATCTATGAAAGATAACGACGTTTGTGATCTTGTCCCATTACCTTCAAATGTGAAACCCATCGGATGTAAATGGATCTTTAAGACCAAAAGAAATTCACAAGGTAATGTGGAAAGACATAAGGCTCGCCTTGTCGCTAAAGGGTTTACTCAAAAGGAGGGCATTGATTACAAAGAAACATTTTCACCGGTATCCTCTAAAAATGCTTTTAGGATCATTATGGCTTTAGTGGCACATTTTGACCTTGAGCTTCATCAAATGGATGTAAAGACAGCTTTTCTCAATGGCGACATTGAGGAAACTATCTATATGAAGAAACTAGAAATGGTGACTGATTCGGATCAAACTAGTCATCTAGTTTGTAAACTTAAGAAATCCATTTATGGGCTCAAGCAAGCATCTCGTCAATGATACTTAAATTTAACCAAGTTATTTTTTAATTGGTTTTGAAATGAATCTTGGTGAAGATTGTGTGTACCATAGGTTCTGTGGGAATAGATTTATATTTTTGGTCTTATATGTGGATGACATTTTACTTGCTAGTAATGATAAGGACCTTCTTAAGGAAACTAAGAAATTTCTCTCAAACAAATTTGAGATGAAAGATCTTGGAGAAGCTTCTTTTGTATTAGGAATCCAAATACATCGTGATCGTTCACGAGGTATGTTAGGATTATCACAAAAGAGCTATATAGAGAAGGTATTACAAAGGTTTAACATGGAAAATTGTAAACCACATGACACCCCGGTCTCTAAGGGAGATAAGTTCAGTTTAAAGCAATGTCCTAAAAATAATCTTGAATCCAAGTATATGGAAAATATCCCTTACGCATCGGCAGTAGGAAGCCTAATGTATGTACAAGTCTGTACTCGCCCAGATCTTGCCTTTATTATTGGCATGCTTGGGCGATATCAAAGCAATCCGGGAAGAGAACATTGGGTCGCAGCCAAAAGAGTTATGAGATACTTGCAAAACACGAAGAACTACATGCTTACATATACAAAGTCGGATCATCTTGAGATCATTGGTTTTTCCGATTCTGACTTTGCTGGATGCCAAGATAGTCACAAATCGACATCGGGTTATGTCTTCACTTTGGCTGGTGGAGCAATTTCTTGGAGAAGTGCCAAGCAAACATTAGTTACTACTTCCACCATGGAAGTCGAATATGTTGCTTGCTACGAGGCATCCAATCAAGCTATATGGCTGCGAAAATTCATAGAAGGGCTGCGAATTGTCAAAGGTGTCGAAAGACCTCTCAAGCTTTATTGTGACAATCGGGCAGCAGTTTTGTACTCCAACAATAACAAGAGTTCATCTAGATCTAAACATATAGATATTAAGTTTCTTGTTGTAAGAGAAAGAGTACAAAATGAACAAATAAATATACAACTTATAGGGACAAACTCCATGTTAGCGTATCCATTTACTAAGGCATTATTTCCTTTAGTATTTCACGAGCATGTTGCTCATATGGGTGTAATGACTTTTGATAATGCTTAATTCAGTGGGAGTTTGTGTTGTTTTTCATTTATTTGTGTTATTTTATTTTACATTTGATCTCATTTGATTAAGTAGGACTAGTTGGAGAATATATATATGCATTCTTCATATATATTCATTAATATTTCATGCTACATATCTATACTTAATCTATGTCATTTAGTTGGATATATATATGTGATTAATGTGGGTTTAGTTGCGAATCAATTACAACACTGCCCCTTTTGTCCTTATACTGATGTATCCCAAGATAAAGCTGCAGCAAACCTGGGAGGCTGAAGAGATTCCGATTGATTTTGTTTCCTAATTTTTGAAGTGTTTTAATTAGGATTTATTTCTTTTCCTTTTCCAAGTAAGTTTAGGATTTATTTCTTTTCCTTTTCCAAGTAAGTTTAGGATTTATTTAGAGTATAAATACTCCTTTCATTGTTTGCTTTAGGAGACTTTTGAATTATTGAATTAAATTGAATTGCTTTGCAATTGAAGGTTTTTACCTTGAAGCTTTTTAGCTTGTTCCTTGAATTTCTTAGGAGATTCTTGACTGAGTTTTAATTGACTTAATAGGTCTTAATTGATCTGCAGAAGATTATCATCATCTTGGTGATTCTCTTTTTCAAACCCTAGTTCATTGATTTGAATTAGGTCAAATAGTTGTTGATTCAATTATTTGCCTATCCATTTTATTATTCTGCTGCAACCATTTACATCAGTTGGTATCAGAGCGAAGGACGATCCAAGGAAGATCCGAAGAAGATGGCGAACAACAATGGAGGTCAAAGTCAAACCCCATATATGAGTATAATCAATAGTTTTCTGACGTTTGCTCAACAACAGAAACTTTATTATCTAGATTTGATGAACATGGAACGATTTAAAGCAGATATATATGAGCAAAGTTTTTGGAGGTTTCGTAATTTGGAAATCATATTCAAGCGAGATGCGGAACGAAGGAGGTATCAACGACATAGAGAGGATTCCAAATATTATTCCAAAGAAAGTCGATTTCTTTACCGCAGATATCCAAAGATTGACAACGAAAATATCGGCTGAATTAAATCGCCTGGAGGAAGAAAATCGCATTGTCGTTGAAGAAATTCCTGTCCAAGAGAAAGATCCTGTTGAAGAGGAGATTATTGTTGACGATCTATGTGCAAAGGACGAGGTCATTCAGGTTTGTGATAATAATATTCCTACCCATATTATAAACCCTGTTCATGCCCCTATTGAGTCCAAGGTGAAGGATGATGTCCGAATTAATTGGTTTGTTGCAAAATCGAATTTTGTATGGGGCGATAATTTTGTCGGTGATTTTATTATGAGTGAGCATGTGGAGGTAGATCGGCCGAGTGGGATGGAAGGGATTGAAGGTATATTTTTTTTTCCGAAAGATATTTGTGTGCCTATATTTGTGCTTCGAGATAATATTTATTCCAAATATTTATTTCATTGGGACGGTAAAATTCAAGTTATTTCTATGCTAAAGATGGGTATTTATTCGAAATATCTCTTTATTTGGGATGGAAGATGTCAGATGTTGATCAAGGGGAGGTCGGGGCGGAAGGTCAACAATGGAGGGTCAAACACTACAAAATCATGTTCTTTTTCTAAATGCCAGAATTCGGAGACGAATTCTTTTGAAGTGGGGTGTATGATGTATCCCAAGATAAAGCCGCAGCAAACCCGGGAGGTCAAGAGATTCCGATTGATTTTGTTTCCTAATTTTTGAAGTGTTTTAATTAGGATTTATTTCTTTTCCTTTTCCAAGTAAGTTTAGGATTTATTTCTTTTCCTTTTCCAAGTAAGTTTAGAATTTATTTCTTTTCCTTTTCCAAGTAAGTTTAGGATTTATTTAGAGTATAAATACTCCTTTCATTGTTTGCTTTAGGAGACTTTTGAATTATTGAATTAAATTGAATTGCTTTGCAATTGAAGGTTTTTACCTTGAAGCTTTTAGCTTGTTCCTTGAATTTCTTAGGATATTCTTGACTGAGTCTTAATTGACTTAATAGGTCTTAATTGATCTGCAGAAGATTATCATCATCTTGGTGATTCTCTTGTTCAAACCCTAGTTCATTGATTTGAATTAGGTCAAATAGTTGTTCAATCAATTATTTGCCTATCCGTTTTATTATTCCGCTGCAACCATTTACATCAGTTGGTATCAGAGCGAAGGACGATCCAAGGAAGATCCGAAGAAGATGGCGAACAACAATGGAGGTCAAAGTCAAACCCCATATATGAGTATAATCAATAGTTTTCTGACGTTTGCTCAACAACAGAAACTTTATTATCTAGATTTGATGAACATGGAACGATTTAAAGCAGATATATATGAGCAAAGTTTTTTGGAGGTTTCAGAATTTGGAAATCATATTCAAGCAGATGCGGAACGAAGGAGGTATCAACGACATAGAGAGGATTCCAAATATTATTCCAGCAAAGTCGATTTCTTTACTGCAGATATCCAAAGATTGACAACGAAAATATCGGCTGAATTAAATCGCCTGGAGGAAGAAAATCGCATTGTCGTTGAAGAAATTCCTGTCCAAGAGAAAGATCCTGTTGAAGAGGAGATTATTGTTGACGATCTATGTGCAAAGGACGAGGTCATTCAGGTTTGTGATAATAATATTCCTACCCATATTATAAACCCTGTTCATGCCCCTATTGAGTCCAAGGTGAAGGATGATGTCCGAATTAATTGGTTTGTTGCAAAATCGAATTTTGTATGGGGCGATAATTTTGTCGGTGATTTTATTATGAGTGAGCATGTGGAGGTAGATCGGCCGAGTGGGATGGAAGGGATTGAAGGTATATTTTTTTTTCCGAAAGATATTTGTGTGCCTATATTTGTGCTTCGAGATAATATTTATTCCAAATATTTATTTCATTGGGACGGTAAAATTCAAGTTATTTCTATGCTAAAGATGGGTATTTATTCGAAATATCTCTTTATTTGGGATGGAAGATGTCAGATGTTGATCAAGGGAGGTCGGGCGGAAGGTCAACAATGGAGGGTCAAACACTACAAAATCATGTTCTTTTTCTAAATGCCGAGAATTCGGAGACGAATTCTTTTGAAGTGGGGGTGTATGATGTATCCCAAGATAAAGTCTGTGCAAAGAAACTGGGAGGATTTGAAGAGATTAGATTGATTTTGTTTCCTAATTTTTGAAGTGTTTTAATTAGGATTTATTTCTTTTCCTTTTCCAAGTAAGTTTAGGATTTATTTCTTTTCCTTTTCCAAGTAAGTTTAGAATTTATTTCTTTTCCTTTTCCAAGTAAGTTTAGGATTTATTTAGAGTATAAATACTCCTTTCATTGTTTGCTTTAGGAGACTTTTGAATTATTGAATTAAATTGAATTGCTTTGCAATTGAAGGTTTTTACCTTGAAGCTTTTTAGCTTGTTCCTTGAATTTCTTAGGAGATTCTTGACTGAGTCTTAATTGACTTAATAGGTCTTAATTGATCTGCAGAAGATTATCATCATCTTGGTGATTCTCTTGTTCAAACCCTAGTTCATTGATTTGAATTAGGTCAAATAGTTGTTCAATCAATTATTTGCCTATCCGTTTTATTATTCCGCTGCAACCATTTACATCAGTTGGTATCAGAGCGAAGGACGATCCAAGGAAGATCCGAAGAAGATGGCGAACAACAATGGAGGTCAAAGTCAAACCCCATATATGAGTATAATCAATAGTTTTCTGACGTTTGCTCAACAGAAACTTTATTATCTAGATTTGATGAACATGGAACGATTTAAAGCAGATATATATGAGCAAAGTTTTTTGGAGGTTTCAGAATTTGGAAATCATATTCAAGCAGATGCGGAACGAAGGAGGTATCAACGACATAGAGAGGATTCCAAATATTATTCCAGCAAAGTCGATTTCTTTACTGCAGATATCCAAAGATTGACAACGAAAATATCGGTGAATTAAATCGCCTGGAGGAAGAAAATCGCATTGTCGTTGAAGAAATTCCTGTCCAAGAGAAAGATCCTGTTGAAGAGGAGATTATTGTTGACGATCTATGTGCAAAGGACGAGGTCATTCAGGTTTGTGATAATAATATTCCTACCCATATTATAAACCCTGTTCATGCCCCTATTGAGTCCAAGGTGAAGGATGATGTCCGAATTAATTGGTTTGTTGCAAAATCGAATTTTGTATGGGGCGATAATTTTGTCGGTGATTTTATTATGAGTGAGCATGTGGAGGTAGATCGGCCGAGTGGGATGGAAGGGATTGAAGGTATATTTTTTTTTCCGAAAGATATTTGTGTGCCTATATTTGTGCTTCGAGATAATATTTATTCCAAATATTTATTTCATTGGGACGGTAAAATTCAAGTTATTTCTATGCTAAAGATGGGTATTTATTCGAAATATCTCTTTATTTGGGATGGAAGATGTCAGATGTTGATCAAGGGGAGGTCGGGGCGGAAGGTCAACAATGGAGGGTCAAACACTACAAAATCATGTTCTTTTTCTAAATGCCAGAATTCGGAGACGAATTCTTTTGAAGTGGGGGTGTATGATGTATCCCAAGATAAAGCTGCAGCAAACCTGGGAGGCTGAAGAGATTCCGATTGATTTTGTTTCCTAATTTTTGAAGTGTTTTAATTAGGATTTATTTCTTTTCCTTTTCCAAGTAAGTTTAGGATTTATTTCTTTTCCTTTTCCAAGTAAGTTTAGGATTTATTTCTTTTCCTTTTCCAAGTAAGTTTAGGATTTATTTAGAGTATAAATACTCCTTTCATTGTTTGCTTTAGGAGACTTTTGAATTATTGAATTAAATTGAATTGCTTTGCAATTGAAGGTTTTTACCTTGAAGCTTTTTAGCTTGTTCCTTGAATTTCTTAGGAGATTCTTGACTGAGTCTTAATTGACTTAATAGGTCTTAATTGATCTGCAGAAGATTATCATCATCTTGGTGATTCTCTTGTTCAAACCCTAGTTCATTGATTTGAATTAGGTCAAATAGTTGTTCAATCAATTATTTGCCTATCCGTTTTATTATTCCGCTGCAACCATTTACATCATATACTTATATGACTAATGGACGGGATTGGTTTCGAATGACAACAAAGTGCACATAAGGGTTGTCATTTATGTTATAAATATGATTGAAGGATTTTATTAAGTATAAATATATGTTATTATAATCGAAGTGGGAGATTGTTAGAACATGGATTGTATAACATGTATTATTAATGAAAGTACTTAATAAAATAGTGATCAATATTATAATGTTTAATATAAAGTATAGGATATAATATAATGTGTAGAATTCCATAATATAAGACTATCATTAAATGATGGGCATAATGGTAATATCTTATACATCAATAGGTGTAGTCCCTAAATGAAGTGCCCCTTGGATTCCTTTATAAAGGCCTTTCCATCAGCCTATGAATCCACTAGTTTTACATTCTCATTCATCCCAAAATCTTCCTAAGTACTTGAAGACTAAAGAGAATAAGGGCACTCATCATTTAGAAGATCTACTCTTCCCTACCTTGAAGACTATCTTCATACTTCCTCCTTCTACTCTAGAACAAGACTAAGAACATAATCATGGAATCACAAGGTACACGCTTCCGTCTTCTTCTTCTTCTTCTCTACTTTAATCTAAGTTGTGAGTCGGCTTAGGGTTCATTGGATATTTGACGTAGAGGAAGACTTGATAAAGATTAATCACAGAATTTCGCTCGAGAAATTCAACGATCAATCGTCAGTTTTCGCTCGAGAAAACTGAAGAAAAACTCAAATTTTATTCATCAACAACTGATTTTTGGAATTACATATAACTCTAGTTATATAGTGACCCTAGGACTTGAAAAACAAGTAAAAAACTTCCAAAATTAACCCTAGTCTATATAGTAACCTAATCAATCAATAAAACCTTAAAATAAAGTCCTAATATACTTCTAATACCAAAAATACTAACAACCTAATATTAAATCCGAAAATGACAATAAAAATAACAATAATAATTAAAATTAAACGTTGTCTTGCATCAGCCTTGCACGACCGCTCCCGAATATGCAGCACGGCCGCTCCCAACGTTGTCCTGCATCATTCTCGCCTCCTTTGAAAGACTCGTCCACGAGTCTATACCCAGGATAGGGCTCCACGGGCTGTTTCCTCTGAGGTCTGTTGCTTGAACCAATCGGTCCCCCTGCCTTTTAAATGTTTTACGAACTTTAAATTTAGTACCACTCGCCATGATATCCATCCAGTCCGTCCATCCATTCATGAGAAAGTTCTCAATAATCATCCTTTTGAAGAACCACGAATCTGAAACCTTAGAACTATCAACATTGAAAGGATCTTCCTAAGGATAACCAATGTCAAACTTCCACATCAATTTATCTTGTGAAGATTCAACGCCAACCATTGGTACACCCATATGATGAGATGTTGGTAATTGACAGATTTCACAATTACATTCATCATAAATAGGTGGTTTTGACCAATCGATGAAAAGTTCGGTAGTCGCCGATTCGACGAAAGGCCACGAAATATCACCAACATCAGAATCCACCTCCCAGTCTCGCTGTCCGTCGCTGCCACCAGGTCTAGGCTGATTCCTCCGAGTCTGTTGATTGAACAAGTCGGTCATCCAGGCCGTTAACTGTTCCATCAACAACTCCATACGTTGATCTATGATGGATCCGATGCGTTCCTCCAGAACCGCCTCATCTCGCTCGTAGATCGCTTCCACAGTTTGTCTCTTCTGCCCCCGAACCATTCTTCCTGAATCGAACGAAAGGCTCTGATACCAACTGACGTAGCGGAAGACTTGATAAAGATTAATCACAGAATTTCGCTCGAGAAATTCAGCGATCAACCGTCAATTTTCGCTCGAGAAAACTGAAGTAAATACTCAATTTTTATTAATCAACAACTGATTTTCGGAATTACATATAACCCTAGTTATATAGTGACCCTAGGACTTGAAAAACAAGTCAAAAACTTCCAAAATTAACCCTAGTCTATATAGTAACCTAATCAATCAATAAAACCTTAAAATAAAGTCCTAATATACTTCTAATACCAAAAATACTAACAACCTAATATTAAATCCGAAAATGACAATAAAAATAACAATACTAATTAAAATTAAACCTAATATTAATCTTCATCATTCGCCTTGCACGACCGCTCCCGAATATGCTGCACGGCCGCTCCCAACGTTGTCCTGATACCAACTGACGTAGCGGAAGACTTGATAAAGATTAATCACAGAATTTCGGTAGCGGAAGACTTGATAAAGATTAATCACAGAATTTCGCTCGAAAAATTCAGCGATCAATCGTTAATTTTCGCTCGAGAAAACTGAAGAAAAACTCAAATTTTATTCATCAACAACTGATTTTCGGAATTACATATAACCCTAGTTATATAATGACCCTAGGACTTGAAAAACAAGTCAAAAACTTCCAAAATTAACCCTAGTCTATATAGTAACCTAATCAATCAATAAAACCTTAAAATAAAAATAAAGTCCTAATATACTTCTAATACCAAAAATACTAACAACCTAATATTCAATCCGAAAATGACAATAAAAATAACAATAATAATTAAAATTAAACCTAATATTAATCTTCATCATTCGCCTTGCACGACCGCTCCCGAATATGCTGCACGGCCGCTCCCAACGTTGTCCTGCATCAATATTATTGTTCCAACAGGTTAAAATTGCTAAAAATATGCACTACATATCCCTAATTTTTGGGATAGTGAGATCGTATCTAAAGTAAAATGGTTAAAACTTCAAAAATAAAAATAAAAAAATACACGAATGATTAGAACCGAAGCTTGAGCAAATTGCGATAATTCAAAATATCAATTTGCTTGAATTAACAGTTCTAATAAATTCTTGAAAATAATTATTCAGTTGATATCGAATGACAGATTTGTAAGCGTCGAGCACAAAGTACTAGATAGTCTCATGTCGGTCCCAGAATATCAGTGGCATGCTTTTTTAATACGGGTCTCAGCCAAAACTCGAGGGTGTATGAACCTATCAAGGAATTTTATCGGAAGAGAAGGCACCCAAGTATCGGGAAACTGCAGAGTTGGAATACGTCTAATGCTTCAGAGCAAAGGGACTTGATGGCATTTTCGACTCTATTGCAGTTAAAAAAATAAAGTTGTAACAATGAAAATGATAATGAAGCTATATTAAACATTGATCCAGTTATGCATTACTATTTGTAGAAAAACTCCGATAATATCTGTTGTTGTTTTAATCGCGCTTGTTGATATTGGTAATATTTGAATAATATTATGTGGCCATAAGACCATTATAGTTACTAATTTTTCCGTTGTAAATTAGATTAAAATTTATCTGTTTTATTGTTGACCAGCCAAGAATTCGCGTTGTTGTGCGGGGCTGATAAATAAATGTCTGATCAACCAAATTCTTGTGGTGTTTGTGTTTTTGTAATTGCATTTGAAGTAATTGTCGCAAATAAGAAATAAATTGAATTTTAGGGATGGACAGGATAATACGTTTTTGAAAGAAGTATATCTACTTTGTTAACTTCTGTCAATTGTTGTCATGCAGGAGTACCAAAATTGCAACAAAAAACGTAACATTTAATAAGTCATCGTAAAAAAATTAGCTTTAGGACCCACATTACATACAATGTGGAAATTTGGTGGCAGTAATGTTTGATTTGCCCCTCTTGAATAAAAAATGCCCTCTGCCTGCACATCTCTTGTCGACTTGTGTTAGAATATATCATCTGTCCCGTACCATATAAGTATATAAAATGCCCTTTGCCTGCACATCTCTTGTCGTCTTGTGTTAGAATATGCTTCCTTCGTCCTTCATTGGCTTACTCGTTTACTATTAAGAACAGAAAATAAGAAGTGAATATATATATGTTATTAAAATAAGAGTTGTGAATGTGTAGGAGTGAGAAAGTGGGGTAGAGAATCGTAAGTGGATAGTTGTTGTGATTATGACAAGTGTGTCACATGAATAAAGAATTATTAAAAAAAATTCTTTTTAGAAAAGTGTGACTTTAAAGCGGAACGCCCAAAATAGCAAAATTGGTAAGATTTTATGGGACGGAGGGAGTATCATCCGTCCCATACCATATAATATAAGTGTAGACTTATTTCATTTTTCATTTATTTTATTTATTTTATATGAGAGGAGACTAATTAAAATGACAAAATTTTTATAATTTTATATTAAATGAGACACTTATAATATTCACAACAATAATTCACTTACTATTACTTTCACGCATTATCTTTCATATTTCACTTTTCATACTCACTACTTCCTCCGTTCTACTCGAAAGGCACAAAATTCCATTGTTGGTGTCTCATTTAAAAATGCAAACTCCCAAAATGAAATTTTTTAATATTTCCTTATTCGATGAACCCACTTCTAATAATCAAAATAACTATTAATTTACTAATTTCTATCTCACATTCTCTCTTTTATCTCACTTTTAATACTCACAAACACTTATTACACTCTACACTTATCTCAACTATCGATTGTAAAAAAAAGGATAAATTGCAACAACAAACAACATAATTAACCATTTCATCTAAATCAAACCGACACACCCACCGGACCAAATTATCTTCAGATATGGCAGCCACCAACGGTTCTTATGATCGCGAAAGTGATCTAAAAGCCTTTGACAATTCAAAAGCAGGTGTCAAAGGTCTTGTTGACGCGGGCTTAACAAAAATCCCGCACTTCTTCATCGTTGACCAGCCACTCGAAAAGGAGAAATCGAGATCTACTGATCTGGAATCCTCTGAAGTCAATACAGTTCCGGTCGTTGATTTGGCCGGAGTTGACAAAGATACAGCCGACCGGAATGATATTGTTGAGAAAATTAAAGTTGCTTGTGAGAAATGGGGATTTTTCCAGATAATAAATCATGGAATACCTCTCAGTGTTTTGGATAAAATGATTGAGGGAGTTCGAAATTTTCACGAGCTAGAAGATGAACTGAAGAAGAAGTATTACTCGCGTGACTTCACTAAGAAGTTTTTCTATATCAGCAATTTGAGTCTATACAATGGAGATGCAGCAAAATGGATTGATTCCATTGTCTGTGTAATGGCTCCAAGTCCTGCTGATCCCCAACAACTTCCTTCTGTTTGCAGGTAAATTTATCTTCCATTTTACCGTTTTCTTTCTCAAGGCTCAAAATAACTGTCACGTTTTTAAAAAAGTAAATAGTTATTGATTTGTAGTGTAAAATAGGGGTGTAAGTGGTTCGATTCAAACTTTGGTTTGGAATCGAATCTAATCAAACCACGTAGTTTAGTTCGATTTTCAATTAATAGTGATTTTGTTCGATTTCAAAAATTGTCAAACCGTGTAGTTCGGTTTGGTTTGCGGTCCGGTCTGCCAAACCACAGTTCGAGACCGCAAGACCGAACCAATAAATCAAACCACCAAACTGTTCATATTAACCGCATATATTCATATCTTTCATCTCCACCTTACAGTTACATTTGAAAACCCCTAATTTTATTAATGGGTTTTATCCTATAACCCTTTTTTCTTTTTGTTAATATTCTTGGAATAATATTAATTCACTTTTTAGTACATACTATTACAAGTATTCAAATGGCATGGTCATGTTATCATAAATATTGAAACACAATTTCATTGAAATTTTGAATCCCTTATGTATGCTATGTCTGAAAAATTCAAACAAACATGATAATGAATTGTGTAGTCTGAAATCATATTCTAATTAATGGTGTAAGTCGTGTTTTATTTTATGGTTTGAAACATGGTTTAAACCGTGGTTCGAACCAAACCGAACCAAACTATGGCGGTTTGATTTGGTTCGTTTTGAGATTTTTTCGAATCGATAACTAATGTTTCGGTCCGTAAATTGACCTAAACCGAACCAAACCGAAATATTTAAACCCCTAGTGTAAAATATACACCTTTTTAAAAAAAAAGTTTTTCCCACTTGATGACGCAGGAAACGATCCAGATCAGCCTTGATCAAGCAATAGTTTGATCCCTAGCAAATTTGACCTGAAAACACGAACAAACAACTAGTCGGGTTGGTCTGCGGCAAATACCCTCCGGCGTGATAATGAGATATTGTGGTATGAGCTTTTTATAAAATTGTATTGAACGACATAATCTCAAAATAGCCAAGAAGACATTACCTTTTAACGTTTTATGTTGTATGATATATTTAGAGGTGTTATGGGATCACTGTGAATCCCTAAAATCAAGGAGATGTTGTGGGCGTAACTGTCTGCGAGATGTAGGAGGCGGTTACAAATAACAACGTAGACGGACGTACGTGTTGGTAGGTCGAGGTCACTTGAGTATTCGAAGTCGACCTGACTTTGTGCCTTGCCTTGATAGAAATTGTACAAGTAGATGATCGTATGTCGGACGAAGCTAGGTCGGGACCAATGATGGTCGGACGATGATCTAGAACGATAAAACCTTTGGGATCAGTACTCCGGCCAAATCTAAGGCCCCCAAATTATTCACCAACTTGTCCGATAAAGTCTCTAGGTGAACACCAATATGATCCTTATGGAGAGTAGGATGAGATGGGAGTTCCCCTTACCTGAGCCTGACACACCTCATATGATGGAGTAAGATTACTGGGTCCCAGAGTGGAGTGATGAACTCACTCGTAGGTTGACATTGGTGGCTCGGAGGAGCACCATTAGTTGGGCCCCACTTAGGTCGGATAAGGACTTCTTCATCCAGGATGGGATGATGCTAGGAGGAGATGGTGAGGTAGCCCTTTAGTGCCCATAATTCGTAGCCTTAGGTACACAAATTGGGTTATCCATGAGCGAGAAAGGTTTAAGTCTCAGTGCCATTTCTGCAAGAAGAAGCCCGGGCATTGCAGAAATCTGTTTCACTATGGCGTTTAATTATTTAACTAGCTTTCTTCTTGATTCACATATTTTTGTTTGTATATCTCTTTGCTAACTGTTTTCCCTTTGATCGTGCAGTTTTAACCGCTGAACAGGAGGCCAACATGAATCAGATAGTCGACCTGGGTGATAGGAGGAGAAACAAGAAGGGCCATGGGATGGCTAATGCCCAAGCCAGCCAAGAGAAAGAGGCTGAAGACAGGAACGCTTTACTCCCTGATGAGGGTGTGGGGATGGTCCCCATTGATGGGTCTGGGCCGGTGGAGCCCAATGAGCATGCCCCCCAAGTACAAGTTATAGGGGGAGAGGGGGAGGTCGATGTGTCGACCGAAATGGAATCGGGCTCTGACCCCCAGCATAATCAATTGGGGCAGACCCCGAAAATTTTGTTGACCTAGAGCTCGTTGATGACGAGCAAGAAGAGATTGAAGCTGACCTCCCTTTGAGCAGGGAGGAAGAGGTCGCGTGTCGACCAAGACTTTGATGGGACCGGAACCTTTAGAGCAGCTGGCTTTACTTCCAGCCATCCTTTACCTCAAGCTCCCCCATCTAGATGGACTGATGAAGTGCAAGCCTTGGTGAAGAGGCTAAGTGATGTCCCTCCCCTTGCTAGGATCAACTGCTTGAGCCGACATTATCCCGAGCTGGGATTGGGGCAAGTTATTGTTAGAAGAGCAGCAGATAGGGACCTGCTTGCACAGTTTGGTGAGGAGGGCCTTACTGTGGAAGAGTACAGTGATAGGTCAGGCCTCCTTTCCTTCGAGGTAACACTTGTGCCATTCACACTTTATTTTTTGCTTCTGTTTGCTCGCAGCATTTTCGTCGCTCTAGTTTTGATAGTTGTTGTATTGATTATCTTCTTTTTTTATTGTGTAGTCTCTTGCTCTCACCGAGCAGGCCAAATGCAGCTGGAGGGCGGCCATAGATAAAGAGAAGATAGCCTCCACTAATTACTCGAGGAAGGCTATGGAAGCTGCTGAGCTAAGGGAGAAGCTGGTGGAATCTGACTCCCAATGTAGGGCTCTCCATGCCGCGCACTTCAATGCTGAAAAGGAGTGGGATGTGGCTTTGGGAAATCTGCAAGTAGCGAGGGAGTGGCTTGTTCCCCTTCGAGCTCAGGTAGAATCCTTTGCTCCTATCAAGACTGCTTTGGTGGAGGAGGCAGCTGCGGCCAGGAAAGAGAAGGTCAGGTTGGAAGGAGAGCTGGGGCAGCTGACTGAGATGAACCTAGAGCGCAATAATCACATGATCAAGATAAGTGAGGATCATCGGGCTGCCCATCTCAGATGGGAGGAGGAGGCCCAAGCTTGAGAGAAGGTTGTCATCGAGCTGTTTAAGAACATCGATAAATGCTATCACATTATAGTATCCTGAGCTAGGGATTTCGATGATGTTGGTCGTCAACACATGGCTCGGCGGGCCTTGGTCGATCCTTTAGTCGAGCTGTCCATTGAGAAGTTGGCTGAATGGGCCCATGATAAAAAGTATGTCGTGCCAGCTCAAGCTAGTCACTCCCTTGTTCCATTTAATGCCAACGATCTGGCCATCATTGTCCAACAAGACGCTGAAGATGGAGTGGAGCCTTGGGTCGCCCCTCCCATTGAGTCAATGAATTTTAATACTGTGCTTCAAGAGCTAGAAGAGGATGATGAGGAGGATGAAGAAGTCACCCAAGACCATGTTTTTGATGAGGCTAAGTAGAGGGAGCAGCAGCAAGAGCCAGAGCAGCCCACCAATGACCAAAAAGATTGATCTTCTATTCTTTTCAATTTTGTAATGAACAAGTTCCAAATATTTTTACTTTTGTAGTTTAATTGTCACTGCCTTGGCCCAGTTTGGGAGGTAGTTTAACTTGAATTATCTTGACAAGTCCTAGCCCACTTTTGGGGAACTTTTATTAATGCTTGTTGACTGTTTAAATCATTTTGTTCTGATCTATATTGTTGTCTCTTTGTAGAACTAGATTAAGTAGGAGGTCGACCAAAGTCTTGGTCAGATCAGTAGGCTACAACAAAGCTGACCAAGGTTTTAGTTGAGCCTGTTTAATTAACGAGACTGACATAAGTCTTCAGTCAAACCTGTTTAAGAACGAGGTTAACTGAGGATTTTAGTCGAGTCTGTTAAGGAATGAGACTGACGTAAGTCTTCAGTCGAACATGTTTAAGAACGAGGTTGACTTAGTCGAGTCTGTTAAGGAACAAGACTGGCATAAGTCGAACCTGTTTAAGAATGAGGTTGACTTGGAATTATAGTCGAGTCTGTTAAGGAACGAGACTGACGTAAGTCTTCATTCGAACCTGTTTAAGAACGAGGTTGACTTAGGATTTTAGTCAAGTCTGTTAAGGAACGAGACTGCCATAAGTCTTCAGTCGAACTTGTTTAAAAATGAGGTTGAATTAGGCTTTAATCGAGTTTGTTAAGGAACGAGACTGACGTAAGTCTTCAGTCGAACCTGTTTAAAAACGAGATTGACTTAGTTTTAGTCGATTCTGTTAAGGAACGAGACTGACGTAAGTCTTCAGTCGAACCTGTTTAAGAACAAGGCTGACTTAGGATTTTAGTCTAGTTTGTTAAGGAACGAGACTGACGTAAGTCTTCAGTCGAACATGTTTAAGAATGAGGTTGACTTAGGATTTTAGTCGAGTCTTTTAAGGAACGAGACTGACGTAAGTCTTCAGTCGAACCTGTTTAAAAATGAGGTTGAATTAGGATTTTAGTCGAGTCTGTTAAGGAACGCGACTGACGTAAGTCTTTAGTCGAACCTGTTTAAAAACGAGGTTGACTTAAGATTTTAGTCGATTCTGTTAAGGAACGAAACTGATGTAAGTGTTCAGTCGAACCTGTTTAAGAACGAGGTTGACTTAGGATTTTAGTTGAGTGTGTTAAGGAACGAGACTGACGTAAGTCTTCAGTCGAACCTGTTTAAGAACGAGGTTGACTTAGGATTTTAGTCGAGTCCGTTTGATATTTCGAGATCGACTAAAAGTCGGACCTGAATCGAATAAGATGCATACGTAGAACAGTTTGTGAGCAGAACTTTTCGAGGGTAACCCCATTTTATTGATGAAGTAGATCGTTACATAAAGAGCTTAATCAGAAATAGTATCTAACTAAGTGGCTAGCATGCCAAGGATGTTTCAGCTCGTCACCATCTGGATGGCCAATAATGTAGGTCACATCCTTGACAATTCTAGTGGCGATGTAGGGTCCTTGCCAGTTCGGAGTTAACTTATTATGTTCATCATTCCTTCCGGTTAGCTCGATCTTCCTAAGCACATAGTCCCTAATGTTTAACCCCCAATCTATTCATTTATGTTTCAAAGGCTATGGAAAATTGTAACCCGTTGTCTGAAACAATTGAATGTGGCACCCCAAAGCGGCACCAAATGTAATCGTGGATGAAGTTGATGGCGTTTTCCTCTGTTATTTTTGCCAAAGGCTTTGCTTCAATCCATTTGGTGAAATAATCAATGGCCACAATTACATACTTACAATTTCCTCGGGCGGGTGGGAAGGGTCCGATCAAATCTACCCCCTACATGTCGAATGATCAAGCTGCGATCACCGGTGTTTGCTCGGTTGTAGGGAGCCTTGGCAGGTCGACATACCTCTGACACTTGTCACACTTTTGCATGAAATCACGAGCATTTTCTCTTAGATGAGGCCAATAGTATCCTAATGTGAGTATCTTGTCCGCCAAATTTCTGCCCCCCCGGTGTCCACTACTTACTCTACTATGAACCTCGAACAAGAGTTGAGGAACCTCCATAGGATGACCACACCTCAACAATTTCATAAATGATTTTCTAAATAGTGCATCCCCATGTATAACAAATCTAGGGGACTTTTTCTTGATTGCTCTTGCTTTTTTCTCGTTAGCTGGCTACTGGCCTGTTTCAATGTAAGCATTCATTTCATCAATCCAACACTTAGAGCCGTAGACCGAGCATAGAACCTGCACTCTTTCGTATGCTGGATGCTCTAAGTATGAGATTGGCTCTCCATGTCACTCGTCTGAGGTAGCTAATTTGGAGAGTAGGTCGGCCAACTCATTTCTTTGCGGCCTACCCTTCGTATTTCGCAAAACTCCAAGTCTTGGACCAACCTCTTCACCAGTTCGCATTACTTGATCAAAACTGGGTTGATCACTTTGTAGTCTCTCTTTAATTGATTCACAATCAGTTGGGAGTCACAATAAGCTATGATCTTGATCGCTCCAAAGCACTTAGCATATTCAACTGCTGCAATCAAGGCCTCATATTCAGCGTGGTTGTTGGAGGCTTGGAACTTGAACCTTATGGCTTCTTCAAAAGCTCTACCCGTCTTTGGCTCGATCAACACGATTCCTGCTCCCTTAACTTCCCTAGTAGCAGACCCATCCGAGTAAACCTTCCAGCAATCATCGGGTAAGCTCCTTGTCTGTTGGGGCGATTGTTCTTTCCCTTTCAAGCTTTCTTTTGGGGTGCTTTCCCTGATATCCTCCTTGGTGAACGTAAGCTCGACCAAGAAGTCTGCCAAAGGTTGAGCCTGTAATGTTTTTCGAGGCCTGTATTCAATGTTGAACTCCGTCAATTCTTTAGACCAGTTGAGCAGTCGACCTGAGCTTTCTGGTTTGTTCAATATCTTTCTCACTGGAGCATTAGTTAGTACAACAATAGGGTGGGCAGATAAGTAAGCTCTGAGCTTTCTGGGTGCTACCACTAAGGCTTAGGCGACCTTATCAGCATTGAAGTATCGCCCTTCTACGTCGGACAAGGCCTTGCTTACATAGTAGATTGGTTTCTGAAGGCCATTTTCCTCTCTAACAAGAACTGCGGCCATTGCTCGATCTCCAACTGATAGGTAGACGTATAAACTCTCTCCTTGGATCGGGCTACTCATTAATGATGGAGAGGCAAGTATTCTTTGAGCTGTTGAAACGATGAGGAAAATTCGGCCGTCCATTCAAAGTTTTTCGTCCCCCTCAAAATTTTGAAGAAGGGAAGAGATCTCTCCACTGATTTTGCTATGAAGCGACCTAGAGCTGCGACCCTGCAATTTAATCGTTGGACCTCCTTAATGCACATATGCTCGCCTTTATCTTTTCTAGATTAGCTTCGATGCCTCTTTGTGATATCATGAATCCCATAAACTTGCCAGCCGCTACCCCAAAAACACACTTGCTTGGGTTCAACTTCATGTCATTTGCTCGTAAATTGGCGAACGTTTCCCTTAGGTCGACCACATGACGACCAGTCTTGGTTTTGATTACCATGTCGTCGATGTAGGCCTCCAGGTTTCGGACAATCTGAATAGCAAAGACTCTATTCACCATCCTCTGATAGGTAGCACCAGAATTCTTCAGTCTGAATGGCATCTTGGTGTAACAATATATCCCCCCAGTAGCTTGGAAGGCTGTCTATTCAATGTCATCCTCGTGCATTCTGATCTAGTGATATACTGAATAAGCGTCGAGGAAACTAAGGGTGGCATGTCCAGCTATTGAGTCGACCAATTTGTCTATCCGTGGGAGCGGGTAGCTGTCCTTTGGGCATGCTAGATTTAGATCGGTGAAGTCAATGCACATCTTCCACTTTCCATTAGCCTTTTTGACCATAACCACATTTGCTAGCTAAGTAGTGTAGGATGCCTCCTTGATTATACCTGCACTAAGGAGTTTATTTACCTCTTGTTTTATTGCAGTTTCTTTGTCTGCAGCAAAAACCCTTAGCCTTTGGCTTTTGAATTTCATGGTGGTGTTGACTTCCAAACGATGCACATCGACCTCCTCTTTGACACCCCTCATGTCTTCTACCTTCCAAAAAAAAGATATCAACACTTTCTTTTAACAGGTTGACTATTTCCACCCTTTCTTCTGGTGACAATTAATTTCCTATTCTATTTTTTTGCTCGGGGTGAGATGAGTTGACTTCTAAGTTTTCCAACTTGTCCACTGGTTCCAGTTCTGGGCCGTCTCTGAACTGCATAGTCTCAATGATGATTTCTCTGACCCTTTTTCTTTCCTTAGCTCCCATGTGTGGAGCTTCCTCTTTGATCTTGCCATCTAGCTCAACATCTATTTCCCCGTTGGAGGCCCTTGAGTTTTGGTTGATTTGGAGGCGTAGGTCGCCAATGATGATCTGGTCGACCAAAACTGTATCAGCTGTGACCCAAGTGTTTTCAGAGGGACGTGCCGGCTCGATTATGACGTGGTCATGTGAGGGATAGGTCGCCTCCTCTGTAAAATAGATCGTGGATAGTCTAAAAGTAGTGGTGATAGACTTGGAGAATTTCCAGCTTGTCTCTGGAGTTTCAATTTACAACTCTCTCTTCTTCTTGTATCGAAGCACATGATCCAAATATTCTCTAGCCATGCTTAGGACGCACCCCACTCCCAACATGGTGGGAAACTTGACTCTTTGATGGGGAATTGAATGCACCATCTCTAGAGCGACCTATCCAGGTATACCTAGTATAGCCTGGTAATCACTTATAACATCAATGACTATAAATGTTACTTTAGATGTTGTCCTTAAGGGATGCTGTCTGATACTTCCAGCTCTATCTGTCCTTTGGCATCAACCCTGTGATTGGTGAAACCCTCTAGTCGACCTGAATATGGTGACAATATGGCGTCTGTCAACCCCATGTCTAGGAAGGTTCTGTAATAAAGAATGTCCTTCTAGGCCCCCGTGTCGACCTAAATTCTACTCGACGTGTAGTCATCAATGAGCCCTGAAATCACCAAAATCTGCTCACTTGCAGTCATGCTTGCAGCCAGTTCGTAGGGGTAGAAACTGATTATCCTCTTGTACATAACTTCTAGGGGTACATAGGGAGCTTTGTTTAACTAGAAGTTCTTATGTTTGAGCGCAGTGTTGCTCGTCTCCTCAGCTATCACCCCCAACGTCAATCTAGGTTGCCTTGATTTAGGCGCACCTATGGTAGGTCGATCTACTCCTGCAGGATGATCTCCCTTCAAAAACCTATCCAACCTTCCTTCATTCACCAACTTTTGGATGATCCTCTTCAGACTCATACACTCCTCTGTTGTGTGCCCAGTATCATTGTAATACTCACATTACCTTCCGTTATCCCTTCTGAATTTATTTTGAGAATTCATTGGGGTAGGAGGACCTAGGTCGACCGAGTTCTTGATCTCAGTCTGACTAACCGTGAGTGGGGTGAAGTTTTCAGGGACTCTTTCAGTCGCCCTAGTTCTGTTTTTCCCCTTGTTATCGTTACTCTTCGCCTGTCCCCCCTTTGTCGACTCACTAACTTCATGTTTTGAGCCCTTGTCTTTCTTTCTCTCCTTTCTTGCTTCATCTACGACTACATCATAGGCCCTCTCAAACAGCTACTTCCTCGTGGTCGCCCTCCTAACCTGTAGCTCATAATCTAGATCGGGAGAGGACACTCCATTTCTAAAGCAGTTGATGACCTCCCTGTCTGTGAGGTCTTCCTCAACTAGGTCGACCAACACTTTTAACCTGGTAAAGTAGCTCATAGTACTCTCGGTCTTTCCCTGAGTCATGTTGTTCAGATCAGTGACTGTTTTCTTACGAGCTCCAGTTGTAGAGAACCTTTCGAGGAACTTCCTTCTCATGTAGCTCCATGATGTGATATAGCCGGTGGTTAGGTCGCGGAACCAAGTCAGTGCTGCACCTGTGAAGGTGCCAGTTAACACCTTGAATAACACTTCATCCTTAGAAGAGACCAAACACATCATGACCTTAAAGTGCTGCATGTGATTCAAGGCATTGGTCGCGCCCGAGTACTTTTCCAACATGGGCTTCTTGAAACCTGCAGGAGGCCCTTTATCGAGCATATCCTTGGCTAAAGGTCGAAGAGTACAATCATTTCGTTCGACCTTCCCGATGGTGGCAGTCCTATTTGCCTTCATGTCATCTATTCTTCGTTTTAAGTTGAGGAGCTCCCTAACATCCAAGTCGCTTGGTGGGAGACTGAGTTAGACTTTTGTCTCTCCTCACGATGGGGTTCCCTACTAGAGAGGGTCCTTTATCTCTCATTCCTCGGGGGAGTTACTTCTCTCCTTTCGTGTCAGGGAAACGACCTTTCACTCCATTTTGGCGACCTACGCTGATCCCTGTCAGCTTCGAGCTGCCTCCTCAAAGCTGAGTCGTCTTCCTGTTCCCTTTGCTGGTTGAGCCTATCCCTTTAGTCGCTAGTTCGATCTAGGGAAATGTGGGAGAGGGAGGCATATCATTACTTCTTTCTTCACCAGATGGTCTAGGACCTCCATTAGCATGTCTTTGAGAGGTGAGAGATGGCGCTACCCTTTGCGATCTTATGTCGTCCTTTTTAGGAGACTCGGGTAGCTTGAGTAACTCATTCTGCACTTCGAGCAAGCTTTGCAGCAACCTAGACCGCTCCAGCAAAATATCTTTCCTACTAAGGTGAGAAGTTGAGGGACCTGCTATGTCGCCTGCAGCTGTTCGACCTATTTGGACCCGCTTCGGTTGCTGTCTTACCCTTGGTTAGGCATAGGCCTTTTCTGTCTCCTCCCGTCTTGTAGACCAATACCGTCGGCCACGCTGTTAGAACGAGCGGCTCTTCTCGTGTGATGCCCTTGTGGAGGAGGAGGCAAGTTTGCAGTGCGATTTTCGGCACTTGCATTCGTGTTTCCCACATTCTCACACATATGCTCACTGGAGGAAGTAGAAGTGTGTTCGTCAGATACCATGTTAACGGTTGAGTGAGGTTTCGAGGTCTAACGTAATCGTTTTCAGTCAATGGAACCAAACTTATGACGCAGGAAACGATCCAGATCAGCCTTAGTGCAGAAATAGGTTGATCCCTAGCAAAAGTAACTTGAAACGACAAACAAACGATTAGCCGGGTTGATCTCCGGCTAATACCCTCCGGCATGATAATAAGATATAGTGTTATGAGCTTTATATGAAACTGTATTGAATGACGTAATCTCAAAATAGCCATGAAGAAATTACCTTTTAACGTTGTATGTTGTCTGTTATATATAGTGGTGTTATGGGATTACTGTGAATAACTAAAATAAAGGAAATGTTGTGGGCGTAACTGTCTACGATAATGTAGGAGGCGGTTACATCGTAGGTCAGACGAATATAGGTTGGGATCAATGATGGTCGGACGATAAGATAGGTCGACTGATGTTTGTCGTTGGGCCTTTGATATTGTAGCAATTTGATTGACCCATTACATGGTATTGTCTTTATAACGTCTGAAATGTTGGGCTTTTATTCGTTATGTCTGTCCCGTCACTTTTATTCCGTTCAATACTTAAAACCATATGTTATCTCAGTTTGGTGATTTATCTAATGCTCAAACTGAAAAAGCTATTTCTGGTTTAATTACAGAGACATATTAACCGAGTACTCAAACTACATAATGAGATTAGGGCTTACTCTGCTTGAGTTGCTCTCTGAGGCCCTAGGGCTAAAACCTAATCACTTGAAAGATATTGGATGCTCTGAGGACCTTTTCGTCCTTGGACATTACTACCCGCCATGCCCTGAACCAGAGTTGGCCATTGGGGCGCCTTCTCATACAGACTCCGGCTTCTTAACAATACTTCTACAAGATTTATTGGGTGGCCTTCAGGTTCGTCACGAAGATAATTGGGTCGACATAACTCCACAACCCGGTGCACTGATTGTTAATGTTGCAGATATTTTACAGGCAAGTTTACATAATTTCGGAATTTGTTTCTGCTTTCTTGTTATTGTTCATAAGAGCAAGTACCAAAGCTTGATTTTGGTAAAGAAACTTTACACTAGAGATATACTCCCTCCGTCCCACAATTAAGTAGAATTTTTTGTTCGGCACGGAGATTAAGGTTAAACGTGATAAAGGTAATGTGTTGTGAGTGTAAAAGTAAAATAGGAGAGAGAATGAGTGGAGAGAATAGTAAATTTAAAAAGTGTTGTGAGTAGAGAGAAGTGAGTCTCATTTCCATTTTGGGAAATTATTGATTATTGTGGGACGCTCAAAAGGGAAATTTTTCGATATTATTGTGGGACGGAGGGAGTACTCATTTTGTCCCAAAATAATCTTACTAATTTTTTTTTTGGTTAACAGGAAGTTATTTTAAACAATAATTTTAGATTAATTTAATTAATACTGTGAATATCTATAAATTGCTATTTATATTATGTTGGAAATGGGTAACGGAAAGTTAAGTTTAACTTAACATGGACCCAAGATTCTAACGGAGTTCGTTAATTCGTTAACGAGACTTGTTACAAAATATATTCTACATTTGTTGTAGATTACTAAACTCATTTAATGTCTCAAAAACCATTTAGGGTGAATGAGAATTAATGACAAGTGTTTTTGTAACTTAACGAGAGTTAAATAAAGGGTTAAAGTTAACTTGGGTTGACTTGGACTGATCCAAATTGGTTTTGGGTCACAACTGTTCCCAAAAGATTTTCGTGACCTTTCAGTTTTGGGCTTCAGCGCGGTCGCGCTTCAGCCTAGAGCGGCCGCACTGATTTTAAGTAAATCCCGGCTTGGTCTCGGCATGCCAGCGCGGTCGCGCTCAAGACCAGAGCGGCCGCGCTCGTACGAAGAATCTGAGCAGTTTTGGCACCTCTTGGAGTGAACAGCCATGAACCCTTTAACTTTCTTTAAATAGTTTCCCTCCGAATTTCAATTTACATACACAGTCATTTGAGCCTCTTTACCCTCTAGTGAGAAAGATTAACATAGCCAAATCATATCATCTTGTTGCATCAAATCCTTTCAAGTCCAAAGTTCAAAACATTGTGTTGTTCGTTAGATTAGTTATATTGGAGTGCTCCTTATAACTAATAGTAAAGTCGTTTTATCTTACGAGAGTTTTGTTATTCAACCGTAAGCACCTGTGCGGGACAAATAACTCTTACGGAGATTGTATATAATATAAGACTCGACTTGTTTTCTAGTTTTCCCAATCTCCGTTAAATTCTTCGTCAGTTTTTCTGTTAAGTTCTTGAGAAGCCATACTAAAGTCCAACAATCGTAAGAGTCATTTGACGCTTCTTCAAGACCTTCAAAGATGGCAAATGAGAAAGATGTCTCCTCATCCAGTAAAGGGAATGTTACGCCTCCTTCTCAAGGTGACGCTACATTCAACCATGTTGCACCCGCTCCTACTCCACATCACCTCGGTCATGGTGAAAAACCCGCGAAATTCACTGGTGTGGATTTCAAGAGATGGCAACAGAAGATGCTCTTCTACTTGACCACCCTAAGCTTGCACCGCTTCTTAAAGGAAGATCCTCCGGCGGTTGAAAATGGTGATCCCGACCCCCAAAGGCAAATGGCAAAGGAGGCTTGGGCTCACGGTAATTTTTTATGTAAGAATTACATCTTAAATGGACTTGACGATGCACTATACAATGTGTATAGTACCATCGAGTTAGACAAGGCGTTGTGGGACATCTTAGAAAGGAAGTACAAGTTAGAAGACGCCGGGTCAAAGAAATTTGTCGTCGGTAAGTATCTTGACTTCATGATGGTCGATTCCAAATAGGTAACAACTCAAGTAGATGAATTCCAAATCATTCTACATGGGCTTGATGCCGAGGGGATGATCATGAATGATCCATTCAAGGTGACTTCTATCATTGAAAAGTTGCTAAGGGCAAGATGGAGGTTAAGGTCAATCTCGCCGAGGCTAGCACAAGTGGCACAAAGAGAAAGCATTCCGAAAATGTCGGGAATGCTAAGAAAGGGAAGAAGAAGGGCTCTAAGAAGTTCAAGGGGTCTTGCTATAATTGTGGCAAACCGGGCCACTTAGCAAGGGACTGTCGTCTTCCGAAGAAAGAGGCGAATAATGTTGACCACATGGACCTAGACTTTGCGGCGATGATCTTTGAGGCCAACGTTGCAAACTTGGAGGAGAATCCAAAAGCTTGGTGGATAGATACCGGTGCTACCCGCCATATTTGTGGTAATAAGGAAAGTTTCTCCTCCTATACTCCCATCTCCGGAAGAAAGCTCTACATGGGAAATTCTGCGACCTCCGATGTTCAAGGCATTGGAAACGTGATATTGAAGATGACTTCCGGAAAAGAAGTAACCTTGTTGGATGTGCTGCATGTTCCAGACATCCGTAAAAATTTGGTGTTCGGCGCTTTGCTTAGTAAGGCCGGTTTTAGACTAGTATTCGAATCCGACAAATTTGTACTAACCAAGAATGGTTTGTTTCTTGGAAAGGGTTACCTCGATGAGGGCCTTTTTAAAATGAATGTAATGACTGTGATCCGCCAAAGTGCGATGAATAAAAATTGTGTTTCTTATGTTTACTTGTCGGAAAGTTCTAATTTATGGCATGATAGATTAGGACATGTAAACTTCGACACCATTAAGAAATTAGCGAGACAAGATTTAATCCAAATGACTAAATCCGACTCGACTAATAGGTGCGAAGTTTGTGTTGAGGCAAAAATGACGAAGTCGCCATTTAATCCCATACAAAGAAACACAACTCCTCTCGAGTTAATTCACACCGACATATGTGATTTAAAACTTGTGCAAACTCGAGGAGGTAAAAAGTACTTCATTACGTTTATAGATGATTGCACTAAGTACTGCTATGTTTATCTCTTAAGAAGTAAGGATGAAGCCTTAGGGGCTTTTGAGACTTATAAGAAAGAAGTTGAGAATCAACTTAACTTGAAAATTAAGAAAATTAGAAGCGATTGAGGTGGAGAATATGAAGTACCGTTTGAAGGACTATGTTGGGAATCCGGCATAATTCATCAAACAACGGCTCCATATACCCCTCAATCTAATGGAGTTGCTGAACGCAAAAACCGTACTCTCAAGGAGATGATGAACGCGCTTTTGATAAGTTCAGGCTTACCCGACAACTTGTGGGGGGAAGCAATACTCACTTCTAATTATGTTCTTAATAAAATACCCAAGAAAGGAATTGATAAAACGCCCTATGAATTGTGGCATAATCGTAGGCCATGTTTTAAATACCTTAAAGTGTGGGGGTGTTTGACCAAGGTTGAAGTACCTAAGCCTAAACAAGTCAAGATTGGTCCAAAGACCATTGACTGTGTTTTTATTGGATATGCCAATAATAGTAGTGCCTATCGATTTATAATGCACAAATCAGACATTCCTGATATGCATGTAGGAACTACTATAGAATCAAGGAATGCGGTATTCCTTGAAAACATCTTTCCGGCTAAGGACAGGAAAGATATAGGTTCTAATAAGAGAATACATGAGTCTACAACCGGTCCTTCTCAAATAGAAGATGAAGAACCGAGACGTAGCAAAAGGGCAAGAGTGGAAAAGACTTTTGGTCCTGATTTTCTGTCTTACATGTTAGAAAACAAACCAGCAACTGTTAAAGAAGCGTTATCCGGTCCGGATAGTTCGTTCTGGAAAGAGGCTATTAACAGTGAAATAGAATCCATAATGCTCAACAATACTTGGGTATTAGTTGATCTCCCTCCAGGTTGCAAACCATTAGGTTGCAAATGGATCCTCAAACGGAAGTATAAGGCAGATGGATCAATCGAAAAGTACAAAGCTAGGCTGGTTGCCAAAGGCTTTAGACAGAAAGAGGGATATGATTTCTTCGATACATACTCCCCTGTCACAAGGATCACATCAATTCGTGTTCTCGTAGCTATTGCAGCAGTGCATAATCTTGAGATACACCAAATGGATGTGAAGACTGCTTTCCTAACTGGAGAACTTGATGAAGAAATTTACATGGAACAACCCGAAGGGTTCGTGGTTCCTGGTAAAGAACGAAAGGTGTGTAAACTTGTAAAGTCCTTGTATGGACTAAAACAAGCACCTAAACAATGGCATGAGAAGTTCGATAGAACCATGTTATCGAATGGATTCAAGATTAATGAATGTGACAAATGTGTCTACATTAAAGGAACATCTGAATCATTCGTTATCGTATGTCTTTATGTAGACGACATGCTCATAATGGGAAGTAATCATGATTTGATCATGAATACCAAAGGCATGCTCAAGAAGAACTTTGACATGAAAGACATGGGATTAGCTGATGTAATATTAGGGATAAAGATCTCTAGAACATCTGAAGGATTAGTTCTTTCACAATCCCATTACCTAGAGAATGTTCTTCGGAAATTCAATGTCTTTGATGACCCTCCGGCTAAAACACCGGTAGACTTGGCTCTACATTTAGCCAAGACTAAAGGGGAACCAGTTTCTCAACTGGAATATGCAAGAATAATTGGTAGTCTGATGTACTTAACGAATTGTACTCGTCCAGACATTGCATATTCAGTGAGCAAACTAAGTAGGTTCACAAGTAATCCTAGTACTGATCATTGGAAAGCACTAATGAGAGTACTAAGATATTTAAAATATACATTAAACCATGGGATACTTTACAAGAAATATCCAGCAGTATTTGAAGGATACTGTGATGCCAATTGGATATCGGACACGAAAGACTCTAAGTCCACGAGTGGATATGTATTCACAATAGGTGGAGGAGCAGTGTCATGGAAATCCTCCAAACAAACATATATAGCCAGATCCATGATGGAGTCTGAGTTTATTGCTTTAGATAAAGCTGGGGAGGAAGCAGAATGGCTTAAGAACTTCCTGGAGGATATTCCTTGTTGGAGCAAACCTCGTACTTTGTACTAATACATTGCGATAGTCAATCAGCAATTGGAAGAGCACATAATAGTATGTATAATGGTAAGTCTAGACATATTCGTCGTAGACACAATACCATTAGACAGTTGATCAAGAATGGCGTTATCACTATTGATTATGTAAAGTCATGTGATAATTTAGCGGATCCGTTTACCAAAGGTATAAATCGAGATCAACTGTATAAACTGTTAAGGGGAATGGGTTTAAAACCCACAACAAAAGAACTTATAGCGGACACTCAACCTTGAGAAATGGAGATCCCAGGCCCTTGGTTCAATGAGACAACCAAGTTATAAGTTCTAGTAGAGTTACTTGGAAACAACAACTCGGTTTATTAACCTGGAGATGTTGAATACTCATTCCCAGAACATCCAAGTACACGCACATGCAGCAGTGGTAAGGATAAGTTGAGAAAACTTTTAATGATTTCTATACCTACGGGTGGAGTAGTGCATGATACCCCTTATATTGAGAATCACCTATATAAGCGAGAGGTAATTAGGCCGCCTCTAAAAGAACGCTTATGAATGAGATACGGTCCAGGGCCGAAATGGACAAAACGTGAGAACAGCAATTGTTAGAGCTATTATTATGTGAGTATTATTGTCTTGGTATACATCCGACAGTCACTGGTTCAAAGCGACTCGCTACCAAATGGCTAGTATATCCGATAATATTTCACTAGGGAGGATTCAAGGCCACAAGCTATCTATCCCGATGTAATAATAGTTCGCCAGAACTTTGGACGAAATTGCATTCATGCATTAATTGTCATTCATGTGGGGGATTGTTGGAAATGGGTAACGAAAAGTTAAGTTTAACTTAACATGGACCCAAGATTCTAACGGAGTTCGTTAATTCGTTAACGAGACTTGTTACAAAATATATTCTACATTTGTTGTAGATTACTAAACTCATTTAATGTCTCAAAAACCATTTAGGGTGAATGAGAATTAATGACAAGTGTTTTTGTAACTTAACGAGAGTTAAATAAAGGGTTAAAGTTAACTTGGGTTGACTTGGACTGATCCAAATTGGTTTTGGGTCACAACTGTTCCCAAAAGGTTTTCGTGACCTTTCAGTTCTGGGCTTCAGCGCGGTCGCCACTAAGCGGCCTGGCCAGCGATTTTAAGTAAATCCCGGCTTGGTCTCGGCATGCCGGGCGGTCGCGCCAAGAACCGGAGCGGCCGCGCTCGTACGCAGACCGAACAGCTTTGGCACCTCTTGGAGTGAATGTACGTGAACCCTTTAACTTTCTTTAAATAGTTTTCCTCCGAATTTTAATTTACATACACAGTCATTTGAGCCTCTTTACCCTCTAGTGAGAAAGATTAACATAGCCAAATCATATCATCTTGTTGCATCAAATCCTTTCAAGTCCAAAGTTCAAAACATTGTGTTGTTCGTTAGATTAGTTATATTGGAGTGCTCCTTATAACTAATAGTAAAGTCGTTTTATCTTACGAGAGTTTTGTTATTCAATCGTAAGCACCTGTGTGGGACAAATAACTCTTACGGAGATTGTATATAATACAAGACTCGACTTGTTTTCTAGTTTTCCCAATCTCCGTTAAATTCTTCGTCAGTTTTTCTGTTAAGTTCTTGAGAAGCCATACTAAAGTCCAACATATTATTTATAATGGTGTATTAATAACAAGATTTAAATTTTCACGAGGATAACTAAAAAAAAACTACTCCCTCCGTCACAGATCAAGAGTCCTACTTTCCCTTTTGGTCCGTCCCAGACCAAGAGTCCCTTTCCTTAAATGGAAAGTTTTTCATATATTTATACCCTTATCATCTTCATATATTTACAAAAAAACCATTACTATTCCTCCCACTCATTCTCTCTCCTATTAAATATTTTTAACTTTTACATTCTCTCTCCTATTCCCTACCACACATTTAACTTTTACATTTTCTCTCCTAAAATTTTCTACCCACTTTAAAAAAATTTCTTAAGAAGCGTGAAATCCCCCTGAGGACCCTTGGTCTGGGACGGAGGGAGTATAATTTATTGCTAAAAAAACATTCGTGTTAACTTGTTAACGTCAAAAAAAAAGTGGAAATATCATTTTCGCACATAGGGAATATTATTTATGTGCTAAGTAAAATCAATTTGTATATGCAGCTACTTACTAATGATAAGTTCAAAAGCGTGCATCATCGAGTGGTTGCCCAGAAAGTTGGCCCAAGAGTTTCGATTGCAGCTTTCTTCCGTACATTCTTTGTGGAAGGTTCTAAATCTCGATCTTACGGGCCAATCAAGGAGTTGATCTCAGATGAAAACCCACAAATATATAGAGAAATTTCCCTACAAGAATATCTCACTGGAAGATTTAATGGACGCGGCAAAGATGAGCCCGAAATGTTGTCCCCTTTCAAAGTCTCCTCGGTGTAATTTTAGGGGCAACTTGTTGGCGTATTGAGTTGACTCAGAACTTGTGATTTTATTTAACATTCATTCTGAAGGATTTCATCGGTAGACTTTCAAATGAGAAAGTGAATCATACACCACATGAATTCTCTTAAAATGTTTAATTATGAGGTTCTAAACTATCAAATTACGATATGAATAATAGTATGGGCACAAAATATTTACAAAAACTTGATAAAAAATCATAGGTGTAATGATTATATTGGTGTTTTTAAGCAAGAAATAAAATATCGTCAACTCATTTTTTAAACAAGATTTTGTAACTTTCTTTTGTTACTCTAGCATTGCTTTTACGATATTGGTTGTGCTTGTGCTTGAGTTTAAGTTTTTTTTTTTTTTTTTTTAATTTATAAATGAAACTGTGTCACAAGTTTTCCCTTGTGATCCATGTTATGATCTGTAATAGATAAGAGAGTGGTGCTTTTGATGCACTCGATATGTTAGTTGATTTATCATTTTGCTAACGCATGTAAAATCGATGATCAATGTTTTTATGCACCAATTAGTCCCCTCATGCCCACACCGCATAGGGTTCATTTCAATGCTACTTTAGAAACGGTTTGCGGTTAGCAGTTTCTAATCACACTTAATGGATTATAAATAGACAATGGCGATGAACACGTGGTGACACACCATTCGTCTAGCAACTAATTTTATGCAAATGTGTCATTATATATTTGACTAGTCTATCTTGAAATTATACAATATTGTAATGCATGATTTAAGAAAATGGTTTTTACCGATAAGTCTATGATATAAGGTGAAATTTAGCAATAAAAATACAAAATTTCACATTCTACCTTCGAATCCCTAAGTTGAAATCGATTTTATCAATAAATTACTCACTCCTTTTATATTATCTCATAATGCCGAATTTACCCCTTATCTTATTTTTTTTCTGAACCTCCTATATGGTGCCACCTTATTGGGCCTCTGTGTTAAAATGTGGAGAGGAGTAGGATTATAATTTCTATATTATTTCACACTCATCTTTTACAATTGTCCTAAACACCTATTTATACTACTTTTAGAGTCCTAATTCTAATAGGAGATACAATCCTATATATACATAATAATCCTTCTTTGACTAGGATTCTATTTTAGCTATGTATTCTACTTTCCTACTTAATTAAGGAGTCTTCCTAAAATACGAAGCTAACATTAGGAAACAAGTATTTTCTTGCAAACTCGGTCCGCTCCATCGGTCTAGATCCATTTCACTCGGTCCGATCCATGTCGCTCCACCATATTCTCCAACTCCCCCCTCAAGTTGGAGGATCTACAACGTAGATACCCAACTTGCCAAATAAAAATTAAAACGTTTTAAAAAAAAATTCTTTCACTTCGACATGCGACATGCGTCAAGTTCTTCCTTTTCGTGTTGCGGTTCAAGCAACCTCGGGTTCGTCTTTTTTTTTTTTTTCAACAACAACAAAAATTTGTTCCAATATACGAAGAGTCATCTACATCGGGTCTTCTTTCTTCAATTACATTGCACAATTTGTGCTCGCACATATCTTCTTTTTCTTCAATCTCCCTTTTTAGAGTGAACGACACTCGATCATCGTTTTTATAGTGAACGACACTCAATCATCGTTTTTATAGTGGACGACACTCGATTATCGTTTTTATAGTGGACGACACTCGATTATCGTTTTTATAGTGGACGACACTCAATCATCGTTTTTATAGTGGACGACACTCGATTATCGTTTTTATAGTGGACGACACTCAATCATCGTTTTTATAGTGAACGACACTCGATTATCGTTTTTATAGTGGACGACACTCGATTATCGTTTTTATAGTGAACGACACTCAATCAATGTTTTTATAGTGAACGACACTCAATTTTTTTTTTTTTTTAATTTTTTTTTTTCAAGGGATAGTGAAGTTGGTATAATCAAAGGGATAAAGCAACAATCGGAACCCTAGGTTTTAGGAATTCGTTGCGGAAGCGAATTGGGTAATCATGAAGGAGACATTAAAGATGAAAAATTTTAAGAAAGAAAAGAAATTTCGAAGGGGAAAAATTTGAGCCGAGGGGGGTTTAATTACAAAAAGAAAAAAAAAATTGGGTCGTAAGGTTTATTGGTGGATGGTCAATAGGGAGATTGCTTGTTTTACCATTACGGTCATGGTTCACGGCAAAGGCACTCATATTGGTGATGGAAGGCTAGAGCAGAAAGATTTGGAACAACACAGTATGTGCCTTGTGATGAGGATTAGAAGAAGGCTAGGCATGCTAGGTTTGCACCAGTTTCTAGTACTATTATTGATTCAGCGGAAGAACAGAAAAAGAAAGCAAGGGCACTCAGGTTCTCAGAATCGCAAGTGAATGGCAAAGGAACTATGACGGTGATGTGGTTTGGGGCGGCTTAGGGTTTTGCCGCTAGGGTTTTGGCGGAGAAGTCCTTCTATGGATCTTAGCTTTGATACCATGTTAGAATGTGGAGAGGAGTAGGATTATAATTTCTATATTATTTCACTCTCATCTTTTACAATTGTCCTAAACACCTATTTATACTACTTTTAGAGTCCTAATTCTAATAGGAGATACAATCCTATATATACATAATAATCCTTCTTTGACTAGGATTCTATTTTAGCTATGTATTCTACTTTCCTACTTAATTAAGGAGTCTTCCTAAAATACGAAGCTAACATTAGGAAACAAGTATTTTCTTGCAAACTCGGTCCGCTCCATCGGTCTAGATCCATTTCACTCGGTCCGATCCATGTCGCTCCACCATATTCTCCAATTAGGAAACAAGTATTTTCTTGCAAACTCGGTCCGCTCCATCGGTCTAGATCCATTTCACTCGGTCCGATCCATGTCGCTCCACCATATTCTCCAACTCTCTGCCACTGAAGATATCCGTCTTTTGTCCGAAATCGTTTCTTTTTTTTTTTTCTCTACTGCTAAAGGTGTAAAAAACGAACATTACCATGCCAATGTCTGACTTTTGTGAAATGGTTTAATCGAAAAGGTATGGGATACGAATGGAGTGTAAGGGTGGTTATACAGTGTGGATTTGGTCGAGGCCCAAAATAGTTGATGTAGAAAATAATGATAATATAATATTTATTTGGATCGAGGTTGTTTGTGGAACTTAATGCGAATTGTTCTAACAAAATTTAGCCCTTGATGGATCCCTATTGTGGATTCTGAAGCTACTCAGGTCTCCAGGTGAGAACTACTTAAGAATCTTTGAAATATTATGTTTCTAATTTAGGTATTCATTGATATCACATATCATTCAGAGGCTATATTCCTCCAGTTGCAGTCACTCTTAATTTTGTTGTCTTACTTCATTTGAAGCTTTTAAATTGAAGGATCAAGAACCTTTAATGGGGGCAGCATTCTACATACTTAATCCAGAAACAAGGCAGATGACTAGTTAGTAATTTTGTTAAATCGACTACTGACCATTTAAGATATTAATATATTTTTTTGTCATTTATTATCTTTTCCTGGATTATAATAATTGCAAATTGATTCCTGTCATTGTGTGTTTGGATGCTCAGTATAACATTATTTTGATCTATTTCTATATTTATGCTTGGTATATACATTTATTGGCTTTCACTTCCCCGTCCGATGATTTTCCCAAATTTTCTTTCTTTTATCTTTTTCTCTCTCACTTTCATATAGTTTTCGTCTCACCCAAGGTGAATCAATTGAAATTTTATGTTTGAAGGGTTGTGAAGGTAACAATATTTGAGCCATAACCGGCATTCAGGTGGGAGCTGGAAATAGAAATATGGGAAATAACAAAACATCATCCGAGGAATGTGGATCGAAACAAGACTTAGGGATGATTACTGAATATGGTTAAAGTATAGGGGGCTGTAATGCATGTCCCTGGTTTGACTAAACTGGCCCAATTGTACATTTCCAGATAAATCATGTGTCTTACTGTTCCATTATCATTAACAAATACCAATTTAGTGCTAATTCCAACTCCCAATAAACTAAAATTAAATAAAAAGGCAGTGTGAATTTGATGTGGTACTTATTTATTTTAAAACCAAACAAAAATCTAGCTGCCAACTGCCAAGACACTCACTAATCTTACTTGTACAGATCCGGGTGGTCCTGCAAATGATATGGAGGGAAATGAAATGAAATTTTTTGATCATTTACCTCATATACAATCCTCCAAAAATTGGGAGGAAATTGAAGGGAATGAAATGATATAAAAGAAACTTGTTTGATAAAATTTTCTCCTCATCTTAATTAAGATCGATTATCTGCCTTCAAAAGTAGGTAATTACACTAACTAAAAGTGTGAAAATTTGATAAATGAATACCTCAATTTTACATAAGTGTGAAATCAAATTAGTAATAATTTTACAAGTGAAAAATGAACAATGATACAACTGTTTAATCATACAACTGCGAAATCACACAAATGTGAAGTCAATTGAGAAACTATTTTACATTTGAAAAATGAAAAATGACACAATTGTAAAATCACATAACTGTGTAATCATACAACCGGGAAATCACACAACTGTGTAATAATACAATTATGAAATCAATTGAGAAATGATTTTACAAGTGAAAAATGAAAAATGACACAACTGTGTAATAATCATACAACTGTGAAATTAATTGAGAAATGATTTTACAAGTGAAAAATGAAAAATGATACAACCGTGTAATCATATAATTGCAAAATCAAACAATTGTGAATTAACACAACTGTATAATTATACAACAGTGAAATTATTAGGAAATAAAAAACGATTTTTTCAATTTTTTACAAGTGAAAAACGAAATTCTTATTTTTAAATTTTGAATTATATCTTGAATTTACTTGTTTGATTAATTTTGACGATATGATTAATAAGATGGTTTCAGATTATTTTTTCGATTTCTAGATTTTAAGATATTGTATTTTAAAATTTTGATAGAAAATTAATTTATTATAATTATTAAATTACATAACTGTGAAATCATACACATTTGAAATCACAGAACTGTGAAAAATGAAGTGACATAGTCAAAATGGTACAGAGACTTATTGACGAGATTTGAAAATGTTAGTTATTAAAGTTAGTATTCATTTGGCTAAATTACTTATTGATCAAAGCATCTTTAAGTAATAACATGGATGTTTAAAGAAAGGGTGAAAGATCAGAATATACAACCTACTTTCATGATTTTTACAATTAATGAAATATACTATCTAATTGTTAGAGATACCGTATCTTGAGTCCCTATTGTATTTGGTATTAGTTTCCTATTCTTGTTCTATGTCAATCTTTTATATTTGGTATTAGTTTTGTATCCTAAAACAACTTCCTCCCTATTGTATAAATAGGAGATCAATATGTCAATAATATTCATAAGGTTCATTCATACAAATTATCTTCTCTATATGGTATCAGTCAATTGACGATCCACCAACAACCACCATGGCTGAAAGCACCCTCATACCAAACTCGGCTGAGCCAGAAAAGCCTCTTATTTTTGTCTCTCTTTCTCATATTATCAAACTGACTCCAACCAATTATATTGCTTGGAAAACACAACTAGAAGCAACCCTTATAGGTCTTGATCTTTTTCAATACCTTGATGGCTCCTTGCCGACACCACCCCAAGAAATAACAACCACCTATGCCTCCACCACAACTACCGACACAACAGGAACAAATAATACCCCACCCGCCACCATCACATCCACAACAAAACCTAACCCTGCCTACTCAACATGGTTTCGGCAAGACAAACTAATCCTAGGTGCCCTTGCAGGAACTTTGTCCACCAATCTTGTCTCTTTAATCTCCCAAAGTACCAACACCCACGATGCTTGGAAGACTCTTGCAAAAACATACGCCAACCCATCCAAAGGCCACATCAAACAAATCAAAGACCGCCTTCGTAGCATCACCAAAGGTTCAAGAACCATCTCTGACTATGAAAGCGTTATAAGTGTTGTTCATAGTCGGGACACCCCCATCTCCTTCGACGAACTCCATGAAAAACTTCTTAACAAGGAAAACTCCCTCAAACATAAAAACCCTACCACCACTCCCTTCCCTGTCTCAGTTAACTATGCTACACGCAATCAAGGTCGCAACAATAATAATACCCAACACAAGCCCTATTCCCAGCCGCCCTATTCTCAGCCACCCTACCACCAGCCCAACCCCACTTCCAACCAACCGAACACCCAAGCTTCCTCAAACCCGCGACCTTATCGTGGAAAGTGCCAATGGTATCGCACAGATGGTCACTTTCTCAATCAGTGTCCCTCTTTTCGACAAACATATCCTAATGCTACCTTCCCATCAAACCCTAATAACCAATCCAACCCATCCAATTTTTAGAATCGTTCCACCAACACACGCCCACAAAATCGTGGACAGAACCCACCTCCTCGTGCCTATTCCACCACTACCACCTCTCCACCTCCTACTGGTTGGCTTTTCGATAGCGGGGCTACCCATCATGTAACCAATGACCTCAATAACCTCTCTCTTCACGCACCATATGATGGAACGGAGGAACTCTTGATAGGTGATGGATCAGGACTACAAATCTCAAACATTGGTTCCACTTCTTTTCTCGCTAACTCTTTTTCTTTAAATCTTTGTCAAGTCCTTCATGTTCCTACTATCTCTCGCAGTATAATCTCTGTCTCTAAGTTCTGTACTGATAATGATGTTTCTATCACCTTCTCACTTAACTCTTTTCTTGTGAAGGACCTCAAGTCGGGAACAATAATTATCCAAGGCAACTTTGAGTCAGGCATCTTTGAATGGCATCCTTCTTCTCCTGCTGTTCATGTCTCTTCCAAGTCTTCTGCAATCAGTTGGCATCATCTTTTAAGGTATCCTTCTTACAATATTTTACGTCATCTTAGTAGTTCTTTTCAATTATATATTCCTAGAGCAAACAATTTTAATTATAATTCTTGTGATTGCAATAAAAGCCATAAGTTGTCTTCCAATGAAAATTCAATTTCTTCTCTCAGACCACTTGATGTTATTTATAGTGATGTTTGGACATCCCCCTTTCTCTCCTATGATGGTTTTAAATATTACATAATCTTTGTTGATCATTTTTTCCAAATATACATGGCTTTATCCTCTTAAACACAAAAATGATGCCACTAAAGTTTTCTCCAACTTCAAAGCTCTTGTTGAAAAATTCTTTCAACGCCCTATTCTCACTATTTGTAGACTCTTTTTTTCCATTAAAGCACGCCAACATATGTTTTGGGAAAATTACCAACCGATGATTTGTACCGACCTTAAATCATCGATTAATGAAATATACTTACCACTTCTGAAATTGTTAAACATACTTTGACAATTATTTTCATTTAATGCAAGGTACAAACAATTTAATGGATGGCGTTAAATTTGTTTGACGGAATACTGACGTGGATAAGTCGTCAAATCAAACATAACTAAAACCCGTTAAATAATTAACCAGTCCAACTATAGTTAACTAATTAACTTGAATAAAAAAATTAAAAAATTAAAAACAAAGTCATGAAATCACACCCCCCCGCCTTTCCTTGTTTCTCCTTCCCTTCACTCCTCCATACATTCAAACAATATTTCCCTACCCCCTCCATTAATGTTCTCTTCAACCACCACCCAACTTTGCCACTCTCCCCCCCCCTTTTCCTTGTTTATCCTTCCCTTCACTCCTCCATACATTCAGACAACATTTCCCTACCTCCTCCATTGTTCTCTTCAACCACCACCCAACATTGCCACTCTCCCACACCCCCATAAAATCCACTTTTTCTTCTCTCTCTCCCCCACCCACATAAAATCCATGTCCTTTCCCTCTCTCCCCACCTCCATCAAAACCCCATTCCTAATTTCCCCTACCCCTCCCTCACTCCTCCATAGATTCTGGCACATACTCTTCCCCCAACCCAAACTGATGCGGCCATGCCAAAATGGCTGCACAGGACAGACCGGGGGTGTCAAAAATGTCCGATCCGGAAGAAAGCTCCTCGGGTCCGATTTAATGTGGAACCTATAAGACAAATCACCGTTAGGGGTGTGAGGCCTTTCCCCCCAAAACCCTCCGGTGTGAGAATCATCAATCTGATTCATAACATAACATATATTGACATAATCTCCAAATTTTTAGAGAGAGAGAGAGAGAGAGAGGAGAGAAAGAGGTCATAATTTGTGACTTAGAACATACCTTAGCAAAGGGAGGGAGGAAGTATATATATGGCCAAGATGTGACATCATCATGATCATCATTACTTTACTTTACACGTGACACGCCCACAACGGAGGGAAATCTTTGTTGGGATTGGAGCCAAAATCAAGGAGAGGATCAAAACCATGGAGGAGCAGAAAATCGGAGCGGACTATTGTGATGGGCGACCGCCCATAGAGGAGGTGGGCGACCGCCCAAGGGAACAGATGTCGGGGACGGATTTTCTGCGAAGGCGTGTAAAGGAGTCTTGGAGTGGAATTAATTTCGGTAACAAATTAGTATTCCTAATTAAAGTTATACTCCTTCCGTCTCAAGGACTCCGGGTAAATTAGGTTTTGATTAGGAGTAGGTTTTGTATCTCTATAAATACATTGTGACTACCACCATAATATTTGTACCCAAGAGGAGAAAATTAGGATATCAAAGTGAGCCACAAAATAGTGTCTAGGAAGGGAGGTCGGGGACCTAGGAGAGCCATGGGGGCGATCCTACAACCCAGCCATGACCGTGTTATTTGTGCGTTCTAGGGAAGGTGAGATAATGTATATGAGAGATTGCTCATGGAGAGTTACTATGCTAGATCTGTGTGAGTGCATATGTAAAGTTGTAATCCTTCATATATTATTATGGTGATATCCTGGCTTGGTGCCTCCGGATGTAGCCACGGGTGGTGGTGAACCGGGTTAACAAATTATCGGTGTTCTTGTTCTTTCATATTATCATGTGTTGATTTATTTTTCTCCATGTTGATGACTGCTATTATGGGCTAGTAGATGTGGTGATCCCCCCAATTTCACAACAATCTTAACAAGAGATTTCATTTGGATACGGTCAAGGTCAGAAACTTGACAAGTGGCATGGTCCTCACCTGGAGACATCAACATGCGAAAGAGGTCTAGATGCGAGATGTGACATACAACGTATAACACATAACATAAATCATGCGACATGCGACACATAACATAAATCATGCGCGATTCGACATATAACATATAACATAAATCATGCGCCATGCGACATATAACATAAATCATGCGTCATGCGACACATAACATAAATCACGCGTCATGCGACATATAACATATAACATAAATCATGCTCCATGCGACATATAACATATAACATAAATCATGCGCCATGCGACACATAACATAAATCATGCGCCATGCGACACATAACATAAATCATGCCCAGATGACATATAACATATAACATAAATCATGCGCCTTGCGACATATAACATATAACATAAATCATGCTATGCTGAGAGAACCAAGCCGTAACTATAACTATGAACATAACTTTGGCGACAATCATAATATTGGCGAGAACCAACAGCGAGAACCAAGCTTTTGACGAGATCCTCACGAAATAGGGGCCCATATTGATCATATTCGAACTTGGACCGGGTAAACACTTATGGGGCAAAAAATTTTGTTATGGGCACATCACAAACACAAACACAAACACAAACACAAACACAAACACAAACCCAAACCCAAACCCAAACCCAACTTCCTTCCTCACCTTGTTCTTACCCTCTCTCCCCCACCCATTACAGCTCCGTCCCTACTAACCTCCAATTTCATCACCGTCCTCCTCAATCCCGTCGGCGGACAAGGAAAATTGAATTTGTTCGGCTATGTTTCAATCTGGGCATATTTTTTAAGCTAATGTTTTCATCATTCTTTATGATTTATTAGATTTGAAATGGGTTTGAAAAAAAAAATGAATTGGGTTTGTTTCAGATATGGCAAAAGTTCAAACTGGGGATGGTGCGTGGTCGTGGAAATGGGTTTGAATAAATGGAAGTGGGTTGTTTTTTGGTGAAATTTTTAAATGGCTTATTGGAGATATGGATGGGTTTTAATGGAGGAATGGGCAGTTAAGTAGGGTTGGGTTGCCTGATTTTTGGGGTGGCGGTGGTTGGTGGTGGAGAGGTGATGAGTGGTGGGCTTTAAGGGGATGCTTGGTGCGGTGGTTGAGGAAACTTCGTTACTTTTTGGATGATTAAGGAAAATTTCCTTAGGTATTTAACAGATATTTGCACTTTTACCCCTGAAAATTCTTGACTAGGTTAATCAAATTATATATGCCACATCATAATTTCGTAAGGATGTTTAACGCCATTAAAAAATAAATTAGTGTATTGCATTATTTGATAAAATCTTATAAAGTACGTATCGTAATATGTCAGAACTAACAACTACATTGGATTAATTGATTCAAATCGGACACTACGTTAGTTACATGAATACATAGATTAGCCGTTTTGTTTTGTTTATTATTTATGTAGCATCTACCCACGTTATTTTGTTTTGTTTACTGGTGTTGACAAAAATTAAACATTATCTTACTCCCAATTGTAAATAAATATGAAATTGCAGAGACAAACAACACCACCAGATCATCTAAGGAAATCCACACACCAGACCAAAATATTTTCAAAAATGGCAGCCAATGGTAGTTATGATCGTGAGAGCGAAATAAAAGCCTTTGATAATTCAAAGGCTGGAGTCAAAGGTCTTGTTGATGCCGGTTTAACCAAAGTCCCGCAGTTTTTCATCCACGAAAAATCCATAAATGAGGAGAAATCGAGATCTACTGATCTAATCTCCTCTCCAGTCAATAAAATTCCGGTCATAGATTTGGCTGGAGCTGATCGAACTGATATTATTGAGAAAATTAGAGTTGCTTGTGAGAAATGGGGTTTTTTCCAAATAATAAATCATGGAATACCTATGAATGTTTTGGATAAAATGATTGAAGGAGTTAGAAGTTTTCACGAGCTTGAAGTTGAATTGAAGAAGAATTATTATACGCGTGACTTCTCGAAGAAGTTTTCCTATATCAGCAATCTTCTTCTATACAACGGAGATCCGGCAAACTGGAGTGATTCAATTTCCTGGGTAATGGCTCCTAGTCCTGCTGATCCCCATCAACTTCCTTCTGTTTGCAGGTAATTACCTACCCATCAAATTTATTGCCTTCTTACCATAATAACAGTCTCAATTCCTTTGTGAGTTTCAAAATAATTCTCGCATAGTTGTAGACTTGCAGTGTAATACTATCGGAAAGAACACCAAGACTTTCTGTGTCAATTTAATTCAATTTTGTTAAAAATAAATATTTTATGAAAATTTAACTATCCTTATAAAATTATATAACTTCTTGTTAATACTATTTTAATTATGCATTGGATTAAATAATAATTTGGTCCCTTAACTTGGAACTTTTTATTAGTTTGGTCCCTTATGTTGGTTATTTTTACCTGCTTGACCCTTTTGTTCATGGAATATTCAAAAATACCCTTGTACTAAATAATATTTTGGTCCCTGAACTTAACACTTTTATCAATTTAGTCCCTTATAATCGTTATTTGTCACTTTATCCCCTCTCTATATTTTTGCCAATTTATAACTTTCTGTCAAAAATATCCCTTACTGTAATATTGAGAGTTTTCAACTTTTTTGAATCCAAATTATAAAAAAATTATACATATTGATTTAAAGAAATCATGAATCAGTTGAATATCATTTTTAATTTTTCTAATAGATTTTTTTTTTATTTTTCTCAATATTTCTTACCTCTCATTTTTCTCCATTTAAAGAGAGTTCATACAAAAATTTACAAAATCAAATTAACTTTGTCAACACATTATAAAAAAATTAATTTTTTTGGGGGTTGATCATTTGATAAAAAAAGGATAAAATAAAAATTATAGTTTTGTATGGATTGGATAAAAAAATTTGAAAAACCCAACATCGATCACATAGTAATGGATATTTTTTATTGAGGGGTAAAAAATAGCAAAATATATAGCGTGGTTAAACTGATAAGAAACCATCATAAGGGACTACATTGATAAAAGTGTTAAGTTTAGGGAACAAATTATTATCTACTATAAAGGCATTCTTGGTATATTGAATATTTTTCAAACATAAGGGGCAAATTGACAAAGAAAATCAACAAAAGGATAAAACTAATTAAAAATATTTATAAGGGACCAAACTAATAAAATGTGACAATTTTAGGGACCAAATTATTATTTAATTCTTATGCATAAATGATAATTGTTTCAGACCAAGGTCCATACTAAAAATTAAAAGTGAAGTTGGTCAATTCAATACAAAAGTTGATTTTCAGGGGTTTATTTCCTGATGAGCCATGTTCCTTCAGATCGGTCCCAAATTCGCTCTGGTTCAAAGGCAATATATGACGTGTCACAACTAATATCGCGCCTTCCTAATTCGCATTGACCGAGCCTTCATAGTTCGCGTTGACCGCGGTCTCATATCAGACTCCCGATTAATATCAAGATTGTGAGACACAATTCCGTACGAGCTCTGACACCAGATGGCAAGCCTGTTACCATCACATAAAATGAAGGCTCAGGCGCCTATCACGCGCGTTAATGTGTCGCACCAACTGTCGCCTGCCCCCATATCCTCGTCCAATCAGAGACATATGATATAGTTCTACATGATACTCCAACAAACAAGGGAGGCATGGTTGGCACAGCTCATGGAGGTAGGGGCAAAGGCCTGGCAGCGAGCAACAGCAGCAGCACAAGGCCAGGCGGGCGCATCAAACATGATCAGGCGGGCGCCCATTTGCAGAACAAGGAGGCCTTGCTACGGAGCGCGATGCGGACGCCTCACGCATGTTCGACCAAGCAATGAGTTACTGGATTGGAGGCGGACGCCTCACACTTCACGGGGCGGGTGCCTCGCGTTGTTTGGTGTTTCCTTATTTACGTATTGCTGTTTCCTTATGCGTATTTGATCTGGTGTTTTGAACTTTTAATGGGGATATTTTGGTCTTTCGTTTGTCACTTTGTTTTAGGGTTTGGACGGAGTATTTAAACATCTTTTAGCTTGGATTAATGCAGTTTTTGTTGATTGAATTTTCATAAGAAAAGCTGAAGCTTTTTCTTCAGAACTTTGGTTATTAATTCCGTTCGGCTATTTCTCATAGGCTTTTGGCTATCATTTGGTATCAGTATCCTGGTTATCAATGGCCGAATGCGGACGTGGTGCTCGAGATGGTCGTCGTGGACAGGGTAGAGGCCGTCTTACAAACCCCCAGGCGGATGAAATCCATCGTGAGAGAGACCTACGCGATATTGAGAATGACGAATTGCGAAACCAAGTTCAGCGGCTCCAACAGCAGATTGCTGATATGCGGGCTCCCACTAATGTGGGCTCTGATTCAGACGGCTCGTCTGAGGAAGGAGGCTTTGCAGACGGGCGCAATCCCTTCGCTCGTGGTCATGATCGTGGACACAGGCTTGGGGCTGATCCTTCGAAGGATATAGGCATGAAGATCGACATCCCGGAGTTTGAAGGTAAGGCACACCCTGATGAGTTCATTGATTGGCTAAATACTGTTGAACGTGTGTTTGATTTGAAACCCATGGACGATAGTCATAAGGTTAAGGTTGTGGCAATCAAATTGAAAAAGCATGCTTCTATATGGTGGGAACATGTTAAGAAGCAACGGGCGAGAGAGGGGAAGTCGAAAATTCACTCTTGGGATAAGATGAAAAAGTTGCTACAAAGGAAATTCCTTCCGGACCACTATAGACAGGAGGCTTTTCTTGATTACCATAATTTGAAACAGGGGGACATGACCGTTGAGGAATTCATCAACGAGTTTGATCGTTTACAGATGCGGTGTGATGTTTTCGAAGAGGATGAACAGACCGTTGCTCGCTTCCTTGGGGGACTACGTGTTGACGTGTCGGAGGTGGTTCAATTGCAGCAGTATTGGACCTATGCGGATGTGTGTCGACTTGCCTTGAAGGTTGAGAAACAGTTGAAGCGAAAGAAATCGGTGAATCGTCGGCCGAGCAGAGATGTTACCAACACTAGAGGCGTTGGTAGTTCTAGCACACTAAAAGGGGTTCCCCCTACTGCTCCTAAGACACCAGTTACAGCCAATTCGGGTACCACTGCAACAAATACTAGGGGAAGGCAGCCTGCGAGGTGCTTCAAATGTCAGGGTATTGGTTACCTTCAAGTCGAGTGTCCCAACAGGAACGTTGTTGCCTTACTTGAGGAAGAGTTGCAGGTCTATGATGAAGAAGACGAGGTGTCTGACGTCGAGATCGAGGTAGTTTATGCAGACAAGGGTCCGGCCTTGGTGGTTAGACGTGTGTTGAACACAACAGCTGTAGATGATGATCAGTGGCTTCGCCATAATATCTTCAATACAAAGTGCACTGACAAGGGTAAGGTGTGCAAGGTTATTATTGATGGTGGTAGTTGCGAGAATATTGTTTCTACTACAATGGTGGACAAGCTGAGTTTGCCTACGGTTGTACACCCACAGCCATATAAGTTGTCTTGGTTGATCAAGGGCAATGAACTCAAGGTGGATAAGCGGTGCCTCGTGCAGTTTTCTATTGGCAAGCGCTATAGAGATGAGGTGTGGTGTGATGTGGTACCAATGGATGCATGTCATATTTTGTTGGGAAGGCCGTGGTTGTTTGACAGGCGGGTTAAGCATGATAGGTTCAAGAATACGTACACCTTCCGCATGAATGATGTCTATATTACTCTTTGTCCTACGGACCCGAGACAGGAGCAGACTACTAGTGAGAAACCTACGAATGCTGTTGTTCACCAACTCCTTAGCTGCTCAGAGTTTGATTCAGCTTCAGCAGGGGAGCGAGGGTTCTATGTTCTTGTCATGCTAGAGGAGAACGAGTCGGGTATGTCCACTCCCGCAGAGGTACAGTCATTATTGGATGATTACGGTGATGTTACTCCTGATGAGATTCCTCCGGGACTCCCTCCCATGCGAGATATTCAGCATTGTATTGATCTTGTTCCGGGTGCCTCTATTCCGAACAAGGCTGCGTATCGATTGAGACCCAAGGAACATGAGGAGTTAGAGCGACAAGTACGGGAGTTACTTGACAAGGGTGTCATTCGGGAAAGTATGAGCCCTTATGCGGTTCCTGCTTTGATGGTACCTAAGGCTGAAGGAACATTGCGTATGTGTATGGATAGTCGGGCGATCAATAAAATAACCATCAAGTACAGGTTTCCCATTCCTCGGATCGATGATTTGCTTGACCAGTTACATGGTGCGGTGGTGTTTTCCAAGATTGATTTGCGGAGCGGGTACCAACAGATTCGTGTCAGACTGGGGGATGAGTGGAAGACGGCTTTCAAGACTCGGGATGGTTTGTATGAGTGGATGGTGATGCCGTTTGGACTCTCTAATGCTCCTAGCACGTTCATGCGACTCATGAACCAGATTTTCAGACCTTTCATTGGTACTTTTGTTGTTGTTTATTTTGATGATATCTTGGTTTATAGTAAATCTGTGGAACAACACTTGGTACACTTGAGACAGGTTTTTGATGTTCTGCGTGGGCAGAAACTTTATGCTAATCGTAAGAAGTGTCACTTTTTGACGGAGCAAGTGACCTTCTTGGGGTATGTTGTTACCAAGGAGGGCATTCGTATGGATGATTCGAAGGTGGAAGCTATCACTAGCTGGCCTACACCGACGAATGTTCATGATGTTAGGCGGTTTCATGGTTTGGCTTCCTTTTATCGTCGTTTCATTCGTGATTTTAGCAGTATTATTGCCCCTCTTATTGACTGCATCAAGAGGAGTGTGTTTGTATGGAATAAGGCAGCAGATGATGCTTTTCAGCTCTTGAAAACGGCGGTGACACAAGCCCCTGTTCTTATTTTGCCTAATTTTGATGAAGTTTTTGAGGTTCATTGTGATGCCTCCAATGTTGGCGTTGGCGGAGTGTTGAGTCAGAATAAGAAGCCTGTCGCCTTCTTTAGTGAGAAACTGAACGATGCTAAGAAGAAGTACTCTACCTATGATAAGGAATTCTATGCCATTGTTCGCACCTTGGAGCATTGGCAACATTATCTATTGTCACAGGAGTTTGTGTTGTATTCTGATCATGAGGCACTCAAATACATCCAAGGGCAGCATAAGCTTAATCTGCGACATGCCAAGTGGGTGGAGTTCATTCAGATTTTTACGTTTGTCATTACACATAAGGCGGGAGTTCAGAACCGTGTGGCTGATGCTTTGAGCCGTCGACATGCCTTAATATCTACATTGCAGGTTGAGGTATGCGGATTTGACACTTTTCGTGATTTGTACCGTGATGATCCATATTTTGAGGAGGTTTGGGATAAGTGTACTCGAGGTAATTTTCTGCAATTTTTGATCCATGATGGCTACTTGTTTAAGGGGAACAAGCTTTGTGTCCCTTATTGTTCGTTGAGGGACCTTATCATATCCGAGAGTCATGAAGGGGGACTTGCAAGACACTTTGGCAAAGATAAGACATTCGCTCTTGTAGGCGAGCAATTTTTTTGGCCAAAGTTGGGGCATGATGTTGCTCGGTTTGTGGAATGATGTCGTGTGTGTCATGTAGCCAAGACTCGCAAGTCCAATGCAGGCCTTTATACTCCTTTGCCGGTTCCTACTGCTCCGTGGGAGGACATTAGCTTGGATTTTGTGTTGGGATTGCCCCGTACACAACGACAGAAGGATTCCATTATGGTGGTGGTGGATCAATTTTTAAAAATGTCCCATTTTGTTCCCTGCAGTAAGACATTTGATGCAACACAAGTGGCAGACTTGTATGTCAAGGAGATTGTGAAGTTGCATGCCATTCCGAAATCACTTACTTCTGACAGGGATGTCAAGTTCGTTAGCCATTTTTGGCGCACATTGTGGAGGAAGATGGGCTCATGCTTACAGTTCAGTAGCTCGTATCACCCGCAGACGGATGGACAGACTGAGGTGACTAATCGTAGTTTGGGTAATTTATTACGCAGTTTAGTTGGTGACCATCCCCGCCAGTGGGACTTGACACTTGCACAAGCCGAGTTTGCTTACAATAATTCTCGGAACAGCACTACGGGCAAAAGCCCTTTCCAAGTTGTGTATGGCCGTAACCCTGTCAGTCCATTGGACCTTATTCCTCTTCCGGTTACCAGTCAGTACAGTTCGGATGCTGAGGCGCGTGCAACTCAGATTAAAGAGCTTCATGAGCAGGTTCGCAAGAGCATTATACGTCAAAACAACATGTACAAGCAGCAGGTGGACAAGCATCGCAAACGGTTTGTGTTTCAGGTTGGAGATTTGGTGTGGGTGCACTTGAGAAAGGAGAGATTCCCAGCTGGTCGCTTTGGCAAGTTACAACCAAGGGCTGATGGTCCATTTCGTGTAGTGGAGCGAATTAATGACAATGCGTACAAGATTGACTTGCCCGATGAGTACAACGTCTCTGCCACGTTCAATGTCACGGATTTATCAGCTTACCATGGAGACAATGACGATGATGGCAACTCGTGGACGAGTTTTTCTCAAGACGGGGAGGATGATATAGTTCTACATGATACTCCAACAAACAAGGGATGCATGGTTGGCACAGCTCATGGAGGTAGGGGCAAAGGCCTGGCAGCGAGCAACAGCAGCAGCACAAGGCCAGGCGGGCGCATCAAACATGATCAGGCGGGCGCCCCATTTGCAGAACAAGGAGGCCTTGCTACGGAGCGCGATGCGGACGCCTCACAGAGGCCCATGCGGCCGCCTCACGCATGTTCGACCAAGCAATGAGTTACTGGATTGGAGGCGGACGCCTCACACTTCACGGGGCGGGCGCCTCGCATTGTTTGGTGTTTCCTTATTTACGTATTGCTGTTTCCTTATGCGTATTTGATCTGGTGTTTTGAACTTTTAATGGGGATATTTTGGTCTTTCGTTTGTCACTTTGTTTTAGGGTTTGGATGGAGTATTTAAACATCTTTTAGCTTGGATTAATGCAGTTTTTGTTGATTGAATTTTCATAAGAAAAGCTGAAGCTTTTTCTTCAGAACTTTGGTTATTAATTCCGTTCGGCTATTTCTCATAGGCTTTTGGCTATCAACATCCCTCTACAATATGTTGTGCTTTATTGTACGATTCAACTAGGCGCGAACATGTGTCCGAGGTCAAGACAAATAACCCCAAAGGCTGAGATCCATCCAACTGATCTCTCTCTCTCTCTCTCTCTCTCTACTATATATACTCTCACTTGTCCTCTAGGGCAAGGTAAGTAACATTGTCTAAACCCTATTATACAAACACACCAAGACATTCCAAGTCTTATATCTCAGTTATCAAACCTCAAAGGTCTTAATATCACACCCGAGGGCCTGAGCCACAATATCCCCAGATTGGTCTCTGATGGTGCTTATTGTTTGTGTTGTGCTCTAGGTACACCAGTCACATAAAGCCAGTGTTTATCCTTGTGAGACCCCCAAATGTTCTGATGTCATCAGTGGTTGCATTGCCGGGAAACGATTTAACTTTCTTGTGTGATCTTGAGTCTTTCTAAATATTTCTCTCAAACACTCACAAGCCAAAATCAGTTTTTCATCTTTCACTCTCAAAATGACTGGAACCCCATTGCAAAATGCTAGTTACCTTACTCCACCTAGAAATAACCAGCCTTCTCCCACTAATGTCAATCATGTTAGACCAAGCACCTCTTCCTTTATTAGGTTAGGGGGTCGTACTAACAGTTAAGGTTCTCTTACTCCAACTCAAAGAGACCTTAGCGAGAAGCATGAAGCTATCCGCAGTGAGAATGCCCCTCAAACCAACAATCCAAAAAATCCTACCTCTCCTATAACTCCTGAGTTAATATTGAAAAGGAACCAAGCTCTTGCATATACTGCTAGGCTCGTGGCTGAGGCATGGCCATAAATGATGCACAACTCAAGCTGGTAGAGTTAGAGGCCAATGGTGGCGTTCCCCTACAAGAGGGCTTCCTACGGTTAAACCAAGGAGCCCAAACTAAGTCTATAGCCAGTCAGGCTAGGGGAAACAAAAGGTTGGAAGTACCCATCGTTGAGCTCGATCACGATGAGGAAGATGAGGAGGAGGAGGTTGAGGGTGAGGAAGCTGAATCTACTCCTCTCCCCGAGAAATCCAGAGAAAAACACACGACTAAGGCCAATGGAAAGGCCGTGATTTCTCCCTCTAAGAAAATGAAAACACTTGGCATGAACCCAGACTTCCTAAAGTTCATACAGCAAATGTGGAAAACCCACCAACAAGGCAGTTCATAATGTGGCCGCACCATGGATGCTTTTGCTGATAAGATGGCGAACGCTCCCATCCAAAGAGGTAAACCCCCCCCCCCAGATAGAGCCTTATGATGGCTCCACAAACGCGAAATGCCATATGGGGAGGTTTGAAAGGTATATATCCCTATTTTCTAAGGATGAGGCTGTAATGTGCAAAGTCTTAGTTTCCTCCTTCACGGGCCCTATCATGGATGCTGGCCCACAAACCAAAATCCATTCGCAGCCTTGAACAAATCCGGAGTGCCTTTTTAAACTCATGTTGCCTCCGCGGAAGAGCTCGCAGAACTCCTTGATGCCTACACACCGCCCAAGGAAAGAATTAAGCATGTTAAGGAAGCTGGCCAAGGATCCAGTTGTGGTTATATCCAGGGGAAAAATAGAAACCGAAATACTGAAAAAATTCAAGAAAATTGCGGATGAAACAGTTTATACTCCCTTGACTGCACCGCGAGCTGCCATTCTCAAAACCATGGAAGTCTCTCCTCCTACTTCAATGACAAGAAGTCCGAATGAAAGGTCAAGAAGTAAATTATGTGACTATCATAATGACCACGGTCACAGTACGGAGGATTGCTTCCAGCTGATAATCATTTAGCAAAAAATTGATTATGGCGAGCTGGCCAGCTGAGTCAAGGGAAACAATAACAACAATAGAGATCGAGCTCAATGAGGCCCTAAGAGGAGAGAGAGAAACAATGATTATGACTAGTAGGGGACATATGACATTAACTATATTGGGGTAGAGGCTCTCTCCAACACCCAGCTGTCTCATCAGATTAAGACCCTAGAAAAGGTCTTCTTGATTCCTTCATTGGTTCTAGAATAAGAGCAAGAAATAGGTTTCAAGAGAAGCGAGTGTTGTCTCGAAACCTAACAGGTCAATCCCACAGAGATAGGGTTAGAAGGATATTTGTTTTTATATAGATTTATAGAAATAAGATTGGGGGAAATATGATTTGATTTATTAAAATACTAAAACATACACAGATTACTTTAGTTTATCTCTTATAAGATGAAGGTATTCTCGGAGTTGGGACTCGAGAAATTATTTATTCATCAAATAATCATGCCTTTGAATACAAGTTTTCATCAAAATCAAGGATGGTACATTCAGCTTATACTACTTCTCACGATCAAGCAAGTAGCATTTGTATTCTTCACTAATTATGCCCAATCTCTCGATGACCCATAATTAGTAAGAATCCATTAATGTTTATAAAGTCTACGTACTTTCCATTCAAGGAACATCCCTAGGCCATTAATATACTCTCGTAATTAATAAAACCTAGTTCAATTCATATGGTTCTGCTAATCGAGATTCAGAGCTACGTCCTTCTCTCGATTAACTCGAATCATACAAGTTGGACGTCTCCAAAATGTTAGTCTTTTCAATTTGATATGAAAGAATTGTTAAGATGAAGAGAGATGGCATGATTTTAAAAGTGATGAATAAAAGTGCTGAGTTTCCAACCCCAAGAATTTGGGGGATTACTCACAACCAATAATTAAGACAAACATAAAATAATAAAACGAAGTTAGGGATAGAAAGACTTATGCTCGTAGGAGAAACAAGAACTGAAAGTAAACTTCAGAAATTTTATTGCTTCGATCTTCAAAAATCACTCTAAGAATAATCGATGAATCTTTGAATATAAGTAAATTGCTAGAGTATTTTGATATCTCTCTGTGTGTTTTTCAGATGATTTTCTAAATCTAAGACTGAATACAAGGGTCCTATTTATAGCCATTTTAGCTAAGGGTTACATCTCTTGGAAAAAGGCATCATTTGGCTGAACAGGGGGTACTCGACCAAGGCAAGGGAAATGCTCGGTCGAGCAAGGTCTTCCTCAGCAAGCCTCCTTCTGGTCCTTCATGTTCGGCCGAGTCAAGGAGGTGCTCGGCCGAGTAGCAGCTGCCTTGGACTGATCTTCTGCAATTTTCAGTTTTGACCATTTTATTTCTAAAGCTTTACTCTAAGCCCCTTGTACTTCAAAATATGGTCCTAAAGCCTGTAAATTTACACAAAATACCAACCAATCATAAAATCAGATATAAAATAAAAGAAGCTAATTTATACTTAATTGGCATTAATTTTAAAGTAAATAACGTAATAAAAATACTATAAATGACTATAAAATAGCCATTTATCAACTCCCCCACACTTAAACCTTACTTGTCCCCAAGCAAGTCTTGAATAAAAAATAGAAGAGAGAGAGAGAGAAGTAAATGACCAAAAAGAAAGATTAAAATAAATAAGTGGCTCCCTTTCAGATTTGATGTGTTGTTAACGATTGTTCCTTTAATAAAACTATTTTCGATATTGATTCATATCATCCAAAAATGAAAGTGTTTCCTAAAAAGATCTTTAAGACATATTGGAGTCTAGATAAAAGAACTAAAATTAACTTTGCATAAATAAATGTTTTTCTAAGCAAAATTTGAAAATGAAGATGCTTGTATTGAAAAAAAAAATGAGAAAAGATTTGTTATGCAACTTTAAGGATTTAAAATGATGATTTTCACTTTAGAAAAGACACTTTAAAGATTTTAGCACAACATTCTTGAATCACAATTAATGGTCGTGTTAATGGAAGTGGAAAGGAAGGGGTCAAGGCTAGCATTTTAAGTAGCATTCTTTAAAGATGATACAAGTTTTTTGAAATGCCATCACACCTTGCTTTTTTTTTCTCACTCTAATAATAATTTATTCATTTTAATTTTTGGGTGAAGAAGTTTATTGAAGCAAGGCGTGTTCATTTTTATTCTTAACTAGCCTGAAGATGGAATGGAGGTAAAAGTGATCCAAAAAATGGTGCATAAAGAGATGAGTGCCCTTCGAAAAATGAAGTTCAAAGATGAAAGTCTCGAAGCGCAAAGATAATCTTTACGAAAATAATTATAGTATCCAATGCTTTAAAATTTTCAAAAAATAATGCTTTTTAGAGCAATTTTATTTATATTATATTAATTTATAATTATTTTATCTATCTCCCAATATATCCCTAAAGTCAATTTCTAGGAAATTTTTTCAAATTTTTGAAAAGATACGAATCAATGTATAGAAATTGATTTTAAAGGCAATTAAATAAGCTTTTTAATGCTTAGAACACTTCATCATCATAGAGATTTTTTTATTTTTTTTTGAAAGTTAAACATGCTTCTAATGTATACATAGAAAACAAAAAGGGGAAAAAATGCAACTAAGCTAATCATAAAGAAAAATGAATTAAAAACTAAACTAAAATGCAAGTAAAAACGGAAATGAAATCTTCCCCCACACTTGAAGTTAAACATTTTCATCAATGTTTTAAGGAGAGATAAGCATGGTGGGGAAAGAAGAAAAGACACTTACAAAAATTGTGGTGGTGGCGGTGGTGGTGGAAAGTTTTCCCAATGATTGATCCCGTAATTGTAGATGGAGTCTACTTGTCCTTGGACGGTGTTTACTCGACCTTGGATATCAGTTTGGAATTCATGGAATTCTTGGGAAAATTGGGATAGGTGTTGGAGAATTTGGTTATTTTGGAGGGTCATTTGGTCAAATCTAGTGTAAAATTCGGGTGGTAGTTGGTTTTGGTTTAGGTTTGTTGGTTGTTGTTATTCTTCCTCATTCCCTTCTTCTTGCCCCAAATTAAATCGTACATTCCCTTCTTCATCTTGACCTAAGATATGAGGGAAAATCCAAGTATTCGGTTTGCTTATTGATACTACGGGGATATTGGCATTGGGCAAAATGGCATAAGGTGTTTTATTTGCTCCACCTCCCACAAACCATGTGTACCCTCCTTGTTCAATTTCAGAAATCATATTCATTACTTTTAGGCCGCTATATCAAGCACTCTTGACCCTTTTACCAGTAACCAAGCATCGGGACCTTCTTCTGGTAATTGAATACAAACATAAATCGCTAGGAGCGTTATCATCACCCCTATGTGAATGTCACCGGAAAAGCTAGAGGAAATGTGATCCCAAAGTCGGTCAATGAAACATTTTCCCAAATTTATCTCTCTATACCCCATGACAAATGCCCATAAAAGAAATAATTCATTCATGTTGATTGTCCCCTTATCCTCTCTTGAAAAAATTGTGCAAGCATAAATTCTATGGATATAACAGAGAACGGGATGAATAATTAAGAAGGCTTTGGATGTTTTGGGGAGGAAAGGTGTATGGCCTGTGATTTCCATCCAAAAGATGTTCGCATTATAATGTGGAGGGGGTATATTCGGGACGTCCTGGAGGAAGGCCAACCAAGAACATCGTTAATTAATCTCCTCAAGGTCAAGGGTGTGGTGAGTGTTTAGCAGTCGGAATCCTATTTATATATCCTCAAACTCTTCACCCGTTTCATTATCAATCAAGGTTCTTGTTCTCTTGGTCATAGAACTTAGGAATTCTAGGGTGAGGTTTTCGTAAGTCTTCTCGCTCATTTGCAGAAATTCCTCACTACTTAACCCTTGATGTAAAGACCAAATATTGCCCCTAATTCCTTAGGCTCTCATTGTTTCTGAGTCAGGGAATTGTGTGGGTTTAATATTCTTCCCACAGAGCTTAGCAAATCTAGCAGTTTCAGATTCGAATTGGAAATTAATCCCTAAAGTATTAAGTGTTGGGGTTAATCTAGAGCTAGAAGAGTCATCCTTATAGGATCTTTTTGGTGCCCTAGTTGTTGTTTTTCCCTTTCCTCTTTTGTCCATGGTGAGCTTAAGGATAACTAGAATCAAAACCCAACATTTTTTTTAAAAAAAAGGAATGAGAGAAATTTTGAATTACCCGAGTAATGACTTGTGACCTTGTGTTTCTTCCTTGATTGAAGCTTGAGAACTTCAAAGAAATCTTCTTGACCCACAAACTTGAGCAAATTTGAACTTTTAGGTTTGGAAGGAAGAACTAGGGTTTTGGAGGTATTGGGGTGATTTGTGGGTAGTGGATGGTTTGGGTAGTGTATAGAAGATGGAATTAGGGTGGATGAACTTCGTTTGGCCGAAATTAATGGTGGATTTGTGTTGATAGGGGGTTGATATTTTGAGGGTTTGAGAGAGAGAGAGAGAGAGAGAGAGAGAGAGGGAGCTAGGGAGGTGGAAAGTGAGAAAAAAAAAACCAAAAGCCCCGTTTTTGACTTTAAAAAATTTGCTGCTGATGCATCTTGCTCGGCCGAGCATGAGCCTTGACTCAGCCGACCATCAGCCTCCAGTCTGATGTTTCTTCTATTCCACCTTGCTCGCCCGAGTAATGTGAGGTGCTCCGCCGAGCACTTTTTCTGCAATTTTTTTTAAATGCCTACAAAACAAAATTAGTATAAAACATAAAAATAAATAATTATAAATAAAATAGAAAAGCAAAATAATCCATCGGTTTATTACACCGATGATGCTTGTTTAAGGTCATTAGCTCGACCCCTTTCCTTTAATCAATACGGGCAATGAATGGTATTGTGACGGCATGTTGTCTTTAACAACTTGCCATCTCATGCCTCTTTGGGTGTTCGATTTTTTACACATCCTCTGATGGAGGAAAACTCCCTCTTGTAATAAAAACTGAGCAAGTGTACTCACTACCGGTGTAGCAGTATGCAATTGCAGGGGTCGAATCCACAGAGACTCGTTGGTAAACAAATAGAGTAAAAACAATGAATTTAGTAACCAAAGTTTATAGATTTGATTTAAAAACTAAGAGCATAAATTAAATAACAAAAACTAACTAAACGAGAAAGAAGATTATGAGCAGAGATTCGTAGATTGGATTTCACTTCACCATCATTCTATGCAAAATTTTACTTATAAAACATCAACTCAACTTCTAGGATTCATTCACTTTAGCTAGGATCGATACGGTTAGGTGGCCGGATTACAATCCTAAATACTCTTTTTAATATTGTGAATTCTATTACGGTTCCACAATATGCCAAGAATACGTTAAGCACGAAAGAATACAATAACCTAACGTTGATCCGATTCTATTACGGCACAGATCAAGTTATTCAATTAATAGCAGTCTATGTATAAATCGCCCAAATTAATGGCTCAATAAATACCCAATTATTCAAAGACGAGTTTGCATATTAACATGCATCTCAAATCTAAGAACAAGAAATTAAGATCTATTATTTAACTAGAAGAAATTAAATTGAAAGAATTAAAATACTATTGCATAGAAATACGGTGAAGATCAAAACAATCTACAAATCTAAGAATTTAGCTACTCATAATTTACAAATAATAAAAACCTAAAATTCGGAATAATTCTCCTCTTCAATTGATTTGTTCAAGAACAATAAAAAAAATCCAATGCTATGATATATGATATCTGATCCTCCTAACGTGGCTGCTGTGGTTATATAAAGAAAATAGGGCAAAAGTCAATGGTCCAAGGCGAGAAAAGACATGAATGCCCCTCAATTGAAATGTGAAAATCGCAGTTGGAGACGGAGGAGCGCGGCCGCAATTGATGTTGGCGCGGCCGCTCTAATGGGCAGACAATTTGGCCGAGACTTGATTTCCCTAGCGCGGCCGCCCTTGTAAAATGGCGCGTCCGCCCTTATTGGCAGCAACTTGGCCGGCGTTTTCTTTCTTATGTGCGCGGCCGCCCTTGTTTGCCTTGGCCCAAGAATCCCAGGCCTTGGCCCCAACTGGCCTAGAAGCTGGCCCCAACTCCCCAGCAGTGGCCGGCCATGGACCCCAAATTGCTTGGCCCTGTTTAGTAACAATACATATTCGTTTCGTCCCGCTATCTTGCAGTCGCACTTTGACCACTTTAATGACTTCTTCTGCGCTTCGCTCTTTGAGATTTTATTTTTCATTTTATCCCAGAAATTTTTATACATCAAATTCGTCCAAAAATTCCATATTTCCAGTTCAGTCCCCGAATTTTCCAATATTTCCCATTTAGTCCTTGGAGCTCGTTTATTTCACTATTGTCCTTCTCTGCTCAGCTCCACTTTATTTCTTTTGCACTTTTTAGCCATAAAATACACCTTTAATCAGCTCTATACCCTGTACTCATAAAATACTCACAAACCATATCAAATATACATAAAACTCGGGAATCGAACACAAAGGAAGTCTAAAAGTGCATCATTTGAATGGGTAAATACACATCCATCAAACACCCACAAACTAACCTTTTGCTCGTTCCGAGTAAAACTAAACTAAAAGAAATAAAATAAAACTACTCTAACTACTAATAATAAAACATTAAAGCAAAATAATTATTTTTGGGATGTTCTATCACAGATGAGTCATTGGCCATACAAGTCTCAGATTCTTACCAACACACATAATCAACAAGTGCCACCACAGTAATGGGATTACAATCACATTGAAGCATAAAACTCACAATTTTCCACCGCGGCCTGAATGATGAATGAATTATGGGAGGTCACTGCCAACAACCTAAGATTGTTTATGGATTTACTAAGTGATGCTCTAAATCAATATGTCATAGACAGTACAATCCCAAAAAGGACACTTATATGCACATTTACACGATTGTCAACCCGGTTACTCGGTATTTGAAAGAATGATATGGCCTAAAAGTTAAGTTGCGAAAGATCACAGGGCTAGGTTCATGGTTACAAATGAAGGTAAGGACATACGAGCATAAGAAAGTGAAACTAGAAAGTCTTCTTTTAACACAACATCCCCACTTTTGATGATAATTTCTCCACTCACCCTTATTACTTCCCAATGTGCCAACCCACAAACTAAATTTTTTTCATACATTGACATAGGGCTAAACACATTCCATTACTTTCTTTGGTCACCTTGAAACATAATTTCCACTTTGATATTAGAGAGGCAAGGCTTTTTTTTTTTTTTTTTGCATTGCACAATTACATCACGAAGAATGTGCATTCAATATATATATATTTTTTTATCAATCCCCTCTTTTCATTACATAACATGACCCTTTTCTTTATTTTCGTGACCACTTTCCATTCAACCCTTGATTTTCCAAACTTCCCCCACAATTCCCAATTCATTTCCTAGTTTCACTTTCTTGAAAAGGTAAAAAAATAGTGTATAAGTTAAAAGGGTGGGATAATGAGGGTACAAATGAAGGCGAATGGTGGTCTAAGATAACCTCCCACTTTATGAGAGATTTCATTCTTTTTCAAGCTCAAAAGGGGTTCTAGCGGAAAATTTTTAGTGACTAGAAAGTTTAAGGCTCACAAAAAGGGATTCAAAGAATAGCCATATATATCAAGTAACCTATTGACGTGATATTAACAATCATGCAAACATGTTCTAGGGACCCCGAGAATACACGAAGTGATCCCATAAAAGGCACCTAAGTTGATGACAATGACCAAGAATATGATACGGAAGTGAGAGGTGGTGCAATCATAATTTAAATGTTTCAATGCAATCCCAATCACCACACTAATAATAGCACATGTGATTTTAAAATTAAAGCACACTCTAATCATCACAGACTTTGGCCAACATCCCAACTATGAAAAGAACAATTTTTTTTTTAAATTTTTCTATTTTTTTAGAGGGTGACACTATATACACTCCCCTATAAACCCACAAACTCGGAGAGTTGCCCACCCCCAAACTCAAAACATGCTATGTCCTCATAGCAAAGAGAACAAAAGCGTGTCTAGGATTTAACGGATGGCAAGACACTACTAGACAGTAATTAACATAAAAAAAATAAAGCATACCTCATTGGGTTGCCTTCCAAGCAGCGCATTTGGTTAAAGTCGTTAGCCCGACTATGGTCCCAAACTTACTTGGCCTTAGCTTTGCGGCCTTTGGACCATCTCTTCTCCTCACGGGCACAAACGCCCTTCTCTTTCCACTTCAGCTTTCCATTGTCAACGAGTAGGGGTAAAGCCAAATTTGTTTTTAAAACTTTACGCTTGTGCTTACCCCTCTTTCTTTTCCTTTTATTGGGGTTTCCACCCCCAAACTCTACCTTTTCTGCAACCTGCAGAACACCATTCTCACAACCAAGATCAAGAGAGTTATCATGCACAAAAATATTTAAAAATATAGAATCAGATAAATCACTATAACTCTCCTCACTAACTCTCGATTTTGAAGGCCCTTGTGGTAAATGTGATGGATTCGACTCTTTATGGGAGTCGTGTGGGGAGTGATACGACCCGTTACTCCTAGAGTATTGGTCGGCTTTAGTGTTACTAGCCACGGGACAAACGTCCGCATTATCTCCACTTTTCTCACATCCATTCACATCATCTTTAAAAATTGTACAATAAACCACAATTTGTACAATAATCAGTTTTAACATTGGCACCAGCAGAAGTGCCACAGGCAGTCAATTTATCAAATTTACTACTTAAGACTGCAATTTGCTTAGAAAGATTATCGGTAGCAGTCAAATCCAATACCCCCCTTGTTTTACCCCTCGAACTCTTTTGTTGAGAATTAGCACTCAACATCTCGTATAAAGCTTTAGTCTCATCCGGGGTCTTGGCTCCTATCGAGCCTCCAGTCGCGTTGTCAACCATTGATTGACCATTGTCATTCAAGCCATCATAAAAGGCTTGGTTCAGTGAGGGTAGTGTGAAATTGTGTTGGGGACATTGCATTAACATTGTATTAAATCTTTCTCATGCCTCATGAAAGGGCTCCCCCACATCTTGGGAAAATGTCATCAATTTCTGTCTAAAACCAGCCAAAAGATGATGTGGGTAATATCTTTTAAGGAACACATCTTGTAATTCTCCCCAAGTACTAATGCTGCTCGGTGCAAGCATCATCAACCATGTTTTAGCCACTCCCTTAAGAGTGTAAGGAAAAAACTTCAGTCTAATTTGCTCCTCAGTCACTCCCTGTCTTAACAAGAATTGAGCAACAACAATAATATACTCTTTAAGGAACGTAAGTGCATCCTCACCAGGCAATCCGTGAAAGCTTGGCAACATGGCAAAGTATTTTCCTTTGACCTCTAGATTTTTGGCTGCATCGGACAGCACTATGCAAGAGGTAGATATGTCTACCCTAGGTCTCAGGAAATCATTCATAGTCTGCGCCGGTGGTACTGTCATCTCGGCTTTCTCTTCCTCTACCTCGGTGGTGGAGGGTTCTGATTCGATGTTCGAATCTGAGAAAAGTGGATTAAAGAGGGGATCGCCCTCAAATACTTCCTCAAGAAGCTTAGTGTATTTAGCTTTATTAAGTCTATTTATGTTGTCGTTCAATGGCACCAATGTAGGTTTCAAAGAACGACGACCTTGCATTCACTACCTAACCTACTTGTTTACTTGCAACAAGTCCCCAGCAACGGCACCAAAAACTTGATGGAGGAAAACTCCCTCTTGTAATAAAAACCGAGCAAGTGTACCCACTACCGGTGTAGCAGTATGCAATTGCAGGGGTCGAATCCACAGAGACTCGTTGGTAAACAAATAGAGTAAAAGCAATGAATTTAGTAACCAAAGTTTATAGATTTGATTTAAAAACTAAGAGCATAAATTAAATAACAAAAACTAACTAAACGAGAAAGCAGATTATGAGCAGAGATTCGTAGATTGGATTTCACTTCACCATCATTCTATGCAAAATTTTTCTTATAAAACATCAACTCAACTTCTAGGATTCATTCACTTTAGCTAGGATCGACACGGTTAGGTGGCCGGATTACAATCCTAAATACTCTTTTTAATATTGTGAATTCTATTACGGTTCCACAATATGTCAAGAATACGTTAAGCACGAAAGAATACAATAACCTAACGTTGATCCGATTCTATTACGGCACAGATCAAGTTATTCAATTAATAGCAGTCTATGTATAAATCGCCCAAATTAATGGCTCAATAAATACCCAATTATTCAAAGACGAGTTTGCATATTAACATGCATCTCAAATCTAAGAACAAGAAATTAAGATCTATTATTGAACTAGAAGAAATTAAATTGAAAGAATTAAAATACTATTGCATAGAAATCCGGTGAAGATCAAAACAATCTACAAATCTAAGAATTTAGCTACTCATAATTTACAAATAATAAAAACCTGAAATTCGGAATAATTCTCCTCTTCAATTGATTTGTTCAAGAACAATAAAAAAAATCCAATGCTATGATATATGATATCCGATCCTCCTAACGTGGCTGCTGTGGTTATATAAAGAAAATAGGGCAAAAGTCAATGGTCCAAGGCGAGAAAAGACATGAATGCCCCTCAATTGAACTGTGAAAATCGCAGCTGGAGACGGAGGAGCGCGGCCGCAATTGATGTTGGCGCGGCCGCTCTAATGGGCAGACAATTTGGCCGAGACTTGATTTCCCTAGCGCGGCCGCCCTGGTAAAATGGCGCGTCCGCCCTTATTGGCAGCAACTTGGCCGGCGTTTTCTTTCTTATGTGCGCGGCCGCCCTTGTTTGCCTTTGCCCAAGCATCCCAGGCCTTGGCCCCAACTGGCCTAGAAGCTGGCCCCAACTCCCCAGCAGTGGCCGGCCATGGACCCCAAATTGCTTGGCCCTGTTTAGTAACAATACATATTCGTTTCGTCCCGCTATCTTGCAGTCGCACTTTGACCACTTTAATGACTTCTTCTGCGCTTCGCTCTTTGAGATTTTATTTTTCATTTTATCCCAGGAATTTTTATACATCAAATTCGTCCAAAATTTCCATATTTCCAGTTCAGTCCCTGAATTTTCCAATATTTCCCATTTAGTCCTTGGAGCTAGTTTATTTCACTATTGTCCTTCACTGCTCCGCTCCACTTTATTTCTTTTGCACTTTTTAGCCATAAAATACACCTTTAATCAGCTCTATACCCTGTACTCATAAAATACTCACAAACCATATCAAATATACATAAAACTCGGGAATCGAACACAAAGGAAGTCTAAAAGTGCATCATTTGGATGGGTAAATACACATCCATCATCCTCCATCCCATACTCTTTCTTGGTGGAAAAAGTTGCCAATAGTTTTTACACGTTTGATATTTCGACATGTTTTTCTTGTTCGGTTCCTTTGTTCCTTCAAGATTTGCGTCCTTGACTGCATGGTTAGTAACATGATGCATATAATACTTGAACACATTACTATTATTATCACCATCTAAAGATTTTTCATTTATAAAATGATCTACTATTCGACCTTTAGGCCGTGACTCTTCACCCTTTTCATTGTTATTTTCGGGGGTGTTGATTTCTTGAAGAGTGTCCTCGAGATTTATGTTTTGCATATAAAATTCAACTTTTTCTTTCCCGGCATTTAGCGAGAGGGTACCATTTTCACGTCTATTATTGCCCCTGCGGTTGCAAGAAATGGTCTCCCTAGAATGACCGGGATTTGTTAGTCTTCTTCTATCTTGAGAACAACAAAGTCGACAGGGATAATTAAGTTCCCTATTAGACAAGGCAAATTCTTCATTATACATATTGGGTATTGTATGGAGCGGTCTGCCAATTGGAGAGAAATGGTGGTATGAGTTCCCCCACACCTAATCTATCGCTAACCGATAGTGGCATTAGGCTAACGCTAGCCCCTAAATCAAGCATGGCATTGTGTATATTACACATGTCAATGCAACACGGGATTGAGAAAGTGTCGGGAACTTTGAGCTTTGGGGGCAGTTTCTTTTGCAAAATAGCACTTACGTCTTCTACCAAAATAAAATTCTCAAATTCTTCTAACATATATTTAGGGAGAGGGAAAGCATTAGAATTAGAATTGAAATTCTTTTGTGTGAATCCCGGTGGTTGTGCCGAAGGTTATGTGTTTAAAACATTGTTACTCTTATAGGAAAAATTGGGGTGATTTTTCCACTCGGGATTGTATCTGTTTGAATATATACCCCCCTTTTGTCTATAAGAATTAACAAAATTTACTTGCTCACAAGAAGTGGTGTCAAGTAGTTCACAACAGTCCGTACAATGTGAGTTTGACCCACATAATTCACAAACAATGTTAACGCTGTTCATGGGATTCACATTAAGATTTTCAAACTTTTTCAAAATCATATCAACTTTAGATGAAAGGAGAGTAACATCATCAACGTTGTACTTACCTGGAGTTCCTTGCGGTTGCTCCCTTTCATTCGATCATTGATAGTGGTTTAAGGCTATGTCCTTGATGAGATTATATGCCTCGTCCACCGTCTTATTCATAAGTGCCCCTTCTGCAGCAGCATCTATGGTCTCTCTCGTTTTGAATGTGAGACCATTGTAGAAAGTATGAACACTCAACCATTTTTCAAGCCCGTGGTGAGGGAACATCTTTAGGAGCTCTTTGAACCGCTCCCAAGCATCGTACAGTGACTCGATTCCTGTTTGGCTAATGTTTGTAATTTTAGTACGGATTTGGGCGGTCTTACTTGGTGGGAAGAAACACCCTAGGAGAGCTCTTGAACTTGGTCCCATGTTGTCAAGGAATTCAGGAGGACCGAGTTCAACCACTATTTTGCCTTATCCTTCAAAGATAAAGGGAAAAGGCGCATCCTTATTGCCTCAGACGTGACACCTTGGATTCGGGTGGTGTCACAATATTCTAGGAATGTTTGCACATGGAGGTGAGGATCTTCAAATGATGAACCACTATATTGGTTATTCATAACCATATGAATTAGCTGAGGTTTTATCTCAAAGTTGGCCGCATTAGCGTTCGGCACAACTATAGGTGATCTAGTTCCCGGGGTACTTGGATTAACAAATTCCCTTAAGGTCCTAGGTGGTGTTGCGGGTACCTCTTCCGCCATTTGTTGATCTAGCACTTCTTTGAGTCTTCTTTAATCTTTCGTGAAAAGTTCTTTCGGGTTCCGAATCGAAATTATCAAGGAAGATCCGAGTTCTTTTCATAAACTGCAAAGAATACTCAAGAAAGAAATTAAACGCAACAAATCTTCGGAAATAATATTTAATAAAAATTAAGACAAAAATATGTAGTAAAGACAAATATCAAAAAGTAAACCGTTGTCCCCGGCAATGGCCCCAAAAGCTTGTTGTCTCAGAACCTAACGGTTATTTTTATACCGCAAGTGCACGGGTTATATATAGTTTAGCAAGTACAAATACGAGTCGATCCCATAGAGACATGGTTTACTTAGAAGGATATTTGTTTTTATATAGATTTATAGAAATAATATTGGGGGAAATATGATTTGGTTTATGAAAATACTAAATCATACACAGATTACTTTAGTTTAACTCTTATAAGATGAAGGTATTCTCGGATTTGTGACTCGAGCAATTATTTATTCATCAAATAATCATGCCTTTGAATACAAGTTTCATCAAAATTAAGGATGGTACATTCAGCCTATACTACTTCTCACGATCAAGAAAGTAGCATTTGTATTCTTCACTAATTATGCCCTATCTCTCGATTGCCCATAATTAGTAAGAATCAATTAATGTTTATAAATTGTACGTACTTTCCATTCAAGGAACATCCCTAGGCCATTAATCTACTCTCGTGATTAATGAAACCTAGTTCTTCATATGGTTCCGCTAATCGAGATTCATAGCTACGTCCTTCTCTCGATTAACTAGAATCATACAAGTTGGGTTACATCTCTTGGAAAAAGGCATCTTTTGGCCGAACAGGGGGTGCTCGGACGAGGCAAGGGACGTGCTCGGCCGAGCAAGGTCTTCCTCAGCAAGCCTCCTTATGGTCCTTCATGCTCGGCCGAGTCAAGAAGGTGATCGGCCGAGCAGCAGCTGCCTTGGACTGATCTTCTGCAATTTTTAGTTTTGACCCTTCTATTTCCAAAGCTTTACTCTAAGCCCCTTGTACTTCAAAATATGGTCCTAAAGCCTGTAAATTTACACAAAATCCCAACCAAGCGTAAAATCGAAGATATAAAATAAAAGAAGCTAATTTATACTTAATTGGCATTAATTTTAAAGTAAAAACGTAATAAAAATACTATAAATGACAATAAAATAGCCATTTATTAGTGAGCTACCTTTCACTCTATTCCACTCAACCCAGTCTTTGACCTTCAAAATGAGGATCTGGGGCTAACATAAGATGGGTTCTCATCGATACAGGTGCGGCTAGAGACATCCTCTATTATCATACCTTAGTAGAGATGAAGATGTCCGAAGCCCACCTCACCCTTTCTGACGGACTGGTTGAAGGGTTTACCAACCACACCGTACACATGAAGGGGAAAATTGATTTTGAAGTGACAATATGGGTAAATCCCTACAAAAAACTGCCAAGGTCACTTTCATGGTCATTGATCTGCAATCACATTACAATGCCATCTACGGAGTCATGGCTAAGGCCGCATTAGGTATTGTGGCATCTATCCCCCCTCAAAGGATAAAATTCAACACACCTGGCGGAGTGGCAGTCTTGAAAAACCAGCCCAAGAGATTCCTCAAATCTTGGAGTAGAGAATAAAAATGAAAAACAAGGCCTCTAGCTCGCAACTGGAGGAAGAATCCAAGCGGGCAAATAACAAAGGCAAGTGCCCGAAACCCGAGTTCGTGGGGATGCTCTCCTTCCACTCCACATAAATTGAGCTCAAGAAGAGTAGAAGAGTGAAGTGGTTGACTCCGGTTGCAGGATGATATGTTGATAGGGGAATTCTAGGGGACATAGACCGAGAAATTATCTATTCCATATCCGCTCTTACAGGTTCAAGTTATCTTCCCCCTACCATCATAATTGACTCCCTCCATAACCGAGAAACCAGCGATCTCTTTCCTAACAATGAGCTCGAGGAAGTGATAATTAATGTCAACTATCCTGAGCAAAAAGTTAAGGTCGGCCTGGAAATTCATCCCGAGTATAGGAGAATCTTGATTGAGTATCTTAGAAATAACAGTGATGTGTTCACATGGAGGGAAGGGAAGATGTAAGAAATTACTGAGGACGTCATAGTCCATAAGCTTAAAAGATAGTTTTCTACTGAGAAGGAGATCGCAATTAATAAAGAGGTGGAAAAGCTGCTCAAGGCTAGGATAATTAAAAAAAAATCGTATCCCAATTGGCTAGCAAATGTGGTGATGGTGAAAAAGCCAAATGGAAAGTAGAGAATGTGTGTTGACTTCAAAGATATCAACAAAGCTTGCCCCAAGGATTGCTTCCCTCTTCCTAGGATTGATAGATTGATGGACTACATAGCAAGCTATAAAGTCCTCAGCTTAATTGATGCATACTCTGGTTACCATCATATCAAAATGGCTACAGAAGGCTTTGCCTCGATGGCGTTTATAGCCGCGGGCAACACTTTGCTATACAATGATGCCATTTGGGCTAATAAATGCAGGAGCCACATACTAGAGAATGGTCAATATCGTTTTTAAAGACCAGCTAGGCAAGAACCTTGAGGCCTACAACGATGATATGGTCATAGAAACAAAGAAGAACTCCCGCGAGCTCGACATGGCATAAACTTTCTCCAACTTGCGCCGCAATAATATGAACCTTAATCCCCTTAAATGTGCCTTTGGGGTAAAGGTAGGCAAGTTCCTAAGATTCATGGCTAATCAACGCGGAATTGAGGTAAACCCCAAGAAAATCCAAGCGTTGCTTGACATGAAACCCCAGGCGTGTGTGACGGATGTGCAAAAGCTAAATGGGCGTATCGCAGCACTTAGCCGCTTCAACTCGTGATCTGCAGAGAAATGCCTCCCCTTTTTTTAAACTCTCAAAGGGGGGAAGAAAGCCAACGAGTTTGCATGAAATGAGGAATGCGATCTGGCTTTTGAAGAAGTCAAGAAATACCTCGGGCAACCCCCTCTCCTCAGTAGCCCGGTGCCCGGGGAAGAACTTTTTCTATTTTTTAGCAGCTACTGACCTGGAAGTAGCTGCAGTTCTTATAAGGGAGGAGTGTAACTCCCAAAAACCATTTTATTATGTATCAAAGGCGTTGTCCACTATAGTAATCCTTTATCTCAATATAGAGAAGTTAGCTTATGCTTACTTGTAGCTGCTCAAAAATTACCATCCTATTTCTCCGCACACCCAATCACTGTATTCACAGAAGCACCATTTAAAAAGTCTTGCACAAGCCAGAGTCCTCAGGAAGAAGGTTAGCATGGTCTATAGAACTCACTAAGTTCCAGATCACCTACTCACTAATAAGGACCATAAAGCGCAAGATCTAGCAGACTTTGTGGAAGAAAAATCATTTAAACATGCAGACAATGAGCTAGGGAAAAGAAATAGAGTAGAAACCAAAGAAACCCAAGAAAGCCAAGAATCAGAGACAACTCTAATCAAAGAACGCCCAGAAGAGATATGGACTTTGTTCGTTGACGGATCGACGAGCATATTAATTAGTGGCGCGAGCATACTCTTTTTTTTTTTTTTTTTTTTTTTAGAAGGGGATCAACACATTTCACCGCTCCCCTCTTGGTGCACTTCACAGAGGCGCCTAGCTATGCTAGGGAGGGCAATGTCATTCCCTCTAACCACTGGTGAGGGAATCGAACCCATGACCTCCAGGTAGGAAGCCATGAACTCTAACCATCAGGCTAAGACCCCGCGTGCGCGCGAGCATACTCTTGATCGCACCATGTGGGGAAAGGTTTGAAAGAGCCTTAAAATTTAAATTTGAAGCCTCAAAGAATCAGGCCAATTACGAAGCAATCATAGCTGGCTTAGAGCTAGCAAAGGACATGGACGTCCCTAATCTAGAGATAAATAGTGATTCTCAGCTCATAGTAAATTAAATAAAGGGGAGTATGATACGATAAACCCATTCTTAGCAAAATATTGTGGTCTAGCCAAGACCCTTCTCAAAAGATTTGAATACTACAAGCTGAATCAAATTATGAGAGAAGGCAATGCACAAGCAGACCTCCTGTCAAGAATCACCGAGCAAGAAATGGAGGATCTAAATGCGGACTGCCAAATTGAGTTCGTAGAAGCACCTACTATAGATCGGATCAAGATTAGCAGCATTGAAGACCAATAAAGGGACTGGGTAGATGAAATCAAGGATTATATCGAAAAGGAGGCCCTCCCTGAGGATCAAAGTAAAGCAAGACTCATCACAAAGGTGTCCACAAAATACACGGTAATAGAGAGGAAACTTTACAGAAAGTCATTCACCAAGCCTCTCCTCGGATGCGTAAAAGCTCACATGGTCATAAACCTACTCTACAAGGTTCATGAAAGAGTTTGTGGTGGACATCCTGGAGCCTGAACTCTATGTCTGACAAGGTAAAATTCCAAGGTTTCTATTGGCCAACAATGAGAAAAGATGTAGAAGAGTATGTAAGAATATGTGACAATTGCCAGTGGTTTGCGGACATTCCTAGACTCCAATCAACAGAGCAAATGTTGGTAATACCAACGTGGTCGTTTGATACGTGGGGAATTGATCTAATTGGTCCCTTTCCAACCGCTAGAGAAGGCATAAAATGCGTAGTGAAGGTCGTGGATTACTTCACAAAGTGGACAAAAGCCAAAGCTTTGGCCACCATTTCTGAGGAAAATGTGATAAACTTTGCTCAAGATCACATATGGTACCGATTTGGCTTACCAAGAGTAATAGTCTCGGACAACGGCACTCAGTTTGTAACAAAGTTTACCGCAAAATGCGAAAGAATGAAGGTAGAACACAGGCAATCCGCTGTAGCTTATCCTCAAGGAAACGGATAGGCTGAGGCCGCGAACAAACTAGTCTTGGCATCCTTAAAGAAAAACATAGAAGGGAGAGGAAGACGATGGCTAGAAGAGCATCAGACATCATTGTGAGTAGTCCACACCACCTAAGAAATTTAACAGATATAACTCCTTTTTCGCTCACATACGAATCAGAGGTTGTTGCTCCAGTTGAAGTAGCTCTCCCCTCATACAAAGTTACCTACTTTGATGAATCCAAAAATGAGAACTCCAGAAGATGCGACCCTGATGATCTCAAAGAAAAAAAGGATGTGGGGCTAGAGAAACAATTGTCAATTACAAGCAAAAGTCCAAAAAGCACCATGATAAGAGAGTTAGCAAATGAAGCTTCTCAGTAGGAGATTGCGTATTACAAAACATATTGGTTCAATGAACCCAGCCCGGTTTCCACAATCTCTCCCCGAAATGGGAAGGTCCCTATCAAGTCACTCAAGTCATCAAAAAAGGGAATTAAAAATTACGAACAAAAGAGGGAAAAAACCTAAAAAACTCTTGAAACAACGATCATCTCAGAAAATACTTTTTCTAGAAAAATTGTACCAATTATATGTAAAAATAGTGATAGTGGTTATGATCTATTAAAGCTATACTTTTATAGGATTTGTAACTCCAAAAAGTAAAAGAATAATTTTCTCACTACCGGAATTAACAGAGTGAATGCTAGTAGGGTTGTGCCCAAACAATGGATGACAGCACTGTCACACTCTGCTGATACGCGGACTGCCTTCAAACTGCACTCCGTATGCCCATAATATAAGAAGCTTGCCTTGGCTATCTTACATACATACAGATTCAAGAGTCCAGATTGTCTAAATCACTTAGGTGGAATTATGGATGAAAATGATGTATTATAAAGCTCAAAATTCAGAACAAGGAAAAACCTTAGAGTATAAGAGCCAATAGTCATTGTGGTCATATTTATAAGGTTAACTCCCATATAAACTAAATATTTTACATAATGGGTTATTAAGTCTCATATGGTCCAAAAATATACAAGGCAAGACATTGCCCGCGGCTACAATTGAGCAAAAATAATATTCATCATAAAATCTCAATAAGAGATAAAGCATGAATATATGAGCAGAAAGGATCTTTTCATTAATAAGGAAAAAATTACAATCTAAACCTATTAAATGAAAATACAATTATTCAAAAACAAAATAAGCTGCCCTTTTACATATCAGACCGTGGTTTAGTTGTGCTCTTGGATTTGTTCATTTTCTAGAGCTAAAGTTGTAGTTGGAGTTGGAGTTGGAGTTGTTGAAGCTGGCCATTTTGGGAATAGCTTGCTAACTGCAGACCCATTGGGAAATAGGCGAGCAGCAACGGCGTCTAGAGATAACTTTACTTCATCACATCTTAAAGTGTCTAGTTCATTAATAAGTGAGGTGGCGGTGGCCGCGGCCACTGGAGGCAAGGAGGAGACCGCTGCAACTTCTAGATTTGCAATATCTTCCGCATGTAAAGGAACAAGGGCATGACCGGGAAGGCATTCCAAGTCTGTTGCGATCAAAGAGCCAATGATAGCTAATTGTTCAGCAGAAAACTTGCCTGTAGCCGCAAATTCATTAGTTGGGTTTTACAGGCGGCCTCAAACTGGGAAGAGCTCTCCGCAAACATGAGATCCTTGAACTCTTGGGAGTCTTTGAACTCTTTCAAAGCCTCCTTTCTAGCAGTAAAAAGTGCATCATCCTTTTCCAGTTTAAACTACTTCAAAGCCACAAGCTCGTCGGACAGCTTGTCAACTTGGGCCTCCAATTATTTGACATGCACTTGCGCAGCCTCCAGTTTCTTCTGGTACTCCATGATATCTTTCTCCAGATGCTCCTTCTTCCCACGGAGATCATTCCCTTCGTCGTTGGCTTTATCCAGAGATTTGAGAGAGGTGTCCAATCTTCCACAAACCTGTTTCAGATCGAACTCCTTCTCGAGCAGAGTTTTATTGAGGACCTCCTTCTCCTCAAGCGCCCTTATCAACTCCTTATTCTTATCAGTGATCGAGGCCACTTGCTCGTAAGTGATCTTCCTCAGCCGCATGGCATCATCGACCATCTAAAAATAGAAAAGGAAATAGTAAGAAATAGGAAAAGGAAGAAAAATAAAGGAAAAACAAGATGTGAAGAGACGAAGTACCTGTGCGGCCATCAGACCGATGTTACCAGCTAAGGCGGAAGCATTGAGCTTAGAGCCCACTTTCTCATAATAATCTGGGCAATAGAGCCTGTTTAAAAGGCCAAGCTCTACCATCGAATTATCACCCCACCTGGAGTATAGGTCCCCCTGTGGACAACATAAACCTTCCCCAAATTATTGCTCAGATCCCAGGCCTTCTCCCTAGTATCTATATCAACCAAGGGATAGGCACTCCCATAAATGGAGCTCGGTATGGCAGGCGAGCTGGTAGGGATAGCAAGGGTTATGACATTGGGGTCTTGGACTCTTGGTTGCTTGTCCTTGCCCGAGCTCTCCGCATCGGTTTGCGGACTCGTACTCCCCTTATATATCTTGTCAGATTGAGCATTAGGTGGAACACGATCATCATCAGTACCGCGGCCATGGGTTGATTGAGATCGGGGAGGAAGATCCTTTATTCTAGGGATGCCGTGCCCCACAGCCAGGAGCTCCCCACTCACCCTATCTACCACGGGCAAAATCACACCTTGAGCAGGAGTCTTCTGGAGCTTCTCCTGCCTCAACTTGCTCTCCTTGACCATTTCACGAACCCAGGCAGCCTTAAGCTCAGCCTGAGAAACCTTGGGAGCCATTGTAATATCTTTGGGGTCAGCATAAAGATAAAGAAAAGTCAGATCGCAGTTCAAAATTTTGAAAGCAAGTAAAGTACGATGACTGTAGAAACGAAAATTAAAAAGAGACCGATCCACTCTGTAGGTTCGCAGACCGCACTTATCATGCAGGATCCACATTTGGACACGAATTAGAAGAACTCATGGACTCTCCAGTCCGATCGCGTAGGATTGTCCCTATCTCTACTCTAGGAGCCACATCTAACCCTTCTCTTTGGGGTCCAACCCGACATATATCAGCAGAGGCTCATCTTCTACAATCTCGGCCACGTCAAAAACTGGGGTCACCTTCCCCTGGATATGTAAAGCTAAATATTTTGTGAACGCGATCAGCAACTCCTCATATTATGACAAGCTAGGGTATGAGCTCACAGAAATCCTAATGGGGGCCAAACCCTCAAGCCTAGGGAAGCTCCAACCGAACCTATTTTCGATCACAAAATGTTCGTCTGGTTCTATTGATCAAATTTATTGTTGGGTGGAGAGAAGGTTTTGGCAGAATTGGATTTGGTTTTCAGGCTGAGATTGCCATTAGTTATTTGGTTGAAATAGAAGGCATATAGCCCAGGAAGGGTAGGATCAAACCCTAAAACCTTACACACAATTATGAAAGAAATTAATGCTCGAACATTATTTAGGGTAAGGTGCATTGGCAGGTAGTTGTTGAATTCAAGAAATTGAACGATAAAGGGGTCAAGAGGAAGTCTGAGACCGCACTCGAACTAGGCTCCAGAAAAGACACATGCCCTATTGCTATCCCAGACAACAAAGATGGTCTCGGGATGAAGATTACCATTGTGCTCTATCTTCTGCAGCCCGCTAATGAAGAAGGAGTTAGGTCAATGTTAAAGGTTAAGGCTAGTTTGTCCTCATTAGCCTTGCGGACTGCACCCTTCTTCTTGGAATGACCACAGCCAGAGGTGGAAGCACCGATTTGACTCTGCTCTCGAATAGCAACGGTCTCCACATGGCCTTCAAAGAAAGCATCAATGATCTCAACCGCTCTCTGGGCAGTATCCACCGCCATGCAGTCTGCGATCTCCCTATTATTCACCTCGGTTTCAGAACTACTTCCGGACCCATATTATTCCAAAGAAGAGTCCGAGGAAGAAGGTTGAGCTACTTCTAAGTCCAACTCATCCATATACATGGCCTCTTAACCATTGCTACCTAAGTTATGACCGCCCTAGGTTGGGCCTCGATCTGGGCCAAGGGTTTAACTACGGCCAAGGAGGCCGCGTTCTCAGTAGTTTCAAGGTTGGTCGCGGGCTCAGCTGCAGCATCAGGGGCCACAGCTAGCTCGATTTCATCAGCAATATACACCTTCTCCCATTGAGTAATATGTCTAACCATTGGATCAATTCGAACTCTCCTTACCAACTCCTGGGCATTCAAAGCTTGATTGCGTTCTCTAGGAAACCTGCACAGCACCCCCATCACAAAATTTCTCAAACGGGTGTGGTTTCCTCAAACTAGCATGTCACCAGTCAAAAAATTCCTCCCCTTGGCTTCCCACAACCGGGGTGTGACCCAATTTCCCCATTCATACCTCACAGCGAAGTATTCGAAAGACCCAAGAGACAGTTTCACCCGAACCCCAGCAACCTTACGATAAATCCACCCGACTTATTATCAACGGCGAAGGTGTTAGGGCATCCCATTGCCTAGCTAAAATGGACGCTCCATAAAATAAGTAATGGTGAGTGACAGATGGAGAAGGAGGAATTACAAAAAGAAAACTAACGAAAGATGATTTAGCAAGAAGGATGCTTAAGGAAGCTGTGAAATTTTTCTCTCTCTAAGATGCAAACCCAAAAGATGGGAGTGATAAAATATTGAAGGGAAGAGGGGTTTGGTATTTATAGGCCAAGGGCATACCGGTTTAACCCGTATTAATGAGCCCACAGACCAAATTCCCTCGAGCGATGAACCAGTATAGTTTAAATTTTGAATTAATGGCGGTTGGCATTTATGGCCCACTCAAACCTTATCCGGGAGGCTTCTGTAACCTACCACATACTTCCACTAAACTCCCCTCACGTGCCCATAATAAGCAGGGAGTCTGTGTGAAGAAGTGGTAAAATTTCACAAACTTGTGCCCGCGATGTGCTCCACCCTGCATACCTAGTTTTATGTATGGCTTCTCGCCCTAACCATAAATGATCTAACCCTCGAAGCAATGGCCACTGATAAGCCCGAACCCTTTAGACTGGCCAAGCTCGCTATGGTACAAAGGCAATATATGACGTGGCACACCTAAGACCGCGCCTTCCTAATCCGCATTGACCGAGCCTTCCCGGTCTGCGTTGATCGCGTTTTTATACCATACTCCCAATTAATATCAAGCTTGTGGGACACGATTCCGTACAAGCTCTGACACCAGCTTCTCACTTGGTCAAGACAAATATACCCAAGGCTGACATCCATCCAACTGGTCTCTCTCTACTATATATACTCACTTTTCTTCCATGGTAAGGTAAGTCACATTATCCAAACCCTATCACACAAACACACCAAGACATTACAAGGCTTATATCTCAGTTATCAAACGTCAAATATCTTAATCTTACACCCAAGGCCCTGAGACGAAATCAACCCCGGCTTGGTCTCTAATAGCGCTTATTGTTTGTGTTTAGGTACATTAGTCGTATAAAGCCAATGTTCATCCTTGTGATACCCCTAAAAGTTGTGGCGTCATCATTTCCAATTCTCAATCAATATAACGTAGACCAAATAAATTAGACTGTCCATCAAGCACCATACCCCAACCAGGTTTCATTGATATATTCTCCGTTCGTCCCTACCCCACATTCTTTTTTCTCACTCACTTTTTATATACACTAGAAACACCTACTTTACTATTAATATTTTAATATTTTTCATTTAGTTCCGTCCCAAAAAAATGGGAACTTTCAAATGGGAGAGAGTATATTGGTCAAAATTTAATCGAATTGATACAAACAAATAAAAAAATGAGAGACAATCTTTTTGGGAAGGGAGGATTAAAACATATGACTTTTTTTAGTTTTTATTTTATTTACAGGTAAGACTATATGTTGTCTTTGTTTGGATTTTTCTAATGCTAAAACTGAGAAATCTATGTTCTTGTTTAATCACAGAGACATTATAACTGAATACTCAAATTACATTATGAGATTAGGGCTTACCATGCTTGAGTTGCTCTCTGAGACCCTAGGGCTCAAACCTAGTCACTTGAAAGATATGGGCTGCGCTGAGGGCCTTTTCTTCCTTGGTCATTACTACCCACCATGCCCTGAACCAGAGTTGACCATTGGGACATTCAACCATACCGACTCCGGCTTCTTTACAATTCTTCTACAAGATTTATTGGGTGGCCTTCAGGTTCGTCACGAAGAAAATTGGGTCGATGTTACCCCACATCCCGGAGCTCTGATTGTCAATGTTGCAGATCTTTTGCAGGCAAGTTTACATAATTTTGTACTTCCACTGTTTTCTCAAAATAAATGATCTTTTGAAATTTTTCAATAAAAAATTGTCCATAAATGAAATTTTTTTCATCTTTTTCATAGTTCAGTATATTTTTACAAAATTTAAATTTTGAAAGTGAATAGCAAGAATGTTTATGATTCTTTTTTCTATTAAAAATCAATATTTTAAAAATGACTCTTAAATTCAAAGTGATCATTCATTTTGGGACGGAAACTCGTTTTAGTTAGTTACACAAACTTTATGCCAGAGGTATATGATTTAGGAACCAAGTAAACTCAATTTGTTTATGCAGCTCCTTACTAATGATAAGTTCAAAAGCGTGCATCACCGAGTCGTAGTCCAAAAAATTGGCCCAAGAGTTTCTGTTGCAGCTGGTTTTGGCTTCAAGTTCTAGAATTATCTATTATTCATTTGGACATTCATCATTATCCACATGGTGAATGTATGATGGCTTTTGGTGTTTCCCAAGAAACACTTTGGTGTTCCATCTCTCTCTTGATACATCCTTATCCTTGGATGGTTTGTGCCTATAAATAGGCTTTGGTAGGATGCTTTCTAGTATTGTGGCAAGTTGTGAGAAATCATTTGGAGTGTTAAACACTTTGTGAGAGAGAGACACATTTGTAGTGAGAGATCACTTTGTAAACAATTTGTAATCACCTAATAGTGATTTTGGTTGCCACCCGTGGACGTAGGAGAATTTCTCCGAACCACGTAAATCTTGTGTCTCGTTTGTTACTTTGTTCGTGTGGGTGTGTGGGAAGTGCAAGATCCATTTCCGCATTCGGTTTCAACAATTGGTATCAGAGCTTTGGTTGTAGAAGTTGTTCTACTCGGTGCTCCTACACACATCACATATTGAGATAAGTCATTTGCTATTTTTTCTTGGAAATGAATTTTTCCAGAATTTGTTTGTTTTCTCTCGTAGTTGGATAATTGTTTTGGAAGCAATTTTCTACAATGGTGGAAACTGAGACTAGTACTAAGTCACAAAAGCGTGGGCCAAGGGTGTCTAGTACTAATCTTGAAGTTGAAAAGTTTAATGGGGGAAACAATTTTGGAGTTTGGCAAGGCGAAGTTTTAGATCTTTTAGCAATGCAAGACCTCGAATTCACCCTCGAGGAGATGCCCGAAGAAATGGAAGAGTCCGAATGGAAGAAGCTAAATCGCCAAGCTTGTGGAACAATTCGTTCTTGTTTGGGTACGGACCAAAAATATCCTTTTATGAAGGTCTCTTTGGCAAAGGAGTTATGGGACAAATTGGAGGCCAAATATATGCAGAAAAGTGTAGAGAACAAACTCTACTTGAAGAAGAAGCTCTTCCGTTTTGATTACAAGAAAGGTAATTCGATGACTGAACATTTAAATGAATTTAACAAAATTATTACCGATTTGCAAAATTTAGATGTTGATATAGCTGATGATGATAAGGCTTTGTTATTGTTAAATTCTTTGCCTGAGTCATATGAACATTTGACTACTACCTTGTTGCATGGAAAATCTGAAATTACTTTTGATGATGTTTCCAATGCTTTGATGAATAACGAGGTACGGAGGAAGGATAAAGGAACCCTTCGAGACTCAGATTCGGATGCTCTTACTGTTCGTGGGAGGACTACTAGTAGAAACAATGGAGATCGTGGTCATTCCCAGTCGAGATCAAGAGGACAATCTGCTGATCCAAAGAAAGTCGGCAAAGATGAATGTGCCTATTGCCGGAAGAAGGGTCATTGGAAGAAAGATTGCCCGAAAATAAAGAACAAGAAGAATGAGTCAAAAGCAAATGTGGCTAGGAGGGAAGACAGTGACGGAGATGACGCTTTGACGGTTTCACTCTCAGTTTCAGTCAGTCATGTTGATGAGTGGATCTTGGATTCGGGTTGCTCCTACCACATGTGTCCTCACAAAGAAATGTTCTCAACATTTGAAGAGCTCGATGGTGGAGTTGTTTACATGGGCAACAACAACACTTGCAGAACAAGGGGTATTGGTACTGTGCATTTGAAGATGTTTGATGGAGTTATTCGTAAGCTCACCGAAGTTCGTTATGTCCCTGATTTGAAGAAAAATTTAATTTCTCTTGGAGCCTTGGATGCAAAAGGCTATCGCATCACTTTGGATGGGGGTCACTTAAAAGTAACTCATGGAGTTTTGGTAGTGATGAAAGGGACTCGGAGAGGTAACTTGTACTACCTAAATGGAAGCACAGTTGTTGAACAAGCGGCCGTAGCAAGCTCGAATGAGGCAGACATGTCGAAATTGTGGCACATGAGACTTGGACATGTTGGAGAAAAGCCCCTGCAGACTTTAGTGAATCAAGGAGTACTCAAAGGTGCTAAAACTGGCAAAGTTGAATTTTGTGAACATTGTGTCTATGGCAAGCATAGAAGGGTGAAGTTTGGCACTTCGGTTCATAGAACCAAAGGTGTGTTGGATTATGTTCACTCGGATGTATGGGGTCCTACGAAGAATGCTTCGTTGGGTGGAAAAAGGTGGTTCGTCACCTTTATTGATGATTACTCTAGGAGAGTTTGGATGTACCCCATGAAGAACAAGCACGAGGTTCTTAGTGTCTTCCTTGAATGGAAGAAAATGGTGGAGAACCAGATGGGCCGCAAGATTAAGAAGTTGCGATCAGATAATGGTGGTGAGTACAAGTATGATCCATTCTTGGATATGTGTAGAAAAGAGGGCATTGTTAGACACTTCACTATTCCTGGCAAGCCGCAGCAGAATGGAGTTGCAGAAAGGATGAATCAGACCTTGGTACAAAAGGTTCGTTGCATGCTATCCCAAGCGGGTTTGAGTAAGGCATTTTGGGCTGAGGCTCTCAACTATGCAGTTGATTTGGTGAATCGGTTGCCTACAACTGGAAATGGAGGCAAGATACCTCTTGAAGTATGGTCTGGTGAACCAGTCAGAGATTATGACCAGTTGCACATCTTTGGATGCCCTGCATATTATCATGTTGATGATTCGAAGTTGGATCCTCGAGCAAAGAAAGCCAAATTCATGGGCTTTAGCAGTGGTGTAAAGGGTTTCAGGTTGTGGTGCCCTGAAACAAGAAAAATTGTCAAGAGCCGAGACGTGACATTTGATGAGTCTGTGATGACTTTGAAGAAGGAAGAGAAAGAAAATGAAGCCCCCAAGCAGGTACAAAAAGTTGTATTTAATCCGGTTGTTAAGCCTATATTTGAAAATGTTGAACAGGTGGAGGAGAGTTCGGAGAACTCTAATCAGGTGGAGCCAATCCACAATGAGGATGAAAATGAACAGGATGTTGAACCTGAGTACTCTATTGCAAAAGATAGACCTCGAAGAGAGACTCGTAGACCTGCTCGATTTGATGATATGGTTGCATATGCTCTTCCCATGATTGAAGAAGTTCCCAATAGCTATAAAGACGCTATTTTGTGTTCTGATAATTTGAGATGGCAAGAGGCTATGAACGAGGAAATGAAGTCCTTGAAGAAAAATCAGACTTGGGATTTGGTGGAGCTTCCGAAGGGTAAGAAAGCAATTGGGTGCAAATGGGTATTTGCAAAGAAAGATGACACTCCTGGGATTCGCTATAAGGCTCGGTTGGTGGCGAAAGGTTATGCACAAAAGGAAGGGGTAGACTACAACGAGATATTTTCTCCGGTTGTAAAGCATTCATCTATCCGGATATTGTTGGCATTGGTTGCTCAATTTGACCTTGAGCTTGCACAGTTAGATGTGAAAACTGCTTTCTTGCATGGAGATTTGGAGGAGGAGATCTATATGACCCAACCAGATGGTTTTAAAGTTGCTGGTAAGGAAAATTGGGCGTGCAAATTGAAGAAGTCCTTGTATGGACTTAAGCAGTCTCCTCGACAGTGGTATAAGAGATTTGATCAGTTTATGGTGGAGCATGATTATACTCGTAGCCATTTTGACCATTGTGTGTACTTTCGAAAACTCAAAGATGAATCCTTCATTTATTTGCTCTTGTATGTAGATGATATGTTGATTGCATCCAAGAGCAAGGTGGAGACAGATAAACTGAAGGCTCAGCTGTCTAAGGAGTTTGAGATGAAGGATTTGGGTGAAGCACAGAAGATATTAGGGATGGAAATCCAGCGAGATCGAGGAAGTGGTACTGTTTGGTTGACACAGTCACAGTATTTGCAAAAGGTGTTAGCAAGATTTGGCATGAATGGTTCGACAAAACCAGTTGGTACACCGCTTGCTCCTCACTTCAAATTGAGTGCTTCGATGTGTCCTAATTCAGATGAAGAGAAGATTCAGATGGAAAAGGTTCCATACGCAAATGCCGTTGGTGCGTTGATGTATGCTATGGTTTGCACCCGGCCTGATATTGCTCAAGCGTTGAGTATTGTTAGCCGATATATGCACAATCCAGGAAAAGGGCATTGGCAAGCTGTTAAGTGGATTTTGAGGTACATTCATGGAACTGTTGATGTTGGTCTCAAGTTTCAAAAACAAGAAAAACTTGAGCTTGATAAACTTGTGGTTGGATATGTGGATTCAGACTACGCTGGTGATTTGGATATGCGTCGATCTACAACTGGTTATGTGTTCACTATGGCTGGTGGACCTGTTTGTTGGCGTTCTGTACTCCAGTCCACAGTTGCATTGTCTACCACCGAGGCAGAGTATATGGCAGTCACAGAAGCTTTTAAGGAAGCTATTTGGATGCATGGGTTGGTGAATGACTTAGGGATTCTGCAGCAACACGTTAGTGTGTTTTGTGATAGCCAGAGTGCTATTTGTTTATCGAAAAACCAAGTGCACCATGCCCGTACGAAGCATATTGATGTTCGCTTTCATTTTGTTCGTGAAATTGTCAATGAAGGTGACATTCGGTTATTGAAGATTGGGACTGCTGATAACCCTGCTGACATGTTAACGAAGGTAGTCACTCGGGATAAATTTGCGCATTGTTTGGATTTAATCAACATTGGTCGAAGATGATAGCCGGCGGTCTTGGTGGCAACCTGACCCGGTTTTGCAGTTGGAACTTTCGCCAAGGTGGAGATTGTTGGTTTTGGCTTCAAGTTCTAGAATTATCTATTATTCATTTGGACATTCATCATTATCCACATGGTGAATGTATGATGGCTTTTGGTGTTTCCCAAGAAACACTTTGGTGTTCCATCTCTCTCTTGATACATCCTTATCCTTGGATGGTTTGTGCCTATAAATAGGCTTTGGTAGGATGCTTTCTAGTATTGTGGCAAGTTGTGAGAAATCATTTGGAGTGTTAAACACTTTGTGAGAGAGAGACACATTTGTAGTGAGAGATCACTTTGTAAACAATTTGTAATCACCTAATAGTGATTTTGGTTGCCACCCGTGGACGTAGGAGAATTTCTCCGAACCACGTAAATCTTGTGTCTCGTTTGTTACTTTGTTCGTGTGGGTGTGTGGGAAGTGCAAGATCCATTTCCGCATTCGGTTTCAACATTCTTCATGCCATTATTTGCGGAAAATTCTAAAACTAGATTATACGGGCCAATCAAGGAGTTGATTTCAGAAGAAAACCCTCAAATTTATAGGGAGGTTACCTTACAAGAATATCACACTTTACGATCTAATGGAGGACGCAAAGATGAACCTTCAATGTTGGCTCCTTTCAAAATCCCCTCAGTTTAAATTTGAAGGCAACTTGTTGGCTCAAAACTTGTGATATATATTTCACTTTCATTCTGAAGGTTTGAATGCATCCGTAAATTATCAAATGAACAAGGGAATTATGCACGGCAAGAATCCTCGTAAAATGTTTAATTATGAGGTTCTAGTTGTATATGTATGTTGTTATCTACGCTAGACCATTTACAGCGTAAACTCTCAAGTGAACGCATTGGTAGTGATTGGCTGCTTGCTTATAATCATGTTCAAAATGTTTAATAAAATGTCACCAGCTTTTACTTGTATAATCTTTTATTTTTATCTGTGTCCGCTAACATATTATATTCGACCCCTTTTTGAGTGTTGAATTTGCAGGCATGAAACAGTTGAAGCGTTATCATTATGGAATCCTGGGGGATATATATAGTTGGCTTACTTTGGTGCCTCTTACTCTTTAATCTGGTAGCATTAAAGATGTTTAATGCAAAATAAACTGTCTGTTATTCATTTACTCTTCCGTCTTCCCAGAATAAATGTCACATATGTACTTATAAATTATTTATCTTCATGAAAATTTAAAAGTAGTTATTAATAGTGTTTCTTATTGGTGTATCAATAACCATAGCCAAAGGACTTGTGTCCAAGCGGCATATTGAGCGGGTTTAAGTCAGTGGCGAAGCCAGAAAATTATATGAAGGGTGTCAAGTTTGTTTTAAAAATAAATACTATAATTAAGGCATCCAAATTTATTTCAGAAGGAGGTCAAAAAATTATTTACTGCAATTTTAATGAAAATTAAGGGGGTCAAAATTGATAAAATTGCTAAATTTAGAGGTAAAATGTCATTTTCTTAAATTTCAAGATGCAAAATTTGACAAGTTTCAAAGTTGAAGGGGGACCCCCTTGCCTATAACATAGCTTCGCCATTGGTTTAAGTGTCTCCGTCGTAGAGGTATTGGGTTCAATACCCCATGCCGGATAGAATTGATAATACGTGGTTAGCAATTAAAAAAAAAAATCATATTCAAAATGATATGAATATAATCAAATTATCATAATTTTTTGTCAAATTTCAATTTAATTGAGCAAATACGACATTAATTCTGAATAGGAGAACATAGAGAGTATTATTCAGCATGCTTGGAAGTTGGAGCTGGCGCTTACTTTCGGGGACGGAGCTGCATTACGGCAAGAGGTGTCAATTAATCCCCTGAAAATTTAGCAATTGCCTAAATACATACATTATTGACCCCACCGCTTTTCGTAGAATCACATATGAAACCCTTAAATATTGGGAATAAATGTACTCTCTCCATTCCATTCCATTCCAAAATGAATATTTATTTCTTAAAGAAAATAGTCCCAAATGTAAATTTATTCTCTAAAAAAGAAATTATCCCTAAATTATTCATGTGTGATTTCTCGATTGGTTAAATAATACTCACTTTTATTACAGAATAAATATCGCATTTAATTAGTCTAACGTATTCGAGAAATGTAATTTACATATTTGTACATTTCATTTACAAACAATAAGACTTATTTCTAGGTTAGAAATGTGACAATATATAGAACCTACAAATTAGAAAGTACGTATGACATTTATTTTGGGATGAAAAAAATACTCATTATCATATGTTCCTAAATTAAAGTCTATTTCTTACTCTAGTCTATATTCTTAAAAAGTTAATTTTGAGAAAATTTATCAGTAAAGATGCAGAAATATATGTTAACTACCTATTCTCTCTACAAAATTTTAATTTTGCAACATTTATTGGAAAATTATAAATTTAATTAAAATAAACATTCAGGGCAATTTTTTAATAAACAATCATTTAGAAACAGAGAAAATATGTTTTAACTTAGACCTTTAATTTTGAGTTTCTTATATGTGAGGTAAAACCATGCACAACCTTATACTAACCACTAAGCGACAGCTTTGAGCCTCCAAAATTTTGATCGAATTTTAGGCCTCCAAGTTTTTTATGTTTCTCTATACTCCCTCTGTCTCATTTGATTTAAAATCTTCTTTTTTGGCATGAAAATTAAGAATCTAACATAATAACAGGAAATTAATGAGTGAAGGAGATATTGTGAGTATAAAAAGTAAAATATGAGAAATAATGAGTAGGAGGAATAATTGTTGTTGTTGGTATGACAACTGGGTCCCATGATATATAAAAATAATATAAACTTGTCATTGTAGCACGTTATAAATCGCGTTGGACGTGCAAAATAGAAAATTATCCTAATTCAGGGAAACTGAGGGAGTATATAAAATGTCCCAGTTTTGAATCAAAATACTGTGTTTGTTCCGGCCGTTGTTAAGGGACTTCTCAAAACCTTTCATGCACAGAGACTACCCCCATGTTCGAATCCTTGTGGGCGTTGTGTTTGTTCCGGCCGTTGTTAAGGGACTTCTCAAAACCTTTCATGCACAGAGACTACCCCCATGTTCGAATCCTTGTGGGCGTGTATTTATTTTCTTTATCCCTATTCTTCGTAGGCTGACATGCTTTTCTTTTTCTTTCCAAATCCTATCCTCCGCAAGGCGCAAGCTTGAGCCTTCTTTTTTCATTTTCTTCACTTAGTAATAGCAAGTTTAACTTTTTGTTATAATGCAATCATACAAAAGTGACTAATCTATATTATAATAATGTTCGGGAATAACCGCAAGACAAAGAGCGATCAGGATCTATTTTCAACCACCATAAAGAGCGGCTGTGATTGTCTCCAGGAATAACTTCCTATTGACTTTAAAGAAGGGTCCAGATTAATCCATAACCGCCCTCATCTAATGGCTATTATTAAACGATTTTATTTCTTTTTAATTTCAATCGTTGAATTATTTTTTAGTTACTCTAACCTAAGGGCTGACAATTAGCGATTTCCTTTATTCATTTCTTTTTTTATTTTTGGCAAAAATCATATGTTCATCACTGAACTATATTTTTCAAAATGTTCTCACTGAACTTTTTTTTTCAAAATGTTCTCACTTAACTTTTACATTTTTTTCAAAATGTTCTCACTCTGTTAACAAATTTGCTTAAAATTAAACGAAATCTAGCCACATTAAATATCCATGATTAAAAAATTAAAAAATTATTAATTGTATTTTAATTGTGCGTCAATCAAAGTTCTAAGATTTTTATATACATATAAATATTTTAAATTATAATTATAATTAGTCCCTTTAGTAAAATTTTAGAAGAGAAGAAACAAATCGAATTGGAATGTTTCATAGCTTGAATCAAATATTAAGATTGTAGTTTAACAAAAAAAAATACATTCTTTCACCGGGTTAATCAATTTAACTATTCAGTTCAAATCAAGTAAGGCTAAATATTATCTCAATGATGCTACTGATATTCGGGTTATGATATAAAACTTTAACCATACATTAAAGCAATCGACCTCTCCATCCCCTATCGCATAATACGTTATACAATAGAACCGACCAAATTCATAAGGTCACCGTGCCATTGGCACGGGTAAGAGTACTTGTGTCTATATATACTAAAAGTGCTCGCCCAAATTCAATCTCTCTATTCGATTTTCACACAGAGATCACAAATGTATCATCCCACCAGAATACTATAATGAAATTTAGGAATGTGTCTTTCTTTGAGAATGTGTTACCATATAAGTTAAGAAATAAGGCAAGCTCATCAACTAGGGTACAACATTCAATAGAAGAAGAACATGTTTAAGATAGAAGTGAAGAAGAGGAAATGGAACCTCGACGTAGCAAAAGAGCAAGGGTAGAAAAATCTTATTGGCCAGATTTTCTAACCTACATGCTAGATAGTGAGCCACAAAGTTATAAAGAAGCCGTGAGCTATTCCGAAGGACCTTAGTGGAAAGAGACCATTAAGAGTGAAATTGATTTCATTTTGCAAAATCACACTTGGAAACTAGTGGATCTTCCTCCGAGAAGTAAACCATTAGGATATAGGTGGATTTTCAAAAGGAAAAGGAAGGTAGATGGAACAATTGATAAGTATAAGGCTAGACTTGTAATTAAAGGTTACAGACAAAAGGAAGGCCTAGATTTCTTTGACACGTATTCTCCTGTTACGAGAATAACGTCTATTAGGATTGTACTTGCAATTGTCGCATTGCGAAATCTTGAAGTACATCAAATGGATGTAAAAACTCCCTTTCTAAATGGAGATTTAGAAGAGGAGATATACATGGAACAACTAGTGGGCTTTTCTGCTCCTGGGTAAGAAAACAAAGTGTGCAAGTTAGTGTAGTCATTGTATGGCCTCAAACAAGCACCAAAACAATGGCATCAAAAGTTTGATCAAGCCATAATTGAAAGTGAATTTAAAATCAATAAATGTGACAAATGTGTCTATATCAAAAACACGAAAAATGGCTATGTCATTTTGTGTCTTTATGTAGACGACATGCTTATCATAGCAAGCTGTGATAAAATGATTAAATCCACAAAGAATATGTTGAACTTGAATTTCGACATGAAAGATATGGGTTTAGTGAAAATGATCCATGGAGTGAAAATTTCTAGAATACCTAATGGACTTGTACTGAGTCAATCACATTATGTGGATAAAATACTAGAGAAATTTAACAAGGATGACAATAGAACTGCACAAGACTACATTTAACAAAGAATAGAGTCAAACATGTGTCTTAGTTAGAGTATTCAAGGATCATTGGAAGTTTAATGTATTTAATGAGTTGTACAAGGCTAGATATTGCTTATGTTGTGAGCAAACTGAGTCGGTATACAAGTAATCCTAGGACGTACCATTAGAAGGGTATTGTGAGAGTACCAATGTACTTAAGATATACTCGTGACTTTGGATTACATTATGCCAGACATCCAACTGTGATTGAAGGATATACTGATGCTAACTGGATATCAGATATCAAAGACTCTAGGTCTACAAGTGGATATGTATTCATATTAGCAGGTGCAGCTATATCATGGAAATCTTTTAAACATACTGTTATAGCCAGATCCACTATGGAATCAGAGTTTATAGCCTTGGATAAGTGTGGTGAAGAAGTCGAATGGCTACGCCAATTTTTAAAAGATATTCCAAAATGGTCGAAGCATGTGTCAGCAATTTGTATCCATTGTGATAGCCAATCTGCAATTTTTAGGACACAAAGCAACATGTACAATGGTAAGTCTAGACATATACGTCGCAGACATAATACCATAAGACAACTACTCTCAACTGGTACTATATCTATTGACTATGTGAAGTCAAAATATAACTTAGCGGATCCGTTAACCAAATGGTTAACTAAATAGGTAGTTGAAAGATTGACATTGGGAATGGGATTAAAGCCTATTAAGAAGTTAAACACAGCGGAAAACCCAACCTAGTTGACTGGAGATCCCAAGATCTATGTTTTCAAAAGGACAACCTAACTGTTAAAATACTTGTAGTGTCACTTTAGGGAACCAACCCCAATCCCATTCCTTAAGTGACATCCCGAAAGGAAAGGTTAAGCTTATAGCTTTTAATGATTCTTACACTTCGGAATTGTCGAGTGGGGATAATACGGGTTACTTATAAGAATCACTTATGTGAGAGAAAAGTTTGGCCGCTTTGAGGTGAATTGCGTGAGGATCAATTCTTAGACCCTCTCACATAACCAGGCATTATGCCCAGGGCCGTAAATGAACATAGCTATGAGAATTGAAGTGTGTTAGGGAGATACCTGTGTAAAGTATATGACCGGCTACACAAAAATCTGAACATTTCAAGGACATGTCATGACCCTAAACCTAGGCACCATTTTGGGCACGTGGTGAGCACGTGGGGGTGGGGTGCATTGCATCTCATGTTAGGCATTATATGATAATTGGATTGGTTATGTGTTTATTTTTATATTTTGATAATTTACATGATTTTAAAATGTTAATAAATTAATTTCAACGATATAAAGTCTAAATGGAATAAATAGAAATTATTGTGGTAAAGTTATAATATTTGAAATTTTAAATAAAAGGTTATAAAAAGTGTTGATGAGCTTGGATGTAAATATAAGCTTAAGGTGGTTGGTTGTAGGATTCGATTCTTAGAGGAACTAGAGTGTAAATTTGCTATATAAATCCTTAAAACTTCCCAGAACCTTCATTCTCTTTCTCTCAGTTCTTCCTTCCTCCCTACGTTCCCTTAAACCTAGGGTTGACTTCCTAAAATCCTTAAAAATCATCCGTTGATCCGTTCTTCGTTTTGACTTCAAATAAACGCTCAGGGAGTCGAGTGGAACATTTATAACCGATCGAAGCTTTTCTTTATTTCGAAATACTTTGGTAAGTTATTATGATTTTTTTTTCAATAATTGTTCATTTCATATTTAATGATTATATTATTAACATGTAAATGGTTCTTGATATTTTTGTTAAATTATTTGGTTGTTGAAATGAAAGAAAAAAGGGGGGTTTTGGATTGATTATGGAAGGTAGTGGTATGAGGGTTAGGATGGGAGGTGACAAAGTTGTTATAACTATGCTATATGGTCTTGTGGGAACATTTTTAGTGATTTAGAGTTTGTATACTGGTGTTGAAAGAGCTGAGAATGAGTAAAAATGACATGTTCTTGCCTTGGTTGCTGATGTTTGTACTTCAGCATGAATTCTGGGCAAGGGCACGACTCATGCCCTGAAGCACGAGTCGTTCCCATGCCTTTCACTCGTAGTAAGTAGTCGTGATAATCAAGGCAGTCGTGCGGAATTGGGGCACGATTCGTGCCATGGGGCACGAGTCGTGCCCAGTGCAGTTCACTGTGAACAAGTTTTCAAGCCTTGTAGACCCTAGTTCCCTAATACATCTTGTAACACCAATTGATTATAACTCTAGTACAACATTAGGACTTTACAATGAAGTCTTAAATGGTTCAAAATGATTTAGGGAAGGTCTTTAAATATGGTCTTGAAAATGGTTGGAAGGCCTTGTGAAACTTTAACCAATGTTGATAAAAACTTGGTAAATTGATATGGAACCTTTATAGAAGGTAATCAATATTGTGAAATGAATATGTAGGGCTTACTTGTTGTTCATTGTGGCCATATTTGATTACATATTCATGGTTAGTTGTGCACATAGTGTATGAAATATATGTTGCACTATTGTGATGATTTAACATGAGTAATATTACCATGTTATGTATTGATATCCCAAAGTGTGGATTTATTTTCAAGTATCCATTATGTGCTTGAATGTGTTTATATCAGCTGATCAGTGGGGGTATAATGGAATACGATCAATTATGAGAAATTGTTCCATAAGTTGATCAGATTACATTATACCTGTGACTATCCCCTTATGTGGCCACAGACTGGGGTTGAATGCTTCTGTATTGAGGCAAAAGCCTTATAGATAGCTGTGGTTCTTATATGGTTCTCCACATTAGGAGTCTTATAAGACGTGAATATGCCTAAGAAGTTCACAAATGAGTGGAGTTTTACTCCCGACGTTGTACGACTTATTTTTCAGACGGGAAAGGTAAAATGAGGTAACGTAATGTGTTTACCGCTTTACCAATATGATTATGAGCAACCTGTTTATGTGTTGCATATTACATGGCATATTGTTGCATTCATAATAGCATGCTGAGATTTATTCTCACCCCTTCTCCCTTTACTGTTTTAGATCCCGCTGAGACAGGAGGACCAGACCGGTGAGGCCGGAAAGGAGTTTGGATCGCGTACTTTTTGGGTTGTCAGGGTATGTATATGTTTTGGGGAGTTGGGAGTAGTGGTGAGCATTATTATTTTGGGGGAGATTTGTATATAAAATTTTTATCAAACATTTTCAGTGTGGTTGTGTTGTAATTAAGTATGAGATTGGTTTTCCTTTAAGGTTGGCTTTTGTAAGCCTTTACATTGGTAGTTTTTGTAACTAAAGCATGTTATGACTTTTCAAACATGGTTTATATATCACCTCCAAGTGGATATGTTAATGTTGGTTTGTTAAAGGTTGTTATACTTTCAAGTTAATTAAACAAAAAGTTTTTTTTTAATGGAGGTGGTTTGGGACCCTCCAGCTCGGGGCACGAGTTTATAGGTCCCGGGTCGGGGAGGCCCCACAGTTGGTATCAGAGCTTTGGTTTAGAAGTCAAGGGTAGATGTCTAGTCTAAGGGGGAGTGTGTGATATCTGACGACGAGCGTTTAATGCAGGGATTGGTGTAATGGCGGGAACTAGTGATGACCAGCAAAGGGATCAAGGAAATATGGGTGATATGGGAGTCGAAGGAAACCAGAATGCAGAAATGATGAATATGTTCAGGGTTTTCCTTCAAAATATGGCAACTCAGGGACAGGCTCAACAGCAACCTGAGGGAAGACAAGCACATGGGTTAGAGAAGTTTGTCAAGATGGCTCCACCAAGCTACAATGGGGATCCAGATCCAGTGAAAGCAGAAAGATGGTTGGAAGCTATGAATAAAATTTTTGTGGCAATGGAAAGTTCTGACGAGGAGAAAGTTAGATGTGCTGTATTTAAACTGGAAGGTCCTGCAGAGCACTGGTGGCAGATACTTAAGGAGAGTTGGAAGAGGGACCACACACCCCAAACTTGGGACAATTTCACCAGGAGATTCAAAGAACATTTCATTCCTTTGATTACCCGAGATATGAAAGAGGTTGAGTTTCTGAGGCTCGAGCAGGGGACGATGACAGTGGCCTAGTATTCGGCGAAGTTCACAGAGTAAGCAAGGTATTGCCCTCATTTGGTACCAGAGGAGGAGAGTAGAGTATACAGGTTCGTGAAGGAGCTGAGATTGGAGTTCCGAAAGCAGCTGTTGACGCATGATTTCCCCAACTATCAAGCAGCAGTGAACATGGCATATAGAATTGAAAATGATATTGAAGAACATCGGGGTAGACCTGAAGGCAGTAGTGGAGGCAAGCCCAAGTTTCCAGGCCAAGGTTTAGGACAGAGCAGGGGTCAGCCTAAGTCTTCAACTCCTGGAGTGGCTAGAGGAAGAAATGTCACAGTTTCAACTCAGCCTGTGTCGAGCCAGTTTGGTACTGTTTGCAACTTTTATAAGAAGGTGGGACATTCTGAAGACAGATGTTGGAGCAAACAAGGGAAATGTATAAACTGTGGAGAAATGGGGCACTACAGGAAATATTGTCCTAAATTTCAACGGGTTCAAGCTGCGGGTGGCAGACAGTAGGGTGGCCAGCCAAGGGGTGGCGTGAAGAGGGATAATGAGGGAAAGTCTAAGGAGAGAGTGCAAGGTAGAGTGTTTGCCTTAGCGAGGTAGATCCTACCGCGGTCATTAGAGGTATAGTACCTGTCTCAGGAGTCAGGGCTCGTATTCTTATAGACCCTGGGTCATCCCATTCTTATGTGGCATCTCATTTTGCATTCACTTTGCACAAATTGCCTAAGTTGTTGCCTTATGTGCTAGAGGTCTCTACTCCTATGGGAGAATGCCTCGAATACTCTTTGATTTATCATGATTGTGAGGTGGTCATATGTGGGCATGTATTGCCAGTGGATATTGTAGAGTTACCAATTCGAGATTTTGATGTCATTCTAGGCATGGATTGGTTGAGTAATTGTCATGCCTTAGTAGACTGTCGCAAGAAGTGAGTCTCTTTTTCTATGCATTATGTGCCTGTGTTTATATTTGATGCGAATAAGTCTTTATTTGGCATTCATGTTATATCTGCATTAAAGGCTAGAAAATTGTTATCAAAAGGGTGTGAGGGGTACTTGGCGTATGTGTTAGACTCTAGTAAGAAGTCTCCTGAGCTATCTCATGTTCCAGTTGTGAATGGATTTATTGATGTACTGAGTATTCTTTGCCTCCAGATAGAGAGGTGGAGTTTTGTATTGACTTATTGTCGTACTTCACCCATATCTAAAGCACCATACAGAATGGCTCCAGCTGAGTTAAAAGAATTGAAAATTCAGTTGCAGGAATTGTTAGACAGGGGTTTCATTTGTCCAAGTGTTTCACCCTGGGGAGCACCGGTTTTGTTTGTCATGAAGAAGGATGGTACGTTGAGGTTATGTATTGATTATAGACTGTTGAATCAAGCTATTGTCAAAAACAAATATCCTCTTTTGCATATTGATGACCTGTTTGATCAGCTTCAAGGTTCCGTTATCTATTCCAAGCTTGACTTGCTTAGCGGATACCATCAGTTGAAAATCAGACCAGATGATATTTTTAAAACAGCCTTCAGAACAAGGTATGGTCATTATGAATTTATTGTTATGCCTTTTGGGTTGACCAATGCACCGACAGTATTTATGGACATGATGAACAGATTCTTCAAACCTTATCTTGACAGTTTTGTTGTGGTCTTTATTGATGATATTCTAGTATACTCAAAATCCCGGGAAGAACATGAGCAGCATTTGCGAATAGTGTTGTCTATCCTTCGTGAGAAACAATTATTTGCCAAGTTCAGCAAATGTGAGTTTTGGCTTGAACAAATTTCTTTCCTGGGTCATGTGGTGTCGAGTACGGGTATTGAAGTGGATCCTACGAAGATTGAGGTCGTAGTCAACTGGAAACAGCCTTCTACAGTGACTGAGGTTCGTAGTTTCCTTGGGTTAGCGGGGTATTATCGAAGATTTATAGAGGGATTTTCGAGAATTGCAACTCCGTTGACCAGATTGACTCGGAAGGATATACCATTTGTATGGGATGCTAAGTGTGAAGTTGTCTTTACTGAGTTGAAAAAGAGATTGACTTCGGCTCCAATTCTTACCCGCCAGATGGATGCGAAAATTTTGTTATTTTCAGTGATGCCTCTAAAGAAGAATTGGGTTGTGTTCTTATGCAAAATAGGAAAGTGATTGCTTATGCTTCGAGGAAGTTATCACCAGCGGAGCAGAACTATCCTACTCACGACATGGAGTTGGCTGCTATTGTCTTTGCATTGCATAAGTGGAAGCACTATTTATATGGAGCAAAATTTGAGATATTCACTGATCACAAGAGTCTGAAATACCTGTTTACCCAAAAGGAGTCGACTAACAGGCAGAGGCGTTGGTTAGAGCTGCTAAAGGACTATGATTGTGTCATTTCCTATCATCCATGGAAGGCTAATGTAGTAGCAGATGCTATTAGCCGTAAGGCTCATTTATCATCCTTGATGTCTCGTGAATCGAGAAGGGAGATGTTATTTGTGAATGTCCGAGCCATTCCTACTATATATTCAGATCTTAGGGAAGCCCAGCAATGTGACATTGAATTGAAAAAAAAATTTGGGGAAATTACAAGATGGAAAGACTGGGGAGTTTGCGTTGAACAAAGATGGGAATTTAACATTCTGAGGCAGAATTTGCATACCTTCTTCCCCAGAGATTAAAAGGCAAGTGTTAGAGGAAGGTCACAAGTCCAGATTTGCTATTCATCTTGGAAGCACGAAGATGTATCAGGACTTGAAGAGAGGGTATTGGTGGAATGGCATGAAAAAGGAAATCACAGAGTTTGTCTCAAAGTGTTTGACTTGCCAACAAATCAAAGCTGAACATTAAAGGCCCGCGGGATTACTTCAACCATTGGATATTCCAGAATGGAAATGGGAAGGTATCTCTATAGATTTTGTAACTGGATTAACTCCTATCGAAGAAGATGGATGCTATATGGGTGATTGTGGACAGATTGACCAAGTCAGCTCACTTTCTACCAGTTTCAACCAAATATTCATTGGTAAGATTGGCCCAATTGTATATTCGTGAGATTGTGAGACTTCATGGAGTTCCTGTCAACATTGTTTCAGATAGGGATCCGAGATTCACCTCGCGGTTTTGGAGGGCTTTGCACGAAGCTCTAGGTTCCAAGTTGAGTTTTAGCATGGCGTTTCATCCTCAGACAGATGGGCAAACTGAGAGAACCATTCAGATTCTTGAGGACATGTTACGGGCGTGTGTGATGGATTTCCACTCATCTTGGGAAGATCATTTGCCTTTATTGGAATTTGCTTATAATAACAGCTACCAGTCAAGTATTGAGATGGCACCATATGAGGCATTATATGGGAGGAAATGTAGGTCTCCAATGTGTTGGGACGAGGTTGGTGAAGCTAGACTTTGGGGTCTAGACTTGGTTAGAGATTCAACAGAGAAGATTAAAGTGATTCGGGACAGATTAAAGACAGCCCAGAGTCGACAGAAAAGCTACGCCGACACCAGAATAAGGGAGTTTCATTTCAGGTTGGTGACTTGGTATTTTTAAAGATTTCACCAAGGACTGGGATTAAAACGTTTGACAACAAAGGAAAGTTGGCACCAAGGTTTATGGGTCCGTTTGAGGTGTTAGAAAAGGTGGGTGAGTTAGCGTATAGATTGGCTCTACATCCATCTCTTTCTTCTCTCCATGCTTTATTCCATGTTTCCATATTGCGAAAGTATTGCTATGATCCTTCGCATGTTTTAAGTTCTCCTCCCGAGGATGTCCAGGCAGATATGACTTACGTGGAGGTACCATTGAGAGTTCTGGAGTGGCAGGTTCGGGAATTGTGTACCAAGAGTATTCCTGTGGTAAAAGTTTTATGGAAGAATCATACCATTGAGCAAGCTACTTGGGAGTTGGAACCTGAAATGAGAGAGAAGTATCCTGGGTTATTTGATCATTCAGGTAAGTGAATAACAAATTCGGGACGAATTTTCATTAAGGGGGAGTGAGTGTCACAATCCTAAACCTAGGCACCATTTTGGGCACGTGGTGAGCACGTGGGGGTGGGGTGCATTGCATCTCATGTTAGGCATTATATGATAATTGGATTGGTTATGTGTTTATTTTTATATTTTGATAATTTACGTGATTTTAGAATGTTAATAAATTAATTTCAACGATATAAGGTCTAAATGGAATAAATAGAAATTATTGTGGTAAAGTTATAATATTTGAAATTTTAAATAAAAGGTTATAAAAAGTGTTGAGGAGCATGGATATAAATATAAGCTTAAGGTGGTTGATTGTAGGATTCGATTCTTGGAGGAACTAGAGTCTAAATTTGCTATATAAATCCTTAAAACTTCCCAGAACCTTCATTCTCTTTCTCTTAGTTCTTCCTTCCTCCCTATGTTCCCTTAAACCTAGGGTTACCTTCCTAAAATCCTTAAAAATCAGCCGTTGATCCTTTCTTCATTTTGACTTCAAATAAACGCTCAGGGAGTCGAGTGGAACATTTATAACCGATCAAAGCTTTTCTTTATTTCAAAATATTTTGGTAGGTTATTATGATTTCTTTCAATAATTGTTCATTTCATATTTAATGATGATATTATTAACATGTAAATGGTTCTTGATATTTTTGGTAAATTATTTGGTTGTTGAAATGAAAGAAAAAAGGGGGTTTTGGATTGATTATGGAAGGTAGTGGTATGAGGGTTAGGATGGGAGGTGACACAGTTGTTATAACTATGCTATATGGTCTTGTGGGAACATTTTTAGTTATTTAGAGTTTGTATACTGGTGTTGAAAGAGCTGAGAATGAGTAAAAATGACATGTTCTTGTCTTGGTTGCTGATGTTTGTACTTCAGCATGAATTCTGGGCAAGGGCACGACTCGTGCCCTGGAGCACGAGTTGTTCCCATGCCTTTCACTCGTAGTAAGTAGTCGTGATAATCAAGGCAGTCGTGCAGAATTGGGGCACGAGTCGTGCCATGGGGCACGAGTCGTGCCATGGGGCACGAGTCGTGCCATGGGGCACGAGTCGTGCCATGGGGCACGAGTCGTGCCATGGGGCACGAGTCGTGCCCAGTGTAGTTCACTGTTAATAAGTTTTCAAGCCTTGCAGACCCTAGTTCCCTAATACATCTTGTAACACCAATTGATTATAACTCTAGTAAAACATTAGGACTTTACAATGAAGTCTTAAATGGTTCAAAATGATATAGGGAAGGTCTTTAAATATGGTCTTGAAAATGGTTTGAAGGCCTTGTGAAACTTTAACCAAAGTTGATAAAAACATGGTAAATTGATATGGAACCTTTATAGAAGTTACTCAATATTGTGTAATGAATATGTAGGGCTTACTTGTTATTCATTGTGGTCATATTTGATTACATATTCATGGTTAGTTGGGCACATAGTGTATGAAATATATGTTGCACTATTGTGATGATTTAACATGAGTAATATTACCATGTTATGTATTAATATCCCAAAGTGTGGATTTATTTTCAAGCATCTATTATGTGCTTGAATGTGTTTATATCAGCTGATCAGAGGGGGTATAATGGAATACGATCAATTATGAGAAATTGTTCCATAAGTTGATCAGATTACATTATACCTGTGACTATCCCCTTATGTGGCCACAGATTGGGGTTGAATGCGTCTGTATTGAGCCAAAAGCCTTACAGATAGCTGCGGTTCTTATATAGTTCTCCGCATTAGGACTCTTATAAGACGTGAATATGCCTAAGAAGTTCACAAATGAGTGGAGTTTTACTCCCGATATTGTACGACTTATTGTTCAGACGGGAAAGGTAAAATGAGGTAACGTAATGTGTTTACCGCTTTACCAATATGATTATGAGCAACCTGTTTATGTGTTTCATATTACATGGCATATTGTTGCATCCATAATAGCTTGCTGAGATTTATTCTCACCCCTTCTCCCTTTACTGTTTTAGATCCCGCTGAGACAGGAGGACCAGACCGGTGAGGCCGAAAAGGAGTTTGGATCGCGTACTTTTTGGGTTGTCAGGGTATGTATATGTTTTGGGGAGTTGGGAGTAGTGGTGAGCATTATTCTTTTGGGGGAGATTTGTATATAAAACTTTTATCAAACATTTTTAGTGTGGTTGTGTTGTAATTAAGTATGGGATTGGTTTTCCTTTAAGGTTAGCTTTTGTAAGCCTTTACATTGGTAGTGTTTGTAACTAAAGCAGGTTATGACTTTTCAAACATGGTTCATATATCACCTCCAAGTGGAGATGTTAATGTTGGTTTGTTAAAGGTTGGTATACTTTAAAGTTAATTAAACAAAAAGTTTTTTTTAAATGGAGGTGGTTTGGGATCCTCCAGCTCGGGGCATGAGTTTATAGGTCTCGGGTCGGGGAGGCCCCACACAACGCGTCTACTAATTAGCGAGTAGAGTAAATATATTTTACAAGGGAAGGTTCAAAGGGAAAACCCCTAGCTATCCTATGCAGGTGTCGATTGCCGGACTTTATTACCATTTCCTCATCATTTCCTTCATGTGGGGGATTGTTGGAAAAATGTAGTGGGTGTGAAGGAAATTTGGAAATTTTCCTAAATGGGTAATTTGTTAAATGACCAAATTGAATGTGGGTTTGTGTTCTACTCCATGACAACATTGAAATCAAATATTTATTTATCCAAAATGGTTAATGGATGAATGAGATATTAAGGCTCAAGTTAGTGGGTTGAAAGTGGGAAAATGTGGTTATCATACTGAATACACTTCTAACAACAAGCTTAATGTCTGTTTGTATTCACATGATCATGAACAGACTTGTAACAACAAGCTTAATGTCTGTTTGTATTCCCATGATCATGAACATACTTGTAACATCATGCTTAATATTTGTTTGTATTCTCATGATCATGAACAAACTTGTAACAACAATCTTAATGCATGTCTGTTTGATTTCCTCCTTTTGTAACAATCACACATAATTAAATTGGTGACTGTTCAATTGCCCGATTATTGGATATAAGATGGAGCCACAAACCGAGCCACAAATAATATTTTTGAAGAACGCCAAAAATTTTTCCAGCAGCCTCCCCTCTCTCTCTCTCTCTCTCTCTCGTTGCATATTGTAGCATCTTTCCTCTGGCCTTCATGTATTTCTGCATCGTAGTGATACTGTCCAGGCACACTGCCAATTCGCCGAGAACTTTATGTGCAAAGTGCCCCTGATCCGCACGTTCTATCCTGGGAAACTCGCGTCCATGGCAGCCTCAAGCACTATCGGTGAGGGGACGAATAAGTCTTAAGGAGACTAATTCATCAGGGGTCGTGCACAACAACCAATTGTTACTGCTGATTTGTTTCTTCAAATTTATTCAGTTTATATTTCTATTTTTAATTTCTGTAATTCTTTTCTTTCTGTTATTGTAATTTCTGCCAACAAAATCAACGGTCTTTGAACAGAAATGAAATGACCGTTTCATCCTTTTCTCCATTGTAGTTTTTGTTGGAGAGAGCAACGGAGAACGAACAGGGACGGCGATGTGTGATATGCAGCAGTGGTAAGTGAGAGAGATGATGGTTGAGGCTGTGGTTAGTGTGGTTATGCAGAGAAACGAGGCTGGTGTAGCGAGCTCATTTGGGTTGTTGTGAATCTGGCCGGAGATAAAGGATTTGTACAAAATTATTGGAGATGATGCGAGAAGATATGAACAGATCTGAGGGGCGACAATGAGGAAGATGGACGGAGGCCGAAATGAGGGAAATGTAGAAGGAGATGGCGCAGATGACAGGGGAAGAAGAAGTAAGAGTTTAGTGCGTGTTTTTTAGAGAGAGATTGTGTGTTTTAGAAAGAGAAGGGATGAGATAAAATAAGGAAATGACGTAACGGGAGGGTAGAGTAGGGGAGCCTATTGTTGTCTGGGGAATTAAAATTTGTGGAGAACTCTTTATTTGTTATTTACAAAAGGCATGTCTTTAATAAGGAATAACATCTGAATAGGAGGGTCCTTAGAGAATTTTCCATATTGACTCAAAAAGAATACTAGGAAATTGGTATAAAAAGGAACAAATTCACTTTTGAATAATAAAGAGACACGCTCAATATCAAAATATTATTAATCAAGATTAATTTTCGAAATTGAACATAACCCTATTTTTATATAGCTCCTATGACTTGAAAAACAAGTCAAACACGTCTAAGAATAACCCTAATCTATATGGTAACCTAATACATTCCTAAAATATCAAACTAAAGTCTTAATCTACATCAAACTATGAAAATACTACCTATCAAATAATAATTTCGAAAATTAAAAAAATAATAATAATTAGTATTATTATTATTATTATAATTAAAAATAAAAATAAAAATAAACCTTATGTATATCTCTATATTTATCACCATCATTCTTCTCGTTTTTGAAAAATCCGTCCTCGAATTTGGTACACTTTGTTATAACAGATCTTTTTAGACGCATAAACGAACCAATCACACAACACAAGAATATACGTGGTTCACCAACTTGGCTACGTTTACGGGAAAAGGGCAAGAATATTATTATCAACTGGCAATCACCGAATACAATCTCTAATCTAATGCACGAATCCTTGCAAGGAATTCTTATCTGTGCAAACCTTAGATCTAGAGAACCAATAGAGAAAAAAAGAAAACCTAGGGATACCTAGAATTATTGATATGCCTATCACAATAGGAATTACAACCACCAAAACACTGCTAGTGAATAGGATGTATTTATACTGCCTGGACAAAAGAACAATATTATTCCTAAAAGGAAAAATACATTCCTTATCCCTAGTCAACTCCAAATCAAACTCACCTTCAGTCAATGTGTCCTAGGTCCTTTTCCTCCTTGGGTGTGGTCGCCCCAAAAAAGGTACGATCGCCCCTTCTTTCCAGCAACTTCGCGCGATCGCGCACCTGACTCCGCGCGGTCGCTCCCTTTTTCTGCCACAGGAATTTACCAATTTTCCCCTTTGTTCAATCCTTGAAGTTTCCCACTTTAGATGGCATTAAATCCAACAAATCTCCACCTTGACATCTAACTGCCCGATCACAAAACAAAACTCCCCTCTGCCTCAGATGTGTAATGCCAAACACCAAACTTGTTACGCCGAAAACACCAAAATACTTGATGCAACAGTTGATCAGCCCCGTTCAACAAATAAACAAACATGTCTACCAGACACCCAAATGTATCCCTTGGACACCCAATCTGTGCTGCGCTGAGCACACCAATATATCTCCAAGACACCCAAATGTGCCACTGCAGTAGGCACTCAAAATTGCCCCAACCGGTAATTGGGCAAATCCAGTTGACATAGTATCTTGCCAACCCAAACAAATGAAGCAGCCATATCCGTGGAATCCCCAAAAGTACGTACCTTTTCCTTGATTCCTTCCTCGCTTCCCAAATCTGTGCATTGACTTCCTAACCATGGCTTGCCCAGTTCAACTCCACCTTGAGTAGCTTCCTGCTCCATCTATTTGTCAACCACTCCACATGATGTTGGGTTTCGGGGTTACATGCGCAGCGGAAGATTTAACAATAATCACAGAACCCTAACCATGAATTCGTCTAACATGAATAGATTAAAACTATGAATATAGATTCACTAATCTTTGTTGCGAGTGTGTCTTTCGTACACGAATCGTAATTCACCTTGAGCCGTAGATGAAACTTTGATCTTCTTCTTTGTTCTTCCTTGGTGATGAATCAACAATGTAGGCCTTCAAGCTTTAGGTGATAAAGCAATCACCCTCTATCGGTAATCCAAATGCGAATGAACCAAGATCGAATCTCGTTGGATTGCTAGATGATCCCCGATTGTTGAAACTGTTTTCAACAATCTATGGCTAATATGAAATCGAATCTAGGGTGTTTTGATTTTTGATTCGTAATCAAAATCAAGAGAGTTGTGTTTCTCAAACCCTAAAATTCGTATTTCTTGGTTGAGGTAAAAGGGGCTATTTATACTTTATAAATATCCCTAACAATTAGTGAGAAAAGCCCTAATCCAAAGCCAAAACGGAACTGCACAGACGGCAAGGCGCGATCCCCCCCCCCTCTAGGGCGCACGATCATCCCCTTTGTCCAGAGAAAAGGCGCGATCGCCCCTACCAGTTCGCGCGGTTGCCCCCTTTGAACAGAGAAAAGGCGCGATCGCCCCCTCATAGGGCGCACGATCGCCCCTTCTCCATTTTTGAGCCATTTTCAATTCGTTCTTTGTGTGTGACCCTTTAGAAATTATATTTTATGTTGGTAGTGAGTTGAAACATCAACCTCACAAGACATATCCACCCAATTAAATATAACATCAAAGCTTGATTCCTTGATAGATCAATGTCACAATCCCTTTGTCACACGATGTCATATTAACATAAGTCATGGTCCACGTCAACTTATATTGTTTAATGCTTTCTCGACTTCGAATATGTTGATAATCCAAGTGCATTTGATCTCTATCAAATCTCTTGAGTGTGGCCACACATTTCATCAAACACAATTCATCGAGGAGCCCAAGCAGACATCTCTCTTTACGAGGGACAAATCCCATTTTGACTTATCATTCTTCCCTACAAGAATCCAGAATTGCCAACATAGCCCTCATTGCTATCCTATTAAAGATAGTGTTAGACTACATCAAACACAACGTTCATCATGTGAAAGAAGATGATAATCTCAGGTATTAAGTTTTCCAATGACACGACTATCATGAGATTTAATCATGACATATATGACCATAGACCATGTCATAAATCTCATAGATGGGTCAGTCCAGTACATTGTTCTCTAACAAGTACCCATAAGTGTAATGTGCATCCCCATGCATATAATCATCTCTATGATTATCCATTACCAACTTATACTATTTATTCACAATAACTAGGGACACAGAATATTATAACAAACATGCAAAACATATAATACTCAAGATACACATTCTCTATTATAAACGGTAAAGACGATTACATAACAGTATTAGTTATGAGTCAAAATAACTATAATACTCAAGATACACATTCTCTATTATAACAAACATGCAAAACATATAATACTCAAGATACACATACTCAAGATACACATTCTCTATTATAAAGTGCTTAGATAGCGCTTTTTAAAAGCGCTATCTAAGTGCATGAGCTTATGTAGCGCATAATAAGCGCTATGCTAACTTGCATAGCGGTAGCTTAGATAGCGCTTATAAGCGCTACCTAAGCTAATAAAAAATGCGCTATCTAAGCTCAAATCTGTACTAGTGTCGATTCATCAAAACGAAGATTTCAACTCTTAGAAGCTTGCTTCAACCCATATATGGATCTTTGCAACTTGCATACTTTGTTAGAATTTCTTGGATCGATAAACCCTTCAGGCTGTGTCATGTACACATCCTCAAGTAGCTTCCCAATTAGGAAAGCTGTTTTGACATCCATTTGCCATATCTCATAGTCGTAATATGCGGATATGGCAATTAAAATTCTAACAAACTTAAGCATTGCAACTGGTGAAAAGGTTTTATCATGGTCAATACCATGAATTTGTCTATATCCCTTTGCTACAAACCTAGCCTTGTAAGTATGCACCTTCCCATCCATATTGTTCTTCTTCTTGAAAACCCACTTGCACCCTATGGTTTTTACACCTTTAGGTGGATCAATCAAGTTCCAAACTTGATTATTGTGCATGAATTGTAATTCGGATTCCATGGCTCCTAGCCATTTATCCGAATCAGGAGTGGACATTGCCTCTTGATAGGAAGTAGGTTCGTCATTCTCAATGACTTCCACTTCATTACTTTCCGATACGAGAAATCCATATCTCTCGGATTCGGATCGTAACCTATCCGATCTACGATGGACTTGTGCATCTTGAACCGGTTCCACAACTCCTTATGAATTTGGTTCCGTCTCTACTCTCGGTTCCATGTTATCTTCGGGCTCTTGAACTTTTTCAAGATCAATTTTACTCCTACTAGATCCTTTATTGAGAAACTGTTTCTCAAGAAAAGTATCAGATTGAGCAACAAACAATTTGTTCTCATTGCGGCTATAAAAGTAATATCCTTTTCTTTCCTTAGGATAACCAATGAAAATAAATTTGTCAGATTTTGTTGCTAACTTATCGGAGACAAGTCTCTTCACATAAGCTTCGCAACCCCAAATCTTCATGAAAGACAAATTTGGTTTTCTTCCATGCCACATCTCATGTGGGGTCTTAGGAGCCAATTTAGTAGGGACTCTGTTCAGTGTGAACGCAGCAGTCTCTAATGCATGTCCCTAAAAAGAAATAGGAAGGTCAACTTGACTCTTCATCGAACGAACCATGTCCAACAAGGTTCTATTCCTCCTCTCAGACACACCATTCCATTGTGGTGTTCCGGTGGAGTCAACTCTGAAACGATTCCACAATTTTTGAGATGATTTTCAAACTCTTGTCTTAAATATTCACCAGCTCGATCGGATCGAAGTACTTTAATAGTTTTTCCAAGTTGATTTTGTACTTCATTTTGAAATATTCTAAATATCTCAAACGATTCACTTTTGGACTTCATCAGATAGACATAGTCATATCTAGATAAGTCATCAGTGAATGTAATAAAATACCGAAATCCTCCCCTAGCAATACTGCTTAATGGTCCACATATATATGTATGTATTAGGGCCAATAAGTCACTAGCCCTTCCACTACTCTTAGTGTAGGGTGGTTTGGTCATTTTGCCCAATAAACAAGATTCACATATCTCGTATGATTCATAATCATGTGAGTCTAAAAGTCTATCTTTATGGAGTTTAGAAATGCGTTTCACATTTATATGGCCAAGCCGACAATGCCACATAAACATGTTGTTCACATCATTCGATTTAGATTTCTTATTCACATAATAGATATCTTCAACATCATTTTGTTTCTCAACATCAAGGATATAAAGACCCTTAAATGAATTTGCATACAATAAAGCATATCATTTAAATAAATAGAAAACTTCTTATTTTCAATAAGAAATATATATTCTTCATTATCCAAACAAGAAAGAGAAATAAATATTCCTACTCAAATTCGAAACATAATAACAATTGTTCAAAACAAGTACTAGTCCACTAGGTAAAGTGACTTCATAAGTCCCTACGGCTAATGCAGCAACTCTTGCTCCATTCCCCACACATAGGTGTACTTCACCTTCTTTAAGTAGCTTTCTATTCTTTAATCCCTACACATTTAAAAAATTGGGAGATCCACATCCGGTATACAATACCCAAGAACGAGAAGTAGAAAGAAAAATATCTATCATATAGATACCTGAATCAGTAGCAATCGTATTGGTCTTCTTCTCTTTTAGTCCTACCTTATAAGCCTTGCAATTTCGCTTTCAATGACCAACCTCTTGGCAATGGTACAAAATTGCATCCTTTTGAGACACTTTAGGTTTAGCCTCTTCGGCATTGGCCACTTTTGCCTTAGGTTTAGTAACCTTTGCTTTATCTAGTTTGCCTTCCTTTTTGAACCCTTTTCCTTTGTTAACAATTAACACATTTGCGTTACTAGGCTTCTTGATATTTTTCTCTGCAGTCTTAAGCATCGCATGCAATTCTGACAGATTTTTCTCCATTCCACTCATGTTATAGTTCATAATGAAATGACCATAACTTTCTGGCAATGAATTCAATATCGTATCCATTGCGAGTTCCAAACTCATAGGATACCCAATACTATCAAGGTGCTCAATGTATCCTTTCATCTTAAGGACATGAGGACCCACCGACTGCCCCTCTTGCATCTTGCATGCATTAAGAGCCTTCACCACATCATACCTCTCTTGTATAGCTTGCACTTGGAACATTTCCTTTAAGCGTTGTGCTAGGTCAAAGGCTACTTCCATGTGTTCAAGGTCCTTCTGAAGAGCCTTACACATGGTGGTAAGCGTAAGGCAAGCAACATCATTAGAATCATCAACATGTTTCTTATGTTACTCCTTATCTGCCCTTGCAGCATTGGTAGCTGGTTCTGCAGGAATAGGTTCGTCAAGAACATACGGTTTCTTCTCTTGCCTAAGAAAAAATCTTAAGCTTCTGGTCCAATCAGAATAGTTTTACCGTTCTCTTCGAGCTTGTCCTTCTCAAGGACGGATCACAGCGACAATGGTTGATTATTGTGAGATGCCATTCTACAATAAGCAATGCAACAATATGAGCACATATAAGCATCAAAACATTTACCATCTAAGAGATAAATAATGTATTTCACAAATACTCCTACTAAATTATGCACCTTCAAATACAAACATGTATCATATAATTATAATGGGCTAAGATCCATATTTCACTTGATTTTGGTTTAACTGAGTCAATGCCCGAAATCAAACTATTTAGGTAGATAACACTTATCAATCATATCATATATGACTCTTAGGTATTTTTATGAGATTCTAGACATCATATGTCAACACATGTTTTAATCTCATCTATGCCTTGGGTCAAAACTCTTTTGAAAGCGTTAATTAATTTAACATTTTTCAAACGTATGAGACAAATAGAACGATGCACCCAACAGAGTCGAAACCACATCAACCATTATATCATCTTGATCCATATCAAGATATAATAATGCACCCAACTGAGTCGAAACTACATCAAAATACCCGAATATTTCACAAGTGTTATAATCAAGGGGTGGCATAAAACTTAAACATTTAAGAAAGTTTTTTCACATAGAAACAAACATCGCATGGTTGTATATGAAATTTATGTGTTCATAATCACGAACATGGGATTTCACATAATATCCTACTTTAGGATCATACAAATAATCATGTAACAAATAACAATTATCAATTACATAATTATTCAATTCTCAAAATTTAAGGATTCAAATAATCATGTTAATCAAATTAATTATGACATAAAATCCTAAACAAACAATTTGTTTCAATTTGAGAATTTACTTATCTAATTAATCAAATTAAAGAGATCAATAACCCATGTAGAAGATCAATTACATCAATCAACTTGTAATCATAATCATGTCATATCACATATAATTGTTTCACAAAAGAATACACATAAAATCATCAATCTATATCATATAGCATATTAAGTCATATAATCCAATTATATCTAGCATGCCAATTTAACCTAATCATGATTAAACGCGGCTCTGATACCAATGTTAGATTTTGGGGTTACATACGCAGCGGAAGATTTAACAATAATCACAAAACCCTAACCATGAATTCGTCTAACATAAATAGATTAAAACTATAAATATAGATTTACTAACCTTTGTTGCGATTTTATCTTTCGTACACAAATCGTAATTCACCTTGAGTCGTAGACGAAACTTTGATCATCTTCCTTGTTCTTCCTTGGTGATGAATCAACAACGTAGGCCTTTAAGATTTAAGTGATAAAGCAATCACCCTCTATCGGTAATCCACACGCGATTGAACCAAGATCGAATCTTGTTGGATTTCTAGATGATCCCCGATTGTTGAAACTGTTTTCAACAATCTATGGCTAATATGGAATTGAATCTAGGGTGTCTTGATCTTTGATTCGTAATCAAAATCAAGAGAGTTGTGTTTCTCAAACCCTAAAATTCGTATTTCTTAGCTGAGGTAAAAGCGGCTATTTATACTTTATAAATATTCCTAACAGTTAGGGAGAAAAGCCCTAATCCAAAGCCAAAACGGAACTGCACAGACGGCAAGGCGCGATTGCCCCCACTACGGAGCGCGATCGCCCCCTTTGTCCAGAGAAAACGCTCGATCGCCCATACCATTTCGCGCGGTCTCCCCCTTTGAGCAGAGAAAAGGCGTGATCACCCCCTCATAGGGCGCACGATCGTAGAGTTGCCCAACCGGGTCCGAACCGCCGGTTCAAACCGGAACCGAACCGGCCCAAAACCGAAGGGAAACCGAACCGGCTAAACCGTGAACCGCCTGAACCGGCGGTTTTCCGGTCCGATTACGATTCGTATATTCAAAAATCGGTGAACCGCCGGTTCAGGAACCGGAACCGTGAACCGTGAACCGGAACCGGAACCGTGAAACGGAACCGCCGGTTCACGAACCAGAACCGTGAACCTAACGGCTAGTTGATCTGGGCCGTTGATTTGGCTGATCCGACGATGCCTGTTTAATGACCGTTAGCTAACGGTCATTTTGACTGTTTAGTGACCAAAATGTAAAAAAAAAAAATTCTTAACCGTTTTGGTCCTAAAACCGTTTTTTTTTTGTTTTGGTCCCTAAAACGTTTTTTTTTCTTTTTCTCTCCATTTTTCAACATATTAATACCCTACCCCTCCCTTCATTTTTTTCACACCATTCTCTACTCATTCTCTCAATCTCTCAATCTCTCAATTAATCTCTATATTATCTCAAACTTTCAAAGTCTCAAAGTCTTCATAATTCCATTTTATTCACATAATTCCATTTTTTCACCAAAAAAAAATGTCTTCATCTCGTGGCGGCGGTGGCAATAAGGGAAAGAATAAGGCAACTACGCATCCAATTCCCCCCCCCCTCGATGATTTCATTTGGGATAATCTTAATATACAACCACATGAAACGCTTGATTTGAGCGATGACGAAGTTGATGCAACATTTCCAATGGGTGGTCATTGTCATACTGAAGGGAGTAACACTCAAACCCAAAGTGAAGCGCGAGGGGTGGCCAAATCTGAGGTCGAGGAGGTCGAACCACGGGGAGGTCCGACATCATGACCGTGCTCTTTTCAAAAGAGCCAATTGAAGGTACCAACCAATACAAGGTTTCTTGCAACCATTGCACTCAAAAATTTGCCTTTACCCATGGAGGTGGTTATGGGACATTTAAAAGACACTTGACGTCAAAGCACCCCGACCAAGTTGGAGATGCCCAAGATCAAACACAACTACAAGGATTTACGGGATCCTCACAAGGTACGTCTTCGCAATTATTTAAATTTGATAATGCAACGTATAGAAGAGAAATGGCAAAATATACTACTGCTAAAGGATTACCCTTTAATTTTACTAATGATAGATTATGGTCAAATATGGCACAACTTTGTTTAAATCCCGCGGCTAAAGAAATTAATAAAAATACAAGTACTCGTGATACCAAAGCCCAATATCAACAAGGGAAATTAAATTTAATTAATACGTTTAAAGATTTACCCCAAAAATTGTCAATATGTGCCGATATATGGAGTGACCATCGGCAAACTCATAACTATTTAGGAATTACACGTCATTGGATTGATAGTAGTCGGAAATTACAAAAATGATTACTTGCATATAAATCTTTTGATACTATTCATAACGCTCAAAATATTTGTAACAAAATTGCTAGAATTTTACAAGAATATGGATTAGTTCACAAAATTTTTTCAATTGAATTTGATAATGCTGCTAATAATACTGCTAGTCTACCATCACTCATTGAAATTTGTCAACCATCCATTGGGGGTAAATTTTTTCATGTTAGGTGCATATGTCATATTTTAAATTTGTGTGTGCAAGATGGTTTATCAACTTTAAAGGAACATGTAGCCCCAATTAAGGAAGTTCTTGCTTATATAATGAGAAATCATAGTGTAACAAAATTGTGGATTAAATTTTGTAAAATAAATAAGATACCACCTAAAAGATTTTCCCTAGATGTTCCAAATCGATGGAATTCCACTTATAAAATGTTATCCGACTCTTATGATTTTCGTGAACTATTGTGTCCGTTTGTTCAACAAATAGAGTATTCAACTATAATATTGCCTCATCAATGGGATGTTTGTAATAATTTAAAGAAAATTTTGAAAGTTTTTAAAGATGCTACCGTACAATTATCCGGTTCTTACTATCCCACTTCACCGTTAGTTTTAGAACACGCTGCTAAAATTAGTTATATATTTATGCATTTTAAAGATTGTCCAATTTTAGGTGAATGTATTAGTATGATGAGAACAAAATGGCTTAAATATTTTTTGAACATTCTCCCATTGTTTTTAGTAGCTAAACTATTAGATCCTAGGATAAGAGAAGATGGTTTAGAACAAATACTTGATTATTATTATAAGAATCTATTTTCCACCGGCTTTGATTTGTTTTTAGATAGACCTATCCCAAAGGCAAAAGACGTTGTAACTGAGACTAAAAATATTGTATATGCACTTTATAGAGAATATTATGATCTTTTTGGTAATATTGTTTATCCTAGTAGTGAAAATGTAGGTGGTAGTTCTCACGAAGATAGCGATCCCTTTAACTTTATAGATAATTTAATTAGTTCTAGAACTCAAAAACGTCAACAAGGTGGCTCCACTTATGTTGAACTTGAAAATTATTTAACCACTTCTTTTGAGCCTATAGAAGAATTTGATATTGTAAAGTGGTGGGCACGAAGGGCAAACAACTATCCTATTCTATCATTGATAGCAAAGAAGATCCTAGCTGCTCCCGCCTCAACCGTCGCCGTAGAAGAAGTATTTAGTGTAGGAGGAAATGTCTTGTCCGATCGAAGGTCAAGGTTGTCTCCATATAATTTAGAATATCAAATGGAGCTCGGCGATTGGCATAGAGTCGAACTACGAATTCAAGATAAAAGAAGTAGTTTCGAGGAGGAGGAGGCCTTTATGAAGATACATCGGGGAGCAAAGCCGAATGAACTACGCCGCTCTTTAGACTTTAGATTAGGTTAATTATAATTTTATAGATTAGACTTTAGAGTAGGTTTATTTTTATTTAATTGTAATAGTTAGGTTGAGGTAAATGCTCCTAAATGTCCCCCCTTATTTATAAATGGGTAAGGTTGGTTGTCCCCCTCATTTGTAATTTTATTTTAATTAATAAAATTTAAGGGTACTGTCCCTTTTTCTTTTATATACTTTCGTTTATTTTTTAAAAAATTAAGTTTTATTTCTTTCAAAATTCATAACTTTTTGCAAAAAATGTACTCCCTCCGTCCCACCTCAAGGTTTAACCTTTCCTTTTTGGGCCGTCCCACCTCAAGGTTTAACTTCCTTAAATGAAAAGTTTTCCATATATTTATACCCTTATCATCTCCATATATTTACAAAAAAACCATTCTCTTTCCTATTCCCTACCACACATTCTCCCACTCATTCTCTCTCCTATTAAATATTTTTAACTTTTACATTCTCTCTCCTATTCCCTACCACACATTTAACTTTTCCATTCTCTCTCTTCAAATTTTCTATCCACTTTAATTAAATTTCTTAAAAAGCGTGTCCACCTCAAGGTTCAACCTTGAGGTGGGACGGAGGGAGTATGTAGTAAACAAAAGTCTAAAATAGCCTTATTTATCCAAAAAAATTAAAAAAAAATTAACTTTTTTATAAAACTTAACAGAAACTGTTAAAAATTTAACTTTTTTTTTTTTTTGAAAAATATGTACACTTCGGCGACCGCCCATATCATTCGGCCCTCTTGGGCGGCCGCCCAAACCAACAATTTTTTTTTTGAAAAACTGTACACTTGGGCGACCGCCCAAATTATTCGGCCCTCTTGGGCGGCCGCCCAAAAAAACAATTTTTTTTTGAAATTGACGGTTCAAAATCGAAACCGTACGGCCGGTCCGAACCGGGAACCGGAACCCTGAATAAACCGGGCCGGTTTCGGTTCAAGGGCTAGCGGAACCGTGAACCGCCGGTTCAAAATCGGAACCGGCGGTCCGAACCGGATGGGCAACTCTACACGATCACCCCTTCTCCTTTTCCATTTTTTAGCCATTTTCAATTCGTTCTTTGTGTGTGATCCTTTAGAAATTATATTTTATGTTGGTAGTGAGTTGAAACATCAACCTCACAAGACATAAGTGGTCTCTAGCAAGCCATTATGTCCATCCAATTAAATATAACACCAAAGCTTGATTCCTTGATAGATCAATGTCACAATTCCTTTGTCACACGATGTCATATTGATTATAAGTCATGGTCCACATCAACTTATATTGTTCAATGCTTTCTCGACTCCGAATATGTTGATAATCCAAGTGCATTTGATCTCTATCAAATCTCTTGAGTGTGGCCACACATTTCATCAACACAATTCATCGAGGGGCCCAAGCAGGCATCTCTCTTTACGAGGGACAAATCCCATATTGACTTATCATTCTTCCCTACAAGAATCCAGTCATGCCAACATAGCCCTTATTGCTATTCTATTAAAGATAGTATTAGACTACATCAAACACAACGTTCATCATGTGGAAGACAATGATAATCTCAGGTATTAAGGATTCCAATGACACGACAATCATGAGATTTAATCATGGCGTATATGACCATAGACCATGTCATAAATCTCATAGACGGGTCAGTCCAGTACATTGTTCTCTAACAAGTACCAATAAGTGTAATGTGCATCCCCATGCATATACTAATTTCTATGATTATCCATTACCAACTTATACTATTTATTCACAATAACTAGGGACACAAAATATTATAACAAACATGCAAAACATATAATACTCAAGATAAACATTCTCTATTATAAATGGTAAAGACAATTACATAACAATATTAGTTATGTAATCGTAAACCGATCAATATGATCCCTAATGGGCGTACCTTCCACCATGATCCCTAATGGACGTACCTTCCACCATTTGGAGAGAATACAACTTCGGCTTCAGATACAACTTGTTGGTCAATGATTGTGTCAGATACATATCTTCCAAAGCAAGCCACAAAGCACCTCCGGAATCAGTATCTGCAGTATCTGACAGAACATCATCATCAAGGCACATGATGATTTTTGAGTGGGCCCTCTCATCTAGCGCGATCAGATCTTATGTTTCCTTATCAGCTGCTTTCCCCGAACCATCTGTCGTTGTAGCCTCTACAACATCTATGGAACCTTCTACCGCTTTGCCCTTTGAATCCTGACGATTCTTGATTGCTGCAGCCACCGGAGCCCACAAACCCTTGTCTATTAATAGTGCCTTCGTCTTGATCTGCCAAAGAAAAAAACTATTCCTCCCATTGAACTTGTCGACTGGTGATTCGATTCTAGATCCCATCTTCTTCTAAAGCGGAACACCCTAGACCTTTATCAACCTGACCTGGCTCTGATACCAGTTTGTTATAACAGATCTATGTAGAAGACAGAAACAAACCAATCACACAACACAAGAATATACGTGGTTCACCAACTTTGCTACGTCCACGGGCAGAGGGCAAGAATATTATTATCAACTGGCAATCACCGAATACAATCTCTAATCTAATGCACGAATACTTGCAAGGAATTCTTATCTGTGCAAACCATAGATCTAGAGAACCAACAGAGAAAACAAGAAAACCTAGGGACACCTAGAATTATTGATATGCCTATCACACTAGAAATTACAACCACCAAAAAACTGCTAGGGAATAGGATATATTTATACTGCGAGACGAAAGAACAATATTATTCCTAAAAGGAATAATACTTTCCTTATCCCAAGTCAACTCCAAACCAAACTCACCTTCAGTCAACGTGTCCTAGGTCCTTTTCCTCCTTGGGTGCGATCGCCCCAAAAAAGGTGCAATCGCCCCTTCTTTCCAACAACTTCGCCCGATCGCGCGTCTGACTCCGCACGGTCGCCCCCTTTTTCCGCCACAGGAATTTACCGATTTTCCCCTTTGTTCAATCCTCTAAGTATCCCAATTTAGCTGGCGTTAAACCCAACACAATTTGTGCTTGAATTTGTAGCCATTCAAATAGAGCATGTTACGTGATTGTCTTTCCATGATATGTGATTAATTTTTTAAAACTTGATGCGACACGAAAAAAATGTGTTGCACGGAACTGACCGGGGTAGCAACGGTGGCCGATCCGAATGAGCACGCTCCTCGAGGTCCTGTTTAGTATGGGACCTACAAGATAAAACACCGTTAGGGTGGGGGGCTTTTCCCCCCAAAAACCCTTCGGCGTGAGAATCATCAATCCAGAACATAACATTTCATATATAACATATAGTGTAACTTTCTAGAGAGAGAGAGGAGACAGAGTGAGCTTATAAAAACATAGAACATACCTCAACAATGGAAATGGGGGAGTATATATAGGCCATGCTAAAGGGTGATGACATCATCATGATCACCTTCACTTGCCACGTGTCACGCCTACCACGGAGGGAAATCTCACCAGAGACTTAACGTATAACATTTAACATAAATCATATCACATAAATCATGCGCCATTACATACACATAACATACGAGAATCAACATGCGAGATCCATCTACAACATGCGACAATCATAACATTATCAGCATACAACACGAGACATGCTACGTGCGACCTACGATATGCGACATTCATCATCGACAACCAACATCCGACATGCGGGAACCAACATCCCACATACGGAACCGACAACCCACATGCGGGAACCCACATCCCACATGCGGGAACCAACATCCCACATGCGGGAAACAACACTTGGACGAGAACCAGAAACTTAAATATAACTTTGGCCAGAACCATAACCATAAGCATAACATGCGGCATATAGCATATAACATATAATACGCGGCATATAGCATATAACATATAATACGCGGCATATAGCATATAACATGGGGGAACCAAACCATTGGCGACAACCAAGAACCCAACTTTTGCCGAGGTACTAGAACCACCAGGCGACATCCTCATAAAATAGGGGCCCACATAGACCATATTCGAACTTGGGCCGGGCAAACATTTAACGGGAATAATATTTTGCTATGGCAGCATCAGAAGCCCCCGACCCCTTAGCTCGATTATTCATGATCGAGTTGAGGAGTAAAATAATATACATAACAAAATATTTCTTATCACACCGAGCCAATTTTCATGGTACAGAACACAGGTCCATTTCCTTGATCTTTCCAACACTTTCATTACCGACTTCTCATTTTGCTTCAACTTTTTGCATTTTATCTTTTCTCTTTCCTATTTCAATCATTTCTGTAAATTTTTGGCTGGTAAAATATGCGGACACCTATCATACGAGAGCCAACATTATACGCCTCAGATCCATAAATGCCAGCGACACGAAACCTGATCGCTGGACTTTCGGATAACTTTCCTTCCCTACAATTTGTTTCGACAATTCTGTCAAAAACCCTTCAATCCCTCTGACTTTTGACGTCTTTTCAACAATTCCATCTGATCTGGGTCTATACTAAAACAATTTACTTTTCTGTCTTTTAACTTCTCTTTTCGTACTTTGGTTGTCGCGGTCTGCGACTTATCCTTAACTTTAACCTGAATGATATTGCCTACTTTCTTTAACTTGCTTTGAATTTTCATTTTTTGCGTTCATTATTCTACCTTGATCTCACTTTATATGTCGCCTACTACATTTTGCTTCAATAGTTATCTTTTTCGCTTCGATAGTTCATCGAAGATTCACTTTACGACCTTTATCTCTATATACATACTACTCCCTTCAAAAGAGTGAGGCTTGTCTTTAGGCAGCCTCACTCCCTAGCTATATTTCTCTCCCTTCAGCTTTACTTAGCTTCGGGGCAACTTACTATTCCTTGTCCATCTGTGCCTGACACCTTTAAGCCAGGTCCTTCTGTGCCCAAACCACTTGGCCTAAAACTCACGGTCAAACTCACTTGGCCAAAACCAAAACACGCGGCCAAAACTCACTTGGCCTAAAACAAAACTCGCGGCCAAAACCTCACTTGGCCTAAAACTCGCGGCCAAACTCACTTGGCCCAAACCCAAACTCGCGGTCAAACCTCACTTGGCCTAAAACTCACGGCCAAACTCACTTGGCCCAAACCAAAACTCACGGCCAAACCTCACTTGACCTAAAACAAACTCGCGGCCAAACCTCACTTGGCCTAAAACTCGCGGCCAAACTCACTTGGCCACACTTGGCTCAAAAACCGCACTAAGGCCACACCTAGCCAAACCGCACTGAGGCCACACTTGGCCAAACCACACTTATCAAAGCCTAAAAACGCGCCAATCACAAACGCGCTAACTAAAAACGCGACAACCACAACCGCGCTAACTAAAACGCGACAATCACAAACGCGCTAACTAAAACGCGATAATCATAAACGCGCTAACTAAAACGCGACAACCATAAACGTGCTAACTAAAACGCGACAATCATAAACGCGCTAACTAAAACGCGACAATCACAAATGCGCTAACTAAAACGCGACAATCACAAACGCGCAAACTAAAACACGACAATCATAAATGCGCTAACTAAAACGCTACAAACGCAAACGCGCTAACTAAAACGCGACAATCACAAACGCGCTAACTAAAACGCGACAATCATAAATGCGCTAACTAAAACGTGACAAACGCAAATGCGCTAATCAAAAACACACTAATCAAAACCGCGCTAAGCAAAACCGCACTAATCGAAACCGCGCTAATCAAAACCGCGCTAAGCAAAATCGCGCTACTCGAAATCGCGCTAATCAAAATCACACTTACTAAAACTTTACATTATTAAAACTTTACTTGATTAGAACCTTACTGAGGCCATACTTTACTGAGGCCATACTTGGCCAAAACCGCACTAATCAAAAAATGCGATAATCAAAACCGCGCACTCGAAAACCGCCTCAGATACAAACCTTGCTTGATGCCAAACCGCATCACTAACAAACCGCATTCAATCATGCCGAATAAAACTCAAACCGCCTTAAATAATATCTTGCGCCTTAGACCACTTGGCCAAACTATTTAGTTCCAACGTTGCTTAACTCTTGCATGGCACCTTTAAACCAGGTCTTTTCTATGCCTGTTAAAAACCAGGACTTTCTGAGCTTGGCCTTTTGCCAAGACTCCCTAGTTTGGCCCTACAAGCGCAGATCTCGTTGTGCCTGGCCTTTCGCCAAGACTTTTCTGAGCCTACCAAGACTCCCGAGTCTGCAAGCGCAGATCCCATTGGGCTTGGCCTTTTGCCAGGACTTTTCTGAGCCTACCAAGACTCCCGAGTCTGCAAGCGTAGATCCCGTTGTGCCTGGCCTTTTGCCAGGACTTTTCTGAGAAATTTCTTGGCGGCAACCTTCATTTTTCAAAAACTTTTTCAAACTGTGGAATCTCGCCAAATATCTCGCCAAACTTTAACTTTTCAAAACTTTTCAAAATGTGGCATCTCGCCAAACTTTAACTTTTCAAAAATTTTCAAAATGTGGCATCTCGCCAAACTTTAACTTTTCAAAACTTTTCAAAATGTGGCATCTCGCCAAACTTTAACTTTTCAAAACTTTTCAAAATGTGGCATCTCGCCAAACTTTAACTTTTCAAAACTTTTCAAAATGTGGCATCTCGCCAAAATTTAACTTTTCAAAACTTTTCAAAATGTTTTGCATGGACCAACTGGCAGGCATTGTTTCGGGACCAACCGACTGTAATTGCGCCGGGACCAACCGGCTGTAATTATGCCGGGACCATACCGACAGTAATTGTACCGGGACCAACCAACTGTAATTGTGCCGAGACCAACCGGCTGTAATTGTGAAGCTTTAGCGGCAACCTTCACTTGCTTCCATCTTCGCGCTTTGCGGCAACCCTCCTGGCCACCATCTTCAAGCTTTGTGGCAACCCTCCTGGCCGCCATCTTCAAGCTTTGCTCTTGATCCTTATCCATTCGTAATTCGTCCGTCAGTTCATGAAACAAAGAAATAGCATCGTCAGAATTTCACAAGTATACCATCACGCTATAAAACATGTTGATAGAACATCTCGCCGCCATTTCTATCATATATACAAATTACATGCCCCCCAGATCATCAAATTTTACATAACTTTTTTCGCAAACGCGACAATCAAAATGAACAAATTACAAGAAAAAGTTATATAACTTTTGCAGCCTAGGGCAAACAATCAAAACGGAACCGGGGTCGCGGCGACTTCATTGGTAGAACTGCTTGAGATGGTCAACACTCCAAGCATTCTTCAACTCTTCCCCATCCTGCCTTCTCAACCTGTAAGTCCCTTCTCGCACAACCTTTGATATTTGGAATGGGCCTTCCCACTTCTCGTTCAACTTGGTGTACCCCAGCTTGGCTCCAGTTGCCTCCACACTCCTTAGATCCCAATATCCGACATTAAAAGATCATTTGTTAACCCGCTTGTCATGCTGGTCTTTCATCCTTTGCTTATAATTAATCATCTCCATTCTTGCATACATTCTCTTTTCGTCAATTAAATCCAAATCATTGCACCGCCTTTGCCCGTTTCTTGCTTCATCATAGCAGGCCACCCTATAAGTCGGTAATGCCATCTCGACAGGCGCCATTTCCTCCGATCCATAAGTAAGGGCAAACGCAGTTTCTCAAGTTGAGCCCTTGACCGTTGTTCTCACATACCACAAAGCCGTCGGCAACTCCTCAAACCAATCTCCACCTCATTCTTCAAAATTTTTGCGCAAGGCGGCAATGACTTATTTGTTTGCCGCCACTGCCTGCCTATTGCACTGTGGCCTGTAAACTGTCGACATCCAATGTTTGACATTCACCCTCGCGCATTCCGCTGAAAATTTCTTTCTGAATTGTGTACCATGATCTGAGATGATTGCTCTAGGAACCTCATATCTACACCAAATATTCTCTTGTACAAACTTGATCACCTGGTCCTCACTGATTGTCGCCAAAGCTTTCGCCTCTGACCATTTCGTAAAGTAATCCACGGCGACAACCACGTGCTGACAACCACCTTTGGCTTTCGGAAACGGACCTATCAAGTAAATCCCCCACATGTCGAAAGGCAAAGTCGGCACTATAGGGGTCTGCTCTGTAGCCGACTGCCGGGGAATATTGCCAAACCTCTGACATTTCTCGCACCTCTTGACATGCATCTCGGCATCTTTTCTCAAATTTGGCCAATAATATCCATGAAATAGAACTTTATCTGCCAGAGTTCTCACTCCAGGATGGCCGCCACATACACCTTCATGGATTTCGAACAACACCCTCTGCACCATGCTTTGCTCAACACACCTCATTAAAGGCTTCGAGAAAGATTTTCTATACAGCATGCCATCTTGGACTGTAAATCGCGGGGAGGTTATTTTTATCAATCTCGCTTTCTCTTCATCTGGCGGCTTCTATTGATTCCGATGGCACCCAAGCGGCGACCACTTCCGACGACGAGATCCTCACTTGGCGACGACAACCCGGGCGACAACAACCCTGGGCGACCTCCAACCACTCAGAAATCTGGCGATCTCCTCTGTCGCTGCTACTGCCGGCGACATCCAACGGTTTCTGGCCTCTTTTGACTTCATAAATTCCGGCCAGAAACGAGAGCTGACCGGTAAGTCGCTCTCTTCTTCTGCGACTTCAACTTTTCGACTTTTAACTTTGTAAATTCCGATTTCAATTTGCGATTTCACTCCTTGTAATTTCCAATTTTATTGAATTCCTAATCCCGTAATTTTGATTTGTGCTCTTGCTCAGCCGACTTCGCTTTCAGCGACTTCACTTGGCGATATTCTTTTGCTTTCCTCTTTTTCTTTCTACAATCTTTTCTTGATTGCTCCCTTCCCGAACCGGCGAGATAATGGCGGTGAGCCTCTACGAGCTGGCACGTGCTGGATAACGTGGCTAGGCATTTTACAGGTGTTGGGTAAGGTTAATCTCTATTTGACACGTCTCTCCAATCACTATTCACCAACGTTTACTCTTTCTCTCTCTACCTTTCCCGTCGAACAACTCTCCTTTTAATTTTTCGGCGACTGACTCCTCTTCTCCGATGGCCAACGCCTCCCCAGAGCTGCCCTTCCCCTTCTTTCTCTCTTTAAATTCTCCTCAGATGTAAGCTACCCGACCTGGGTATCCATATTCAAAATCTACCTTTACCCTTGCCCAGAAAAAGAAAATGGAAATTATTGATTTCCAAATTCCTGTGAACTCCGACCTGATTTTCCCTCTTCCCAGGCAAAACGGAAACTGTTAACTAACCATTCCGGCTGCTCCGGCAAATCCCGATCTGATCAGATCTGATGCTACCCCTCATTCATTCCAGTCTTAACTTGATACACCCGACTCCTCCAATCCGGCCTAACTTCGCCGGAAAATTCAGGTCCCGGCAACGGAACCAATTGATGCGACACGGAAAAAATGTGTTGCACGGAACTGACCGGGGTAGCAACGGTGGCCGATCCGGATGAGCACGCTCCTAGAGGTCCTATTTAGTGTGGGACCTACAAGATAAAACACCGTTAGGGTGGGGGCTTTTCCCCCCAAAAACCCTCCGGCGTGAGAATCATCAATCCAGAACATAACATTTCATATATAACATATAGTGTAACTTTCTAGAGAGAGAGAGAGAGAGGAGAGAGAGAGAGAGCTTATAAAAACATAGAACATACCTCAACAATGGAAATGGGGGGAGTATATATAGGCCATGCTAAAGGGTGATGACATCATCATGATCACTTTCACTTGCCACGTGTCACGCCTACCACGGAGGGAAATCTCACCAGAGACTTAACATATAACATTTAACATAAATCATATCACATAAATCCTATGCCATTACATACACATATAACATACGAGAATCAACATGCGAGATCCATCTACAACATGCGATAATCATAACATTATCAGCATACAACACGAGACATGCTACGTGCGACCAACGATATGCTACATTCATCATCGACAACCAACATCCGACATGCGGGAACCAACATCCCACATACGGAACCGACATCCCACATGCGGGAACCCACATCCCACATGCGGGAACCAACATCCCACATGCGGGAAACAACACTTGGGCGAGAACCAGAAACTTAAATATAACTTTGGCCAGAACCATAAGCATAACATGCGACATATAGCATATGACATATAATACGCGGCATATAGCATATAACATATAAAACGCGGCATATAGCATATAACATATAATACGCGGCATATAGCATATAACATGGGGGAACCAACCATTGGCAACAGCCAAGAACCCAACTATTGCCGAGGTACTAGAACCACCAGGCGACATCCTCATAAAATAGGGGCCCACATAGACCATATTCGAACTTGGACCGGGCAAACATTTAACGGGAATAATATTTTGCTATGGCAGCATCAAAACTGTAATGAATGTGGTGGATAAGCAAAAATCATAGTGACAATGTGCTCATTTTTTCATTTATTTAAGTGTCTTTTGGCTTAAAAAAAGTTAACAATTGTAATGTTTGTTTTGATAAACAAACACAACTAACTTATAATAGTTATAAGTTGCTTCAAAACAGATAAAACAAACTGTATTCAGTTTATTAGAAATAAGTCAATCAGATAGCAACTATAAGTTATGAGCTAATGGTTGCAACAAACGAGCCTAATATCCCCTGCCTTTCTTTGTGCCCATTTGTTTCGTCTTATTTTGGATGACTTATGGCTTTAATTAAGTTAAAATTAGAGTGTTTGTTTTCACTTAAAAGTCATAAGCTCATCAGTAAGGTACAACATAGTAATAACACGAATAAGCAAAATTCAAAAAGTCGTAAAAATGTTGTTTTTCACCACTTATCTTACCAATAGATCGCGAGTTCAAATACTACTACCTACACCTTTGTTTATTTTCTTTCTTCCTTGCATATTTTTTCAATCAATTCAATTCTTTAACTTTCTTTTATTTTCTTATTATCATTTAATATTACAAAAACAAATTATTTACTTTTGGGCTCATTTTATATTTTTTACTTTTATAAACATAAATAAATTAACAAAAGAGAAAGAATATACAATACACAAATAAAAATTAATTTGTGAATTCAAACGATATCCTTTATTATATATCAATAAATTAAATTTTTGTATTTTCTTAATATTTAATTTCAATATATAAATACCAATTTATAATTATTATGATTTTGAATTATTTCTTTTAGATTTAGCGCAAACATTCATATTTATTTATTTGACAATAATATTTTTTTTCTTAAAAAAAATCAAAACGAGTATTATATATTAAATCCATCAATTATCAATCAATAAATCATCAGCTATCAGATACTCCCTCCGTCCCGGTCGACTTAGGAATTTTTGCCATTTTGAGCGTCCCACCCGACTTAGGATGGCCCAAAATGGAAACCTTAAATTACTATTCTCTCCACTCATTCTCTCTCCTACATTATTTTAATACTCACAACACCATTATAATTTACTATTCCCTCCACTCATTCTCTCTCCTATTTTTAAATTACACTCACGACATTTACCTTTTCCTTAATCCCCGTGCCATTTCAAAAAATCCTAAGTCGGCCGGGACGGAGGGAGTATACATTATCAGTCATTAGATACAACAAAAGAGTTCTCAGTAAATCAGCTATAAGTTATTAATCAACCGGTCATCAGCTATAAGTTATCAACCATTAGCTGCGACATACGAGCCTTTTATTACTTGTTTTATTAATTAATTTAGGTGATTGTCCTTCTATGTTAAAAAAAATACTCTTAGGGGCCGTTTGGTAGCCCTTCTTAGGCTGGATATAGGATTATTAATTCCTAGAGTTTAGCACATGTGAAGCTATTTTTATGCAATATACAATCAGGATATATTATGTAAATCTTAAGAAGAGATTATCAGTAAGAATATTTATAAATGTCACTGATAATATCCCATCCTTCTTTACAATCAACCCATGTATGCTGTTTTATTAAGAATATTTTATGAATATCAATGATGATATCCCTTTCTTCTTTACAATTTATCCATGTATGCTGTTTTCTTAAAAATATTTTATGTATATCACTGATATCCCTTTCTTCTTTACAATCTACCCATGTATGTTGTTTTCTTGTTCGGTATTGGCTAAAATTAAACATTATCATACTCTCGATCTCAAATGTCAATAAATATGAAGATAAATTGCAGAGACAAACAACACATCCAAATCATCTAAAATATAGACCAAAATTATCACTAAATATGGCAGCCAATGGCGGTTATAATCGTGAGAGCGAAATAAAAGCCTTTGATAATTCAAAGGCCGGAGTCAAAGGTCTTGTTGATGCCGGCTTAACCAAAGTCCCGCAGTTTTTCATCCATGAAAGATCAAAAGATGAGGAGAAATCGAGCTCTGATCTAGTCTCCTTTGAAATCTACAAAATTCCGGTCATAGATTTGGCCGGAGTTGATGGTGATACGACCAATCAGAATGATATTATTGAGAAAATTAAAGTTGCTTGTGAGAAATGGGGGTTTTTCCAGATAATAAATCATGGAATACCTTTGACTATTTTGGATAAAATGATTGAAGGAGTTCGAAATTTTCACGAGTTAGAAGTTGAATTGAAGAAGAATTATTACACACGTGACTTCACTAAGAAGTTTTGGTACATCAGCAATGTCCTTCTGTACAATGGAGATCCGGCAAACTGGAGTGATACGATTGCCTGGGAAATGGCTCCTAATCCTGCTGATCCCTATCAACTTCCTTCCGTTTGCAGGTAAGTACTTGCCCACTAAATTTGAACAATGTTAGGGTACAAAATATTCACAAAATTTGGAGTATAGAGGATAAAACTGTAAAAAAAATAATATAAGGTTGGTAAAAAGCAAAAATAAAGCATAGTATAAGAGGTTAAAATGTAGATATGCCTTAGGGTTCATTTAGGTGTTCTTCTTTGCCCCTTTAAACCTTTAAAATATATACTCCCTTCATCCCAATACAAACTATACAATATCCTCATTACACGTCCCATTACAAACTACAAACTTGCTATGATGGATGTTTTATTAATTTTATATTACTGAGATCCACATGTTATACTTACAACAACAATTCAATTTTTATTTCCTACCTCACTTTCTCTCTTCTACCTCACTTTGTCATACTAACAACACCTAATTCACTACACTTTTTCTTAATTATTGTGCAAACACTAACTGAGAAGTTTGTAGTAGGACGAAGGGAGTATATCAGTCATATAATTAGACTCTTCAATTTAGAGAACTGGTATTTTATGTTTAAAATTCTCCTCCGTCTAATGAACGTTTCTGGGAAGGGAGGAATAAAATTTTACGAATTCATTTAGTTTTATGTTAATTACACAAAAAACTTGATGTTGTCTTTGTTTGGACTGAAAATATATCTTCTTGTTTATCACAGGGACATAATTCCTGAATACTCAAACTACATTATGAAATTAGGGCTTACCCTGCTTGAGTTGCTCTCTGAGGCGCTAGGGCTCAAACCTAATCACTTGAAAGACATGGGTTGCTCTGAGGGCCTTTCCTTCCTTGGTCATTACTACCCAGCATGCCCTGAACCAGAGTTGACCATTGGGACGTTTAACCATACCGACTCCGGCTTCTTTACAATACTTCTACAAGATTTATTGGGTGGCCTTCAGGTTCGTCACAATGATAATTGGATCGATGTTACCCCACAACCCGGAGCTCTGATTGTCAATGTTGCAGATCTTTTACAGGCAAGCAATTACTCGCTCTGCCCTACAAGGTTTTTCATACTTTGATTTTTATGGTCAACTCAATCGAACTTTGGTCATAACTTTATGAAAATCTAATTATCCCTATACAATTTTAATAATTGTTAATGATAATGTTCAATAGTGAATATCAGTAACATTTTTTTTTAAAATTGCATAGGGTAGATAAATTTTCAAAAAGTTATGGTAAAAAATATTTTGAGTTGATTATAAAAGTCGAGATGGGACAAACTTTCTGGGAAATAAATGATTTATGAACTAAGTACACCTAATTTTTATATGTAGCTCCTTACTAATGATAAGTTCAAAAGCGTGCATCATCGAGTAGTAGCCCAAAAAATTGGCCCAAGAATTTCAGTTGCAGCTATCTTCAGACCATTCTTGGAGGAAAGATCATTCGGGCCAATCGAGGAGTTGATTTCAGAAGAAGACCCCCAGATTTATAGGGAGACTACCCTACAAGAATATCTCACTTCACGATATAATGGAGGACGCAAAGATGAACCGGAAATGTTGTCTCCTTTCAAAGTCCCCGCGGTGTAAACTTTGAGGCAACTTGTTCGCTGATGGATTGGATTCAGAACTAGTGATATATATTTAACATTCAAATTTCATTCTGAAGGTTTGAATGTATCTGTAAATTCTCAAATGAATAATGGAATTATGGAGCCCAAGAATTCTCTTATAAAATGTTTAATTATCAGGTTATAAGTATAGTAGTATATGTATGATGTGATCTACACTAGACCATTTACACAGTAAACTCTCAAGCGAGCGCATTGGGAGTGCTAATCGGCTGCTTGCTTATAACTTTGTTAAAATTGTTTAATAAAATATCACAAGCTTTCACTTGGATAATATTTTTTTCATCTGTGTCTGCTAACATATTCAATACTTTTTTAGTGTTGAATTTCCGGGCATGAAATAGTTGAACCGTTAACATTATGTGACGCAGCACGGAAGCGCGATAAATTTCGTGATTAGCGCACTAATTACAAGAACTCTTCAAGCGAAGAATCCTCAATCACAAAGAACTGAAATCCACCAGAAAAGAGAGAAAACTCTTTGAAATTCAATTAATCAAAAGCTGCATAAAACATGTTTAAAAGTTGCTTAAATACTCCCTAAACCCTAAGAAACAAATAACAAACCAAAAGACTAAAATACTCCAAGTCTAAATGTCAAATACTCAGTAAATAGGAATAAAAAGCGTAAATACGAAACACCAAATCGACGCGAGGCGCCCGCCTGGGATAGGACCAGGCGCCCGCCTGGTAAGAAGTAACCACGATGCATCCAAAATCCCCTTGAGGCGGCTCATGCGCCTGCCTCGAGCTCCGAAAGTTTGGCCATGTTTTGTTCACCTTGAGGCGCCCGCATGGAAAGGATTGAGGCGTCCGCCTCACAGCCAGAAGGTTCCTCCCCATCCCCTGCAATTGAGGCGCTCGCCTGGAGGTTCCTCAAGCGGCCGCCTGGGTGGTGGATTCCTCCTGCATCAGTCTCCTCCACCTCCAAAGAACTCGACCCCGAGTTCGCATCGGGATAAAGAACTCCATCCGCATGGTACTCATAGATGTCGGCAACATTGAACGTATTAGAGATGTTCAAATCATCGGGAAGAGCTACCACATATGCATTGTCATTGATCTTCCGGGTAACCTTGAAAGGTCCATACTTGCGGGGCTACAACTTCTTATAAGTACCCACGAGAAAACGCTCCTTCCGCAAGAACACCATAACATCATCCCCCACAGCAAAAACTTTAACCCGCTTCCTTTTATCCGTAGATGCCTTATTCTTCAACCCCGTAGCCTCTAGCTTAGTCTTGACCGCCTCCTTGACAGCTTCCACTTCCTTAGCCATATTCTCAGCAGCTTGACTCACCCCACAACCGCTAGGTAATGGCACCAAATCAACCACATGTCTAGGGACAGTTGTATAAACCAAGGAAAAGGTGACTTCCCTGTCGTCGAATGTATTGCACTGTTATAAGCGAACTCCACTTGTGGTAACGCAAGATCCCACTATTTCGGCTTGTCCCCACAAACACTCCTAATCATGTTACCCAAAGTCCGGTTGGTGACCTCTGTCTGTCCGTCCGTATGTGGATGTGCTGCAGAGCTCCTATTCAGTGAAGTGCCAAACATGCGCCACAAAGTAAGCCAGAAGTGGCTCAGAAACTTGGTGTCCCTGTCCGAAGTAATGGACTTAGGAGCTCCATGCAGCCACACAATCTCCCTGAAGAACAACTTCGCAATATTGGAGGCATCCGCAGTCTTCTTGCAAGCAATAAAATGGGACATCTTGGAGAACCGATCAACCACAACAAATACAGAATCCACGCCCCCTGTATGTATCTGAGGTAAGCCCAAAACAAACTCCATGGAGAAATCTAGCCAAATATCATCGGGAACAGGTAAAGGTTAATAAAGACTAGTATTCTGAGACTGACCTTTAGAAACCTGACAAACATAACACCTCGGAACAATAGAGCTCGCGTCCTTCCTCAGATGAGGCCAGAAATAACGCTCCTCCAAACTTGCGATAGTCTTGTCTCGTCCCAGATGTCCACTAAGCCTCCCATCGTGTAAGTCACGAATCAGTTTCTCCCGCAGGGAAGAAATAGGAATGCACAACCGATCCCCCTTAAACAGAAAACCATCTCGGGCATGAAAATCTGCGCTAGGGTGCTTGCCCACACACTTCAACCATATCTCCATAAAATCTGCATCCTCCTCGTATAAGTCCATCAGCAAGTCAAACCCCACAATCTCCTGCGATAAAGTAATCAACAACGAAGCCCTTCTGCTCAAAGCATCTGCGACTTTGTTTTGAACTCCCGACTTGTGTTGAATTATGAAAGGGAATTTCTGCAAGTAACTCACCCAGCGAGCATGCATCTTGTTTATCACCTTCTGGCTGTGCAAGAACTTCATGGCCAGATGATCAGAAAACAGGACAAACTCCCTTTGAACTAGATAATGCTCCCACTGTCGTAAGGCCCGATAGACTGCATAGAATTCCTGATCATAAGTGCTCCACTTCTGACGAGCCTCACTCAACTTCTCACTGAAGAAAGCCATCATACGCTTTTCTTGTGAGAGAACAGCCCCAATTCCCATGCCACTAGCATTACCCTCCACCTGAAAGATTTTGTCAAAATCTGGTAAGGCAAGAACTGGTGCGGTGCAAAGCTTCTCCTTGATGAGGGCAAAACTATGATCTTGCTCCACGCCCCACTGAAACTTCCCCTTCTTCGGGCACTCGGTTATAGGTGCAGTAATAGTGCTGAAATCGCGCACAAACCTCCTATAGAAAGTAGCCAAGCCATGGAAACTAGTGATATATAGTATTTAACATTCAAATTTCATTCTGAAGGTTTGAATGTATCTGTAAATTCTCAAATGAATAATGGAATTATGCAGGCCAAGAATTCTCTTATAAAATGTTTAATTATCAGGTTATAAGTATAGTAGTATACGTATGATGTGATCTACACTAGACCATTTACACAGTAAACTTTCAAGCGAGCGCATTGGGAGTGCTAATCAGCTGCTTGCTTATAACTTTGTTAAAATTGTTTAATAAAATATCACAAGCTATCACTTGGATAATATTTTTTTTCATCCGTGTCTGCTAACATATTCAATACTTTTTTAGTGTTGAATTTCCGGGCATGAAATAGTTGAACCGTTAACATTATGGAATCCTGGATATATAGTTGACTTAATTTAGAGTCTCTTGCTCTGAAATCTGATCGCATTAAATAAGTTAAATGCGAAAGAAACTGCCTGTTTGTTGTTCATTATTATCCAGCACGCTTGGAGGTTTGGAGCCGGTCCTTACTTTGATAACTAGCGAGCTATCAGGTACCTCCTTTCCCACTATTCAGGACCAATTTGGAGGCCTTTAAATTCCGCATGAAAACCTTGATTGATATTCAACATGTTGCAGGAGGTCAAGTAGTCCTTATATAACACTACAAGGAAGTTCCAATATAAAGACAGAAACTTGTAGACAAACATTTTTTGGGCTGATTAGGAGATAGTTTAGAGACAAGATTTACAGTATTGTGACAGAATAGGTATGATTGAGAGGCATGAATCTCTAAGAAAGCAGGGAAAAAGAAACAATCGTTAATGTCTCTGATTTAGAGACTACAATAAACTGGGGTCACTAATTTTGAGACAAAAGTGGGACGAAATCTTCGTCAGACACTTTTCCTGAGACATAATAATGAGAAAACACATTTCAGACACTATGAGTTAAGTTGCAATATTATGAGACGGAACGTGTTGGGATTACAACACATTTATTGTAAGGAATGATAATGGTTGATATGCTGTGCAAGAAATGATTTGATCTTTGATCGAAAATCCTGTTGGGGATATAGGATCTTGATCATGATATCAAGGCCGGATATATGATTGATATCAAGGCCGGATATATGATTGAATCGTGTATAATCCACTTTTCGAATAAAGTATTTCGATCCTTATTGCCTGAGTTACACGAAATCTCTTGGGATAAGACAATCACACAATTTGTTTCTAGGCAAAGAAGACAAATCTAAAACTTGAGAATTGTTTGTGTTTTCGTTGTTGTTGTATCACTCTTGTATGTTTTGTGTGTGTACAAATGAGATCAAACTCTGTATATATACAGATGGAGAGGCATCAGATAAAGGGTATGATCAACAGTCATGACTTTAGCCAACCATTGTGTCTTTTCAGTTTGAAATGACACCAGTTCAAGAACTGCTCGGCCGAGTCAAGGGACTCGCTCGGCCGAGCATACATGTCCAGAGATTTTTGCCCAACTGCACGACCGTGTCATTTGAACTGCACGGCCGTGTCAATCATTCTGCTTGGGCGAGCAAGGCATATGCCTCGGCCGAGCAAGGCTGTCCAGAAACTTTGACAACCTGTTATGCTATGCTCGGCCGAGCACATCAGCAAAGTCAAATGTGCTACCCTTTAACATTTACTTCTTTATTCGAGGTTGATTTCGTTTTAGCTCAAACGAGTGTATACTTCACACTTTTTCTTACTTGTATCCGAGTCTAATACGAATCACATTGATCTCTAGTAAATCACCATTACAATAAAACAGTTGATGACACTAAAATCACCAACAAATCCCCTCCATTTTAGTGTAATCCTTTGATTTACTAATCTTATAAATAACGAAACAAACGAATGCATAAATGAAAATGTCTTGCGATTGAATTTTCATCTTAGTATAATACACATTTCAAATACTCGAGAATCGGGGTGTCCTAACGATTGAACCCGTCAACTCATATGAATACCTGAAGATACTATACACATAAGTTTAGTACAATTCTCTTTGTTTAATCTTGACACTATTACAAGCCATATGTCCATATCCATTAGTGAACATATAGGAAGCCAAGTCCTAGCTTCTTGAAGCGGCAAAACTTCATGTCCACATAGGTAGTTCCTTTAATCTTGCACCTGCATTTGCAATTTTTCAAAGGAACTATTAAGAAGATATTCTTCAACCTAACCATTACTTGCAGGTCTGAACACATACCTTGGGAAAGATAATAACATGTGTTCCAATCTCCAACTGCGAGCTTTCCACATTGAATTCAAGCTTCTAACGTTGTATTAGAAGGGAATTGGGTATCTCACAATTAGAGGATTAAATGGACTTTAATCTCATCCCTATTGCAGACTTATTTACCAAGTCTCTAGCTAACCCCTTCGTCAAGTGGCCAGCCAAATTTTGTTGCGACCGAACAAACTCAACTGAAATCACACCATTCATGATCAATTCACGAATCATACTATGTCTGACACCTAAGTGTCTAGACTTGCCATTATACATTTGACTATAAGCCCTAGCCAACGTAGCTGCACTATCACAATGGATAAATATTGGTGATATCGGTTTTGGCCATAATGGAATCTCATATATCAAGTTTCGAAGCCACTCTGCTTCTTTTCCAGCAGCAGTCAATTCTACAAACTCAGATTCCATTGTAGAATGTGTAATACATGTCTTCTTTTTGGAAGCCCAAGAAATGGCATCTCCTCCAAGCAAGAACACCCAACCACTAGTAGAAGATGAATCTTCTTGGTTGATCCAACTAGCATCTGTGTAACCTTCTAATATAGAAGGATGTCCACAATAACACAAACCATAATCCATAGTACCTTTTAAGTATTTGAATACCCTTGTTATTGCATGACAATGCTGTCTACTTGGATTACTAGTAAACCTGCTTAATCTTCCAACTGCATAAGCAATATCAGGTCGAGTGCCCGTCATAGCATACATCAAACTGCCAATGGCTTTTGAGTATTCGAGCTGTGACACAGGTTTACCAGTGTTTGACACAAGTTTCTCAGTAGGATCCATGGTAGTACTAACTTTAGAACAATCATCACAATTAAACCTCTTGAGAATTTTCTCAATATAATGAGATTGTGTAATTGCAATTCCCTTGTTCATCCGTTTAATATTTATACCAAGAATTACGTCGGCTTCTCCCATGTCCTTCATAGAAAACTTTGATGACAAAAACTTCTTAGTTTTATCAACTACATTTTGGTCTGTGCCAAAAATCAACATGTCATCTACATATAGGCAGATGATTACACCTTTGTCGGATTCATCAAATCTGCTATATACACATTTGTCTGATTGATTTAATACAAAACCATTCGACAAAACAACCTCATCAAATTTTTGATGCCATTGTTTAGGTGCTTGCTTCAGCCCATACAATGACTTAATTAACTTACATACCTTATGCTCATTACCTGGCATAACAAATCCTTCAGGTTGTTTCATATACACTTCTTCTTCCAAATCACCATTTAAAAATGTTGTTTTGACATCCATTTGATGGATCAATAGATTCTGAATAGCTGCCAAAGCTATCAGTAATCTAATAGTAGTGATACGAGCAACCGGTGCATAGGTATCGAAGTAATCGATCCCTTCCTTTTGTCTATAGCCTTGGATTACCAATCGAGCTTTAAACTTGTCAATAGTTCCATCGACTTTCATCTTCTTTTTGAAGATCCATTTGCACCCTAAAGGTTTATAGCCTGGTGGTAAATCAGACAAGACCCATGTATTATTTTCCATAATAGAACTAATCTCATCATCGATTGCTTCTTTCCAAAAACCAGCATCTCGAGATTTTATTGCTTCATCATAGGTTCTTGGATCCTCCTCTATACTATAACAGTAAGAGTATTGAGATTCAATTTGATCTCTTGATCCCATAACTAAATATAGTTGAAAATCAGAACCATATGATTTAGCTTTTCTTACTCTTTTACTTTTACGAGGTTCGGGCGTCTCACTTGGTACATCAATTGAATGATCATCCATTTGAGATTCAGCCGATATTGGTATAATATCCTTTAGTCTAGGTATTGAAGAGAAATGATTCTCATCAAAGATTGCATCTCTCGATTCTATAATTGTGTTAATAGAAATGAAATCATTAGGTTCTATAACATAAAACCTATATGCCTTGGAATGCTCAGCATATCCAACAAAGATGCAGTCAATACCTTTTTCTCCCAACTTTTTCCTTTTAGGATCCGAAAGCCTAACCACGGCCCTACATCCCCAAACTCGCAAAAATGTCAAGTTTGGTCGTTTCTTATATCAAAGCTCATATGGGGTAATTTTGTTCCTTTTATTAGGAACTCTATTCAATAAATGACAAGCGTTAACATGGCTTCTCCCCAAAACCCGTCACTCAAGCCCGAGTAAGATAACATGGCATTAACCATTTCTTCAAGAGTTCTATTTTTCCTTTCAGCCACACCATTTTGTTGTGGTACATAAGGAGTCGTAGTTTCATGAATTATACCTACGGTTTGGAAATATTTAGGATCATAATATTCACCACATCTATCTGTACGTAAGGTTTTAATCAAGCCATTTAGTTGAAGTTCAACTTTTGTTTTATAAATTTTAAATTTATCTAGGGCTTCATCTTTTGCATGCAGCAAATAAATAAAGCAAAACCTAGAAGCATCATCTATAAAAGTGACAATATACTTTTTATTGCCTAAAGATGGAGTTGCATGAAAATCACATAAATCACTATGAATTAAATCAAGTTTTACAGATTTCCTTGCAACACCTTTAAAAGGTTTTCGAGTGATTTTTGTCAACATGCAAGTATTACACTTTTTCGTATTTTTATCAATAGCAGGAATCAAACCATTTTTGGACATTTCAAGCATTCTTTTATAGTGCACATGTCCTAACCGAGCATGCCATAATGAGGAATTGATAACAACAGAAGAAGTCATATAAACAGAACTAGAGTTAACAGGAATTTTATTTAAATTCAACATAAACATCCCATTATTATAATAACCAAATCCTACAAATACACCCGACTTCGATAAGATATACTTATCGGATTCATACACCTGTTTATATCCACACTTGTTCAAGACAGGACCAGAAATTAAATTCTTACGAAGTTTTGGTACATACAATACATTAAACAAAGAAATAGTTTTTTCCGAACTGAATTCCAATACCACACTTCCTTTTCCTTGAATAGGAGCGGAATGTTCATCACCCATGTAGAGGACAGATCCGTCTTCCATTGGTTCGTATGTCTTAAATCAACAACGATCTTTACAAATATGAGTTGTGGCACTGGAATAAATCCACCACGCAATAGCATCATCCTGCACATAAAATGCTTCAGAAATTAGTGAAACAGAATTTTTAATAAATCTGTTCCAACTAAGTATTAAATTCTGACCTTGGTTTTGAGAATGGTCCTTAGACCCCTTTCTCGAACCACTGGTGCTTGCGCCATTCTTGTTGTTTCCAACACGACAATCCTTCTTAAAGTGACCAATTTTACCACACTTCCAACAAGCCAATTTAGGCTTCTTGTTGGGATCAGAACCACTGTCTTTGAAACTACATTTCTTTCCTTTGTTTTTATTGTTTCCACCCTCATTAATCATATTTACTGAGGGTCCAGCAACTTCTTTTCCTTTGCCTTTGTCGTTCTCTTGCGCCCTAAGAGATTCCTCTATGCGCAAGTGACTACCAAGTTGAACCAAAGACAGATCGTCTTTACCATGTTTCAAAGTGTGTTTGAAATCCTTCCAGGAGGGAGGCAACTTATCAATCACACTTGAAACAGATATTGACTCATCCATTTTCAGCCCATGTTGTGTATATTGTCCAAGGATTCTAAGGAGTTCATTGAATTGTTCCATGACATCCGTTGAATCGACCATCTTGTAATTATTAAAATTACTTACAAGGAACTTCTTACTAGAAGCATCCTCTGCTATGTACTTGGATTCAAGAGAATCTCAAAACTCTTTTGCAGATTCCTCATTTTGATAAATGTCAAATAGAGAATCAGATATACCGTTTAATATGTGTCCTCTGCAGATGTAGTCATCATTTTCCCACTTTGATCTACATCTGACGACTTCCAAGTTATCATCTTCCAGCAATTCTGGAATTGGGCTAGATAGAACATATACCACTTTTAACGTTGTTAAAAAGAAGTGCATCTTCTTTTGCCAATGCTTGAAATCTTGTCCTTCAAATTTGTTCAGCTTCCCGAATTTAGTCGTCATCTCCTTCACAGTACTTCCTCCAACCATGAGTATCCCCAAATACTTTATTCGTTTGTTGGGGATATAGGGTCTTGATCTTGATACCAAGGCCGGATATATGATTGAATCATGTATAATCCACTTTTCGAATAAAATATTTCGACCCTTATTGCCTGGGTTACACGAAATCTCTATTGGGATAAGACAATCACACAATTTGTTTCTAGGCAAAGAAGACAAATCTAAAACTTGAGAATTGTTTGTGTTTTCGTTGTTGTTATATCACTCTTGTATGTTTTGTGTGTGTACAAATGAGATCAAACTCTGTATATATACAGATGGAGAGGCATCAGATAAAGGGTATGATCAACAGTCATGACTTTAGCCAACCATTGTGTCTTTTCAGTTTGAAATGACACCAGTTGAGGAACTCCTCGACCGAGTCAAGGGACTCGCTCGGCCGAGCATACATGTCCAGAGATTTTTGCCCAACTGCACAACCGTGTCATTTGAACTGCATGGCCGTGTCAATCATTCTGCTCGGCCGAGCAAGGCATATGCCTCGGTCGAGCAAGGCTGTCCAGAAACTTTGAGAATCTGTTATGCTATGCTCGGTCGAGTAAAGGACTCTGCTCGGCCGAGCATATCAGCAAAGTCAAATGTGCTACCCTTTAACCTTTACTTCTTTATTCGAGGTTGATTTCGTTTTAGCTCAAACGAGTGTGTACTCCACACTTTCCCTTACTTGTATCCGAGTCTAATACGAATCACATTGATCTCTAGTAAATCACCATTACAATAAAACTGTTGATGACACTAAAATCACCAACAAATCATATATAAGATCTTCAAGACTTAAACTATGCCTCACATACCTTGAGGCATTCGCAGAGAAAAACATCAAAATAATATAAGATCTTTGATTCGGGGCTTTGATCAGAAATTATATACCGGGCTCTCTCGTGTACAGTATGAGATAGAGGGGCATGTATAATATAATGGACATATCAAAATAAGGCCTCGAAAATCCTTATCAACATTTGGCATAAAATTCTAGCTACCTCTTTTATGGTATGATGGACTAAAGATATAGGATACCATAAGATAGTATAAAAGTTCTAAGAGAATCTAAAAAAAGCATTCAACTAAATTATTTAAGAGGGTTAAATTTGTGAAAGATGTATACATAAAGTTCTTGTTGGGATAATGTGATAAAGAATAGATGGAGGTCGTGCATTGTTCAATGGCGATCAAGAGAAGAAAAATATATTAGGGGCCGTTTGGTACGGTGTATTAACTTAACACACCTCCAAACTATTTGTACGATCACTTGGCGTTTGGTAGGTTTTTAAGATGACAAGATCGGTATTAATCATCCTCCTTACCAGGATAAACACACTAATACCTTCACTAATTATCCCGATAAGGAGCTGGAATTATTAATTAGTACTCTCACTAAAATAACGTGGGATAAGAATTTAATCCCAAATTAACCCCATAAAACCCTTAGTCGTCCTCTGTCATGACGATTATGGCGCTCCTTGGATGACAAAAGTAAATAAACACTACCAATTTGTTGATTGACAAGGACTACATCCAAAGGAATGATCGTCAATATCCCTCTCTTTCCACAGCTAAAATTTTGACATTTTACTACCAATAATCGAAAGAGACCGTCCCATAGCAGCAGCCTAGCTATAGAAGAGTGATTTTTTTTGTGTGTGTGTGTGTATATATATACTACTCCACCTATTGTTAAATTAATTAATTTAAATTTTCCGTTGCAAAATGAATGATTAAATTCTTTTAAACTTCTTTTATCAAAAACAAATTTGAATTTTTTTTTTCATTAATTTTGAGTTAGAAGAAGTAGATTAAAATTTTCATTTGGTTTCTTATAATATGTTCAAATTATTCATGTTGGGGTGGTTTGGTCAATTTGAAGAAAGGTAGACTTGTAATTCAGATTAATCTCGAAGCTATAAAACATCTAGTTGTCATTGGAGTGATTATTATTAATCCAAAGGAATGATAAGGAGGCGATAATGTTGTCCGGAAAGAATGTTGGTAAGAAGGTGTTGATACCGAGGATGGTTATGTCACCTTCTGATACAACAAAATTCCCGGTTAGGTTTCAACGGAGACAATTCCCACTTACCCTTTTTTTTTTTTTGCAATGACGATAAATAAAAGTCAGGATCTGTCGCTCGCTCATGTTGACCTTTTTCTTCCAAGATCAGTATTTAGTTATGGACAATTATATGTTGCTTTTTCTAGAGTAACTCAAAGGAAAGGACTTAAAGTGCTTATATGTAATAGTCATGAACAGTCAGATGACACGACTACAAATGTTGTGTACAAAAAAGTTCGACAAGTTGTAATATATTACATAAAATTATCTCATTAATTTTTTGAATTGTAATTTCATTTAACTTTTACCTCATTGTTTTATCCCCCGTCGGAAATCGACGGGTTACTCACTAGTAATTCATAAGGGTAAAGTGACATTGAAAAATATGAAATTGAAGAAAGAAGTATGGTATGCTGACATATCTATTGAGGTTTGGGAATGTTTAGGAAAGAAATTAGTTGGATAATTAATTTTGCTGATCAACAAGATATGCAGAGGTAAAAAGATGTCATTATAATGAAAAAGAAGACGAGAAAAATTATCCAAGATCTCGTCATTTTTTTGCTATATTAAATCTATTCTCTATCCAAAACTATAGAGAATTTGATGACAGTGTGGAAAAATGAATAAATCGGTTTGGTTGAAATGAAATAATATCACAAGGTTTGGGATCACGACTTACCATATACTCCCTCCGTCCCATTATTTACTTTACCATTTTGGTTTCGGCACGCAAATTAAGAAAATGGGTGGGAAGAAAAAATGTTGTGAGTGTAATTTAAAAATAGGGAAGAGAAATTTGAAAATAAGAGAGAGAATGAGTGGAGGGAATAATAAATTATAATGGTGTTGTGAGTATTAAAATAATGTAGGAGAGAGAATGAGTGGAGGGAATAGTAAAGATTATTTGCCAAAAAAGGAAAGGTGAAGCTTTCAATGAGACACCCAAAATGGCAAAAAGTGAAGCTATTAATGGGACGGAGGGAGTATATATATATATATATATATATATATATATATATATATATATATATTGAACGGAATAATCTGTGACGGGCCGAGCCCAACGTTTACTACGAGCCCGGGGGCCCAATAGGCCCACCAAGAGACCAACTACAAAGAATCAGATCAAGGCCTTGGGCCATGGCCCGTCTAACACTGGTTGGCCGTCGTCGCCACTGAGCGACCAGGCCCATCCAAACGACGAGCCATCAGATCATTAATGGGGAGGCAAACTCCCAGTCCGTCGTCACACCAATTGGTGACCGTCCTTCAACTGGACGAATCTTCCTTCGACCCCAACTGGCACTCATCCAAGAAGAGTAAGCGTCGTCATTGAACGGCTCGTCGTCATTGAACGGCCAACTCTCTCTCTCGGCGAGTCATAACTCGAGGAGACGACCCAACTGGGCGTACAGCTCCAGGTCGTCTCCTCTATCAAGCTTCCTCAACAAGCTTAGTTAATTAGCTAATTTGGGATAATGACAGACCTGCTGTAGTGCCTCGTTATATGCGCAATCATGCATTCAGTAATAACTACAAAAGGTACAGAGGTTGACTTTCCCTTATAAGGCAAACTACTTATCAGATGTCAGGTGTTGCAGTGTCCTTACATAGACGGACCAATGCCGGCGTGACACGTGTACACCTAGGAGATGGAGCGATCCTACTACCGGTATCAATCCAATCCAACGGTTCTGGTAAAAACCCTAATACCACCTTTCCTACTATAAATAAGAGAGTAATAACGTGGAACAAGGTAATGCTTTTCTGCATTTTTCCATACTCACGCACTCTGCAATATTTGACACCATATTTCCAGACCATAATCTTACTCTCACGCCGGAGGGGCTTGCCGGAAGACCCCCGGCGCAGTTTCACCCTTTATTTCTTGTGTTGTGCGGATCCGGAGCTAGCTCAATCTTTATTGGACACAAGAGCTGAGCTTGGCACGCTTTCTGCGCGATCGGATTGGTTCCATTGCCGGGAAACGTGTTAGTGATCTTCGGCTACGAAATACAGCGGAACAGTTTGGAAAAATGGTGTCCGATGGTCATACAACCGATAAATCAGCAGGAGATGAAGGTGTACCACCTCAGCAAGAGAATCCTAGGCCACCCTCACCACCTAGGAACCCTAACTTAAGGGTTACCAGGTCACAGGGGGTGGTTGATGGTACAGGTCTTCAAGCAACTAGAAGAAGAGAAAAGGGGCCTGCTGCCGAGCGCCGGAGGAGACCTCCACTAGAAAGGAGGCCTGAGACAGCTGCAAGGTATCCAGGAGGTCCCTCTAACCCTAATCTCGACAGAGCGGCTTTCCTCGTCGAGAGAGCTAACGCCCTCAGGGAGTTCTTGCAAATCCAGGACGAGCTGATCCATATGGCCGCTCCTCAAGCTCCCCAGGCATCACATCAAACAATCTCGTCAGGAAGGAGGAGAAGGAACCCGAGAGAAAATGCTGCTCGTCGTGAGGGGACTGCCGCTGGAAACGAGCAAGTTGTGCCCCAGCTTGATCTAAGGGAACACATCAATGAAAGACGGAGCCAAGGAGCACGATCACAACAGCGACGAGCTGAGGCAGCTGAGCCTCACGGAGAGCTCGTCGTCGAAAATCTTGAAGCTATCAGGAATCAGGTCGTGCGGGGTCGTCTCCAGACTCCGTCACTAAGAAATGAACGGGCGCCGAGCCAAAGAGAGAGAACTCGATCTCCGCGTCATGAACGGGCTTCCAGATCTTATAGATCGTCTCCACCTCCCAGCTATAGGGGACGATCCATCTCACGACGGCCTGCCCCCCGAGAGGCAACGGTCTAATACCGTTACCCGGGGGCCCCGTCAAGATAGGATCCCCCCAGCTGGCCCGGCAGGAGAGGTAGACATGAGAGAATTTTTGAGTTTGAAACGTCAAGTGGAAGAGTTGAGGAACAAGAGGAATAAAGTGGATAGCGACGACTCTGATGACGACGGCGGCACTATGAATCCCCTTGCTCCCTGGATGTTGGAAACTGGACCCCCGGAGCCAGGCTTTAAACTACCCGACCTTAAGCAATACGACGGCTCCACCAGTGCCATGGACCACATACTACACCTTGAGGCACAGATGTACGTGGTGGCAAAAGCTTCTGGCCACGACGACGTCATGTGCAAGGCTCTCACAAGTACGTTGGTCGACTCGGCTTTGAGGTGGTTTAGAGGCCTACCAAAGGGGAGTATTGAATCTTGGAAACAGATGAGGAAGAAGTTTTTAGGAAGGTTTGCTACGGCGGGAGAGCGTCGTAAGACAGTCAACGACCTCAGCAACATATCCCAAGGAGCTACCGAAAGCTCAATGAACTACTTCAAAAGGTTTAAGAAATTGGTAGATCAAATTGATGAGGATCTAACCGATAGGGAAATAATAAACTGCTTCAGACATGGCATCCTTTCCTCTACCCTGGACTACGAGCTCCAAGTCCACCCGGCCAAATCTCGCAAAGACCTCTATGCCAAGGCATATGCCGTCGCCGAGGCCGAAGAAAGAAAGTTACAAAGAGAGGGAAAGTCTGCGGACGAGGCTGATGCGACGAAGTCCAAAAAGGATAAGGGCGGAGAAAAAGGAAAGAACAAAGCGAAAGCAGAAAAAGTTCCGGAGTCGTATACACCACTCACCGTTTCCAGAGCAGAAATTTTAAGCAACGTTGATTTCGGACCGGCACCGAAGATGAACCCTAACGGGAAGGGAAAGAAGAACATGAACAAGTATTGTGAATACCACAGGGACAAGGGGCACGACACCGAGGAATGTTTTAGTTTGAAAAAGATCATTCAAAGATGGATAGACGCCGGGCGACTGGAGGAATATGTAAGGAAGGACCATCAGGCTGGCCACAACCGGACTACTAACGACGAAGCGCCCCAAAGGAATCCCAGAATGGTCCTGGTGATCTCTGAGGAGACGAGCAAGAACCAGATTAAGAGCGCCATCTATCATTTAAAGAAGGCCCCGCACGTCCCCCAGAAAGCAGAAGTTCCAAACGACGTCATAAGTTTCTTTCCCTACGAGCTTCCAGCCAACCCACTAGCTCGTCAACAAACCTTAGTCATACCTGGTTTCATTGATAATTGTGAGTCACGGAGAATCTTGATTGATACGGGAGCAGCCAAGGATATCTTATTTTACAATGTCTACCAACGAATGGGTCTACCTGACAGTCGCCTAAGTCCATACTTAGGTCGTCTAGAGGGATTCACCAATCATCGGGTAGATGCGAAAGGTCAAATTAGCCTCTCAGTTGATATCGGAGAACACCCCTTGAGAACTATCAAGACCGTAACCTTCATTGTGATCGACGTCGTCAGTGATTATCATGCCATCCTTGGCCAGCCAGGTCAGTCGGCTTTGGGGATCGTCGCCTCCGTTCCCCACCAACGAATTAAATTTCCTTCACGTGCCGGAGTCGGATGTGTGTTGGGGACGGCCCCAGAATTCCTGGAGCACGTGCTAAAGGAGAAACGGACTATCGAAATCGACGACCCAAATCACAATGTGAAGCTCTCAAAATCCATCAAAGAAACAACGACCTCGTACGCCAATGTCTCAACGATCAAATGCGTCGAAGATCCAGAAATTTTGGACGAAGTATTCTTGAACGACAAAGTTGCAGAAACACAACCTTTGGCCGCCCAAGAATCGGGGGCCGACCTGGACAAGTTGATTGACGACGAGGTACCGGATCTAACACCAGAAGCGAGAAGGAAAATTAAGGAGATCGTCATTGAGTCCATGGACTTTAGGGACGACGCCCCCGAGATGAAGCCAGCAGACGAGCTACTTGAACTAGTCATCCACCCAGAGTATCCCGAGCAGAAAATAAAACTGGGGTCTCAGTTGTGCACTGAGGAGAGGGAAGAGATAATCTCCCTACTCAAACAAAACCTCGACGTTTTCGCTTGGAGGGTAGAAGATATGAAAGGCATTAGAGAAGACGTGGCAGTTCACAGGCTGGGGGTGAATCCTACTATGAAATTCAAGGAACAGAGGTGTCGTGTTTTTTCAACTGAAAAGGAGGTTGCCATAAAGCAAGAGATCGAGAAATTGCTAAGTGCTGGAATAATCGTGAACGCTGGGTTCACAACCTGGTTGGCCAATGTGGTTCTCGTGAAGAAACCTAATGGGAAGTGGAGATTGTGCGTTGACTTCACTGATCTGAACAGGGCGTGTCCCAAAGACAGTTATCCCCTGCCAAGAATTGACAAGCTCGTCGATTCTGTGGCCGGCCATACTACTCTAAGCTTTCTTGATGCCTACTCCGGCTATCACCAAATCAAGATGGCTGAGGAGGACATTCCGAAAACAGCTTTTCAGGCGGCGGGGGGAACTTACGTGTACACAAAGATGCCTTTTGGGCTTAAAAACGCCGGCGCCACCTATCAAAGGATGATAAATAAGGTGTTCAAAGACCAGATCGGCGATAATCTGGAAGCGTACGTCGATGATATGGTCGTCAAATCAAAAAAGAGGAAGCACGTCGACGACCTAGAACAAACATTCACCAATCTACGAGCCAACGACATGGTCCTCAACCCGGCCAAATGCGTTTTCGGAGTTGCTGCGGGCAAGTTCCTAGGATTTATGCTATCTCAGCGGGGGATTGAAGCCAACCCTGAGAAAATTAAGGCTTTGATGGATATGGCCGAGCCTACGAGCGTCAAAGAAGTTCAGCGTCTAAATGGACGAGTAGCGGCCTTGGGACGTTTTATCGCCAAGTCTGCTGAGAAATCACTCCCGTTTTTTAGAGCTCTCCGAGGTGCGAAAGACTTCCAATGGACGGACGAGTGTTCCCAATCGTTCAAACAGTTGAAAGAATACCTTGGCTCCCCACCACTCCTCCAAAGCCCCGTGGCAGGGTAAGACCTTTATGTTTATCTTTCGGCGAGTGACAAGGCTGTCGCCGCCGTATTGGTAAGGGAGGAGGGAGGAACACAAAGGCCGGTTTATTACGTCAGCAAAGCCTTGTCAGATGTGGAAACCCGTTACTTTAACGCGGAAAAGATTGCTTACGCTCTCGTCATTACAGCACGAAAGCTACGAGCATACTTCTCCGCTCATCCCATCGTTGTATATACAAATGCCCCACTGCGCAAAATCTTACACCGTCCTGAAAGCTCTGGTCGTCTTCTCAACTGGAGTATCGAGCTGACTGAGTTCGACATAGAGTATAGGACGAGGAAAACACTGCAAGCTCAATCATTGGCAGACTTCCTGGTTGAAACGTCATTCACCATCAACGACGATCAAAGGAAGTCACAGCCAGCCAGCAAGGGGAAGGAGGTCGCTGAACAGCAAGCTGAGTTAACCTTGCCCGTAGGATGTTGGAAAATCTTTTCAGACGGGTCAGCCACCAAGAATCTGAGCGGAGCAGGGATCGTTCTTGTTGAGCCAGAAAGCGGGACAGCTTTTGAAGAGGTTCTGAGGTTCAAGTTTCAAGCATCAAACAACCAGGCCGAGTACGAGGCACTCATAGCAGCCATTGAGTATGCAAAGTGTTTTGGAGCCACAAAAATTGCAGCTTATTGTGATTCTCAATTGATCGTGAACCAAGTGAGAGGAGATTATCAGGTCGTCGATTCCACCCTACAGAAGTATCACCTATTGGTCGGAGAATTGATACAAGGTTTAGAATTTTGGGCCATACAGAGAATCGCTCGGGAAGACAACGAGCACGCCGACCTACTTTCAAAGCTAGCTACGGACCAATTCCCTGAGGACGAGCATGGCCATCACTTGGCCTATTTGGACCAGCCAGCTTATGAACGGGTGAAGATCCTTTGCGTAGGAGATGGCCCAAAATGTTGGATCGACGAACTAAAGGCGTTCATTGAACGGGAGGAGTTGCCGACGGACGAGGTCTCGGCAAGACAAGTAAAGAGGAAGTCAGCCAGATTTACGGTCGTCGAAGGAGAGCTCTACAGACGATCCATTACCCGGCCATTATTAAAGTGCGTTCATCCGGACAAGGTCGTTCAGTTGCTGTTCGAAGTGCATCAAGGAGAATGTGGAGGCCACCCTGGGGCCCGTACACTAGCTGATAAAATCATAACCATGGGATACTACTGGCCCCACCTTCGTGAAGACGCTAAACAATTTGTGAAAAAGTGTGACACTTGCCAACGTTTCGCCGACCTTCCCAAGCTGCCTACAACTGAGCAAACCCCTGTCTTGGATGCCTGGCCGTTTGATATGTGGGGTGTTGATTTGATCGGGCCTTTTCCGCCGGCCAAGGGAGGAGTCAAATATGTGATCGTAGCGGTTGATTACTTTTCAAAGTGGGTAGAGGCCAAGGCCTTGAACAAGATTACAGAAAACAACGCCCTAAGCTTCATTCATGACTCAATATGGTGTCGCTTCGGAATCCCAAGGGTGATCGTCTCAGACAACGGCCTACAGTTTTCAAGAAAATTTGAGCAGGAATTGAACAGGATGGGCGTCAAACACTCCAAGTCGTCCGTCGCCTACCCCCAAGGCAACGGGCAAGCTGAAGCGTGCCCAATAAACTCGTCTTATCCGCCTTGTGCAAAAATGCCGGAAGGAAGAGATACGAGATGGTTGGACGGACTACCCTCGCCTCTGGGCTGTCCGCACAACCACCCGGGGGCCTACGGGGGAAACCCCATTTGCCTTGGCTTATGGCTCAGAAGCCATGGCTCCCGCCGAACTCCAGCTGCCGACGGACCGAGTTGCTTTGTACGAGGTAGAAAAGAACATCCACAACCGACAAGTCGACCTGGACCTCGTATACGAACGGAGATTGGATGCCCAATTGAGGATGGAGAACTACAAGAAGAAAACCAAGGCTTACCACGACAAGAAGGTGAAGAGAAGGTTCTTTAAGGTCGGTGACCATGTACTAAGAAAGATTGAAGCAACGGGACTCAAAGCCCGTCAAAACAAACTCTCCCCCAATTGGGAAGGACCATACATTGTCACAAGTGTGGTCAGAGAGGGAACCTATCGCCTTGCAAAGTCGAACGGTGAAAATCTCAAGCATCCATGGCACGCCAACCACCTAATAAAATACTACTTTTGAGGTCGTCGACGACATCTAGCTCCCTTAAGGCGCCTACCTTGTGTTTCCTTATGTAATTTTGTGAAAATTTGAAGTTTTTGAGAAATTGTAAGGGATACCTATAAATCCCGGTAGCTCGTTGTTTACTATAAAATTATTTATGAAAGATCGTCGCTTTGTTGATTTTCTACTACACAAACTCTAGCACTTTAACCAAGTATAAAGGTTAGATGAAGCCAGACTTCATCGAATACATCTACTTTAACCAAGTATAAAGGTTAGACGTAGCCAGACTTCGTCGAATACATCTACTTTAACCAAGTATAAAGGTTAGACGAAGCCAGACTTCGTCGAATACATCTACTTTAACCAAGTATAAAGGTTAGACGAAGCCAGACTTCGTCGAATACATCTACTTTAACCAAGTATAAAGGTTAGACGTAGCCAGACTTCGTCGATCGCTATAACGGCATAGATGACTCGTCCATAGATCTTTGTCTACGAACAAAAATCTATTGACCTTCATACTATTCCTACGAGCCATTGAGAAGTTGAGAAAACACAAGTTTGAACAAAGGTCGACCATATTAGGACGACCCACATTCTGGTCGTCACTAACGACGACCAATCATACTTGTCCTCAAACTTACTCGTCCAATAGGTTATCACATGCTATCAATGTTTGGAACCACCACCAAATAAAATGAAGCATTGTTTAGAAACATTACAAAACATCCCAGAAAAAAAATCAATCACTGGGGATCTGCACCGCCGGCGTTTGATGAAGCTGCATCAGGATCTGGGCCGTCTTCAATGAAGTACTTGTAGTACGCGTCGAAGTTGCCCGGGACGACAGGAGGAATAGGCCACTCATCTCTTCCAGCTTTGGCGTCGTCCTCCCTTATGATGAGGAAATCATTGGCAGTATAGGGGACAAGGGGATGGACGGAGCGCGCTTCGTCGTCGTGAGCCTCTTCAGTGCAAAGGTCGGCCAACTTCCGGACGGAGAGAAGATCTTTTATTGCAGGGTCCAGAAGAAGCCGCCTAGCCATGTGTTTAGCCCCGTCTTTGAAAAACCCACTAGCATGAGTAGTGACCATTTGAAGGCACTCAGAGCTTTTCTTGAAGTCGTCGACGGCGTCACGCCCGGCTCCGGGCCAACTCAAAGATCACGGTTTGCCTTCATCGTTTCAATGTGGGCCGTCGCCTTCTGAAGCCGGTTTTCACGTACGCGAAGACCGTCTGAGAGCACCTTAGAGTCGGCCTCAGCTTTAGTCTTCCCTTCCTTCAAGGCATCCATCTCCTTGAGAAGGTTATCTTTTTCATTGACCAAAAGCTCATGGGCAAGAGTGAGCTCCCCAACATCGTCTCGCTCCTTCGCTTTTGCTCGGCCGTCCCCTTATCGCCGACGGCCTTCATTAGTCTGCTCGTTGCCTCGAAGCTCGCTGGCCCGTACACTCCCTATAACCCGCCGTCATGGCGTCCATCATCGACGATAGCTGCAACGGTTAAAGTATTAGCACAAGTATAAAGAGACGGAGAAAAAATTACATCTTTAATGCGAAGTACCTCAGTTTGGATTAGCCCAAGACGGGCATGAAAGGTTTCGGGAGTAAGGTTGGCATCCTTCATCCTACGGGTCAGCTCAACATCCCGTCCACGCCTTGTCAGAGCCGTCCCCAGCAAGAGCGCACTACCGTTCCTCTGCAGATATGGGATCCCAGTTATATGAGAGGCCTTGGCAATGGAGGCCGCCATCTCTTTGGCCTTGACCTTGGACAGGACCACCGTCGACGAGCTGGGAGCATCAGCCCTTGGAGTAGATGGGTCCGACGCGCTGGGAGGGTCGACGAAATGACTTTTTCTCTTTTTGGAGGCACGAAGGCCGGACTCGCGGAGCTCGGGGTTTGAATCGCTTTCCACTTCAATACGCTCGCCATCAAGCAACGGCCATCTGAGCCCCAACAGTCTCCGCACTGGGAGGATCAATCTCCATACCAATTGCCCTCTCGGGTGCATCAACGACGGCCTGACGGCCTCCAGTGTTCAGTCCTTCGACGCCGGGCTCCCTCTCAATCATGGGGATAGCACCAGAAGGGTCCTTGGGAAGTTGCTCGTTCCTCGTCGTCTGCTTCTCTTGACGATCGAGAATGGCACGGGTTGCAGCCCTCTCCTTCTTCTTGGTACCCCGATCACTAGCTCTGATGGCTCCGTCCATGATCTTTGCTTCAATTCTATCCACGTCCCCTTGGGTAAGTACTGCAAAACAACCAAGGAAAAAGAAATTAGTCTTTACTAACGACGAGACGAGCAAAGAGCAAAATTAAAAAGATAGCAGGAGCCCAACCCCCATTCATCTCTAGATTTTCACAACTTTCTTCAAGACGACCAGTCCGCGCCGTCGCACAATTCAAACAGTTATCTTTAAAAACAAACTCCTGGTGGACGACCCAGTCAGGATAGCGGGCATCCAAATCTATCTGCACTAAAGGATCAGGCCCTATAGACGGCTTGGACATCATGCCAGCCCGGATGTATCTCCATTGTGAGGCCTCTATGTCTTTGTATGAGACCCATCCAAGGTCTAACAAATTGTCAATCTTTCCCTTCAGCTCGTCGGCCCACGGAGCTTGGAAGATATGCCTATCACTGACTGGATGGTTGCCCTCTGGGAAAGGAAACTGCCACCCTACTCGGCTTTCCACCAATATCAAGTGGTTCTCCCATCCATACACCTTACTTGGAATATCCAGGAAGAAATTCCTTGCGTTCCTGATCGAAGACACGCTGACAGTCGTTTTCCCTTTGGCTGTATTCCGGGCCGTCCTATAGTATCGACGGAACACTTTGTTGCATGGCTCGTAGCCAAGAAATCTGCATACGATGGCAAACCCAGATAAAATTCTGACGGTGTTGGCGCTGACTTCCATGGGCACGCAAGCGGAGTCCTCCAGGAATTCGTTGATGAAGGGGTCTAGAGGCAGTCTTAGACCGAACTCAAACTGTTTGTAAAAGAAGCCCACCTTCTCCTTACTGGTCACTAAGGAGTGGCGACGGGGCTCATACTCTGCCAAGCTGAGATGTTCCAACTTGTAGGTCGAAGCCTGAACCCTAAACGAGCCTCGTAGGGCGTCGATCATTTGCTTTCCGACGTCCCCGTTTCCCCGAGCTCAATTTTGGGCACGGCCCATCTTCCTCTTGCTCCGCCTCCAAACTCACCGTCGTCTGATCCAACTTGTACAAACGTGTGGTAAGCCTTGACCGTCTGTTCACCCCTAGCACTTGTGCTCGGCTCGTTGGCTTCTGGGGCCGGCTGTTCAGGACGCCCGTCGTGATCCATCTCTACAAAACAAGGGGGTAAAAGAGGGGAATCAGTCCTAACATTCGTAGGCAACGACCTACCTAGTGGCGACCTAGATTCCCCTACAACCAAGGCCCTAATTGAATCACGACGGGACAAGGAATAGTGGGTTCTGATATGGGTAGGCAAGTCGTTCATCGACCTGAAGGGAGTTACCATTGGGTCACCATCCTCAAAATCCCCTAGGATTTCTCCCTCTGGGAACCCCAAGGGCTCATCCTCAAAGTTAAACTTCCCCAGGATTGAAGAACACTGCACAAGGGAATTTCCCTCCAAATCCCCTTAGCACACTTATAAACCCTTTGATTCAACCCAAAGCCAAACTTGACACCTCTCGAAACTGATGGTCCTTGGTCCCATTTGACTAACCGTTACAAACCCAATGAAAAAACCCAGAAAATGAAGAACAGATGAAGAAATTACCTGTTTCTGGGCTTGAGGATGGTTTTTCCGATGAGTTCGCCGGTGGTAGATCGAAGAAACTCCTAATCCAAGCTGCCGGATTATCTAACGGTGGTGAAGCCAGGACACTGCAATATCGCCGGAAAATGTGTACACGGTGGTCGGAAATCGCCTCTCTTGTGTTGCTCTCACTGATCAAAGTTTGGAAAGTTTGAAATGAGGAAAAAAGAAGGTTTTTATATTGGGGGAATATGAACGGTTCATTCCTGGGGAAACCAAACGGCGCAATGAGTAGGGGCATTAAATACCCTCTGCAACTTCCGAGGCACTTGTCCCATCAGAGGACACGTGGCAATTGAAGAAGAGATCTCAGCCGCCCACGTCACCCATGCTGACGTCACCATAATTCAAAATTCAAATTGACGGTCGTACGGGTTGCTCTGGAGGGAAAATAACAACTCCCGGCTCGTCGAGACGACCATGAGTTGGGGGCCACTGAACGGAATAATCTGTGACGGGCCGAGCCCAACGTTTACTACGAGCCCGGGGGCCCAATAGGCCCACCAAGAGACCAACTACAAAGAATCAGATCAAGGCCTTGGGCCATGGCCCGTCTAACACTGGTTGGCCGTCGTCGCCACTGAGCGACCAGGCCCATCCAAACGACGAGCCATCAGATCATTAATGGGGAGGCAAACTCCCAGCCCGTCGTCACACCAATTGGTGACCGTCCTTCAACTGGACGAATCTTCCTTCGACCCCAACTGGCACTCATCCAAGAAGAGTAAGCGTCGTCATTGAACGGCTCGTCGTCATTGAACGGCCAACTCTCTCTCTCGGCGAGTCATAACTCAAGGAGACGACCCAACTGGGCGTACAGCTCCAGGTCGTCTCCTCTATTAAGCTTCCTCAACAAGCTTAGTTAATTAGCTAATTTGGGATAATGATGCACTGCCGTGTAGTGCCTCGTTATATGCGCAATCATGCATTCAAGAATAACTACAAAAGGTACAGAGGTTGACTTTCCCTTATAAGGCAAACTACTTATCGAGATGTCGGTGTTGCGGTGTCCTTACATAGACGGACCAATGCCGGCGTGACACGTGTACACCTAGGAGATGGAGCCGATCCTACTACCGGTATCAATCCAATCCAACGGCTACGGTAAAAACCCTAATACCACCTTTCCTACTATAAATAAGAGAGTAATAACGTGGAACAAGGTAATGCTTTTCTGCATTTTTCCATACTCACGCACTCTGCAATATTTGACACCATATTTTCAGACCATAATCTTACTCTCACGCCGGAGAGGCTTGCCGGAAGACCCCGGCCTTGATTTCACCTCTTTATTTCTTGTGCTGTGCAGATCCGGAGCTAGCTCAATCTTTCGCTGGACACAAGAACTGAGCTTGGCACGCTTTCCTGCGCGATCATATATATATATGTATATTATTTTGAATTAAATAAGAATTTCTTTTACAAATCAATGTTCTACAATGGAAATTGTTTATAATAAAATTATTTACAATTTTTATTCATATAATTCTATTTATCATTTTTTATTATTGTTCGATATATTTGGCGACTTATATACTTCTTTTTCTTTAGATAAAATTTTAAATTATACTCCCTCCGTTCCACGTTAGTTGAGACTTCTTTCCCTTTTGGGCCGTCCCACGTTAGTTGAGACTGCCCAAAATGGCAAAGGAATCTTCACTATTTACCCCACTCATTCTCTCTCCTATTTCAATTTTACACTCACAACATTCTCTCTCCTAACTATTCCTCCCACTCATTCTCTCTCCTATTTAATTCTTCATACTCACAACATTTTCTTTCACTTTTTCTCTCACTTACTTTTCCTTAATTTGTGTGCCCAAAAAGTTAGTCTCAACTAACGTGGGACGGAGGGAGTATATATAATTTTTAGTATTTAAAAATTTATAGTTAATTATATGTATAATTTTTTTTATATGTATTTAAGATATCGGTTAATAATTAATTATAATTTAATTGACGTTTTTGAAATTTTCGTGCAATCGTATGGGAATACTGATAGTCTAGTTATACTTACACTGCTATATAACACAGTATTTGGGCCGTAAAACGCTATCACATTGCAAGATAAAATGTGGTAGATATGTAGTTAAATAAAAAAATAATAGGTTGATAAATGAGTTAATTAGGTAGAATGCATGAGTTGCGCATTAATTGAAAATATAAGGATGGTAAATCAACTGGTGAATCAACTAAGGTGGTTTAGTCGTTATGATATAAACAAAGTGATTTGCGGGAAAATCGAAAAATTAATAAAATCGTAAAGATTAGGAAAATGCCTAAAAAAATATAATAATATTTTTATGATGCACAATTTTTACATTACTGCTAGGTCTTCACCCAATATAAAAGGCCAATTAATATAAGGATTTTGGAATTGTTGGGATAGAGGACCAACCGGGCTAGACATCGAAGCAAGGGGGAAAAACTCGTCAGGGGTTGCTGGGAACAAGAGCGGCCGCGCAGGTGGTGTGCGCGACCGCGCTCTTGGACAGAGACTGATGTTCGGGTGGAATTCTTCGAGGGCGACCGCGCTGGACAGTGAGGGCGACCGCGCTGGGGGATTTTACAAAGGCGTTGGAGTTTCTGGAGGGTTGCGCGACCGCGCTCGGGATGAGGGCGGCCGCGCTCGGCCCGTTTTTCAGCAGTCCTAGTTTCCTTGTTTGATTAGGTTTTGGTTTAATCCCTAGGTCATATATAATCAATGTTCCGCCTCCAATTCAGTTGTAACACAAATTCTAATTACATAGTGCAAGATCCTGGCTTGGTAGTGCCCCCAGACGTAGCCAAATCAAATTGGTGAACCGGGTTAACAATTTCTTGTGTTCTTTTCTGTTTTTCATTGATTTCTTGTGCTTGGTTTGTGTGCGATTATTATTCTTGTAGATTTGCTTGGGTGTGGAGGGCTATATTCACAACAACTGGTATCAGAGCTCTTGGTTTAGGATCAAGGGAGTTGTTTCAAGCAATCAAGAATGGGCAAAGACAAACAGGCGGTTGAGAAATTCGATGGGTCTGACTACGGATATTGGAGGATGCAGATTGAGGATCTCTTGTACAACAAGGATCTCTACAAGCCTCTGAAGGGTGTCAAACCGGAAGATGAAGATCAGGAAGAATGGGAACTCATGGATCGGAAGGCTTTAGGGGTGGTTAGATCTACTTTGTCAAAGTGGATCGCGAAGACTACCAGGAAGGCGACAACCACCAAGGAGCTATTGGATTATCTTACTGAGAGATTTGAAACTCCGTCTGCTGCAAATAAGGTTGATTTGATACGCAAGATGGGTAGTCTCAAGATGCAAGAGGGAGGATCCTTGGCTAAGCACATCGATGAATTTATGGATGTCATAGATTCATTGACAGCGGTGGAGATCAAGTTCGATGACGAGGTTCATGCATGCTTGTTGCTAGCTTCTTTACCGGCAAGTTGGAGCGGAACGGTGACTGCAATCAACGCCGGCGAGTAAGAAAAAATTGAAATATGATGATGTTAAAGACTTTCTTTTAGGTGAGGAAAATCGCATGAAGAAGTTGGGGACATCAAGTACTTCGGGTGCGGCTTTAGCTACTACTAGTAGGGGGAAGCCGGGTACTAGCAAACAAGGGAGAACCGAATCAAGGGAGAACGGAGTGAGTGGTAAGGGCAAAGCTGATGATACCAAGGACAAACCGAAGGTTGCGAAGGGATCTGTTCAGTGCTACTATTGTAAGGAATTGGGACACTTCAAGAGGGATTGTCCAAATCGTAAGGGCAATCAGGCGAATGTGGCAGTCGAAGGTGACGATGTGCGATTACGAGTGTTAGTAGTGCACTAGAATCATGGGTGCTGGATTCGGGGGCATCATTCCACTCTTGCGGGCATAAGGAAGAGATGGATAATTACACTTCCGGTGATTTCGGGAAGGTCTATCTAGCTGATGGCGAGCCTTTGGAAATCAAGGGGAAGGGGGATGTCAGGATAGGAGCATCGGACAGGAAGGTTCTACATCTGAACGGGGTCAGACACATTCCGGGTTTGAAAAAGAACCTACTTTCGGTTGGGCGGTTGGACGAAGAGGTTACAAGGTGACTTTCGGCTGCGAGGCTGGTTATTACCAAGGAGGATTGTGAGATCGCTCGGGGTAATAAGGAGGGCACTTTGTATTTGGCGAACAACACCAAGGATAGTATTGCGGTGGCGGCGGCCAAGGTGATACCGATTTGTGGCACTTGTCGATTGGGTCACATGAGTGAGACAGGGATGAAGGTTCTTTGTTCTAAGGGTCTACTACCGGGTTTGAAGACAGTCAACGTGGGGATCTGCGAAGATTGTATGTTTGGCAAACAAGGGAGGAATAATTTCTCAAGGACAGGTAGGGGATTGAGGGAAGCAAAGTTGGAATTGGTTCACACGGACTTGTGGGGGCCATCTCCGGTTACATCTCTGGGTGGTGCGTCATATTACATGACTTTCATTGATGATTCTACAAGGAAGGTCTGGGTCTATTTCTTGAAGGGGAAAGATGAAGCTTTCGAGGTGTTCAAGAAGTGGAAGGCTTTGGTGGAGAATCAAACGGGACTTAAGCTTAAGTGCTTGAGATCTGATAATGGTGGGGAGTATGAGCTCGGGGAGTTTAGGGAATATTGTGCTGCGAATGGTATTCGTATGGAGAAGACTCCAAAGAAGACTCCACAACTCAACGGGGTAGCAGAAAGGATGAACAGAACATTGAATGAGCGGGCTAGAAGTATGAGATTGAAGTGTGGACTTCCGAAGACGTTAAGGCATATGCGAGATGACACGGCAGCTTTCTTGATCAATCGGGGACCATCGGTTCCATTGGGGAATGGAATTCCGAGAGGAAGCTTGGAGTGGCAAGGTGTAAATCTGTCCTTTCTTCGCGTATTTGGCTGCGTTTCTTATGTTCATGTTGATTCTGAGAGAACTAAATTAGATGCTAAATACTGTAAGTGTACATTTATTGGGTATGGCGGGGATGACTTCGGGTATAAATTTTGGGATGATCAAAACCATAAGGTTATTCGTAGTCGAGATGTGGTATTCAATGAACAGGTTTTGTACAAGGACAGAAAGGGGGCATCTGATGATACTAGTTCAGAACCGGATATTGTTGAGGTGGAGGTTCCTAACTCGGGTGGGAGCAGGACAGTTCATGTTGACCATGGTCGGGGAGGTCACCGAAGATGAACCACGTACTCGTAACCGGATATTCCGCGTAGATCCAGCGGATTGCGTGGATCACCCGACAGTATACTCCTTCGAATTATTATTTGTTGTTGATGTATAATGGGAACCGAAATGTTATGCGGAGGCAGTTCGTAGTGTGCTTTGTAATAAGTGGAAAGCTGCGATGGATGATGAGATGGTCTCATTGAAGGCAAACAAAACTTGGGAGTTGACTGAACTACCTAAGGGGAAGAAGGCACAGCATAACAAGTGGGTTTACAGGATCAAGGAGGAAGCAGACGGTAGCAAGCGTTACAAGGCAAGGCGGTTGTTAAAGGGTTTCAGAAGTACGGTATTGACTACACCGAAGTATTCACTCCGGTTGTGAAGATGACCACTATCGAGAATGGTTACGGGGATAGTAGTGGCGGACAACTTGCCGCTTGAACAGATGGATGTAAAGACGGCCTTTCTTCATGGGGACTTGGAGGAAGAGATCTACATGGCACAGCCAGCGGGTTTTTTGTCTAAGGGTAGCGAGGAGCTAGTTTGCAGATTGACTAAGAGCTTGTATGGCCTTAAACAAGCTCCTAGGCAAAGGTACAGAAATTTGACGGATTCATGCACGACATTGATTTTATCGAGATGTGAGGCGGATCATTGTTGCTACTTCAAGAACACGGACAACGGGTATATTATCTTGCGTTATATGTGGACGACATGTTGATAGCGGGCTCTAGCAAAGAGAGAGGTAAACAGGTTGAAGACTCAGTTGTCAGAACGGTTCGAGATGAAGGATTTGGGAGAGGCAAGGAAAATCTTGGGCATGCGGATTGATCGGAACAGGGAGTCGGGCAAGTTGGTTCTTTCACAAGCAGAATATGTGGCAGTGACGGAAGCAAGTAAAGAGATGGTTTGGCTGCAGAACTTCTTGGGTGAACTTGGGAAGACGCGAAGTGGTAATATTCTCTACAGTGGGAGCGCAAGCAATGCAAAGAATCCGGCGTTTCATTCGAGGACGAAGCACATTGAACTGAGGTTTCACTACATCAGGCATCTCTTGGAGAAGAAGACTTTGTGGCTTGAGAAGATATTGGGATCGGAAAATCCGGCTGACATGTTGACAAAGGTTGTGAACCTTGAGAAATTGAAGCTGTGCAAAGCTTCAATTGGGCTTGAAGAATGAGAGAGGAGGATGGCACTACCATGATCGAGGTGAGCACTAGGAGGACACCAAGGGTGAGTTGAAGACGGATACGGGGCTTATATGTGTGGTTGATCTCTAGGTGGGAGATTGTTGGGATAGAGGACCAACCGGGCTAGACATCGAAGCAAGGGGGAAAAACTCGTCAGGGGTTGCTGGGAACAAGAGCGGCCGCGCAGGTGGTGTGCGCGACCGCGCTCTTGGACAGAGACTGATGTTCGGGTGGAATTCTTCGAGGGCGACCGCGCTGGACAGTGAGGGCGACCGCGCTGGGGGATTTTACAAAGGCGTTGGAGTTTCTGGAGGGTTGCGCGACCGCGCTCGGGATGAGGGCGGCCGCGCTCGGCCCGTTTTTCAGCAGTCCTAGTTTCCTTGTTTGATTAGGTTTTGGTTTAATCCCTAGGTCATATATAATCAATGTTCCGCCTCCAATTCAGTTGTAACACAAATTTTAATTACATAGTGCAAGATCCTGGCTTGGTAGTGCCCCCAGACGTAGCCAAATCAAATTGGTGAACTGGGTTAACAATTTCTTGTGTTCTTTTCTGTTTTTCATTGATTTCTTGTGCTTGGTTTGTGTGCGATTATTATTCTTGTAGGTTTGCTTGGGTGTGGAGGGCTATATTCACAACAATTTAACCAACTAGTCTGGTAATAAAATCAATATTTCACTTATTACCTCGCTAGTTTGCCGGTTTAAAGACACGCGTGTTATTAAGGGACAGTCTGTCACAGCATCTCTCCTCCCTCGTTTTCTTTTTCTTTTTCCCCTCAAAATATTAAAATGAAATATCTTAAAATTTAAAAGTAAAAAAAAATCGAGAGAACCGATGTGTTTGTATCGTCAATACGAATCAAACTAGTAGCATCAACATATAATTTGAATCAAATTTGAGTAGTTTACAGTTGTTCCAAGTTCACAGTTGTTTTTTAGAAGTTTACAATTGTTTTTCACATTTGTGCTAACAGAAGGCTCTAATTCGGAGCACATAACCCATCCTCAACTAGTTGCAGATAAACAAGAAGTGGATGAATTTCGTGATCACTTGGCCATACTGATTGCATGATCTAATGGTTGATAGCCAGAAAAAATAATTGTACTTTTATTATATGAACTTTGTTTTTTAAGATTGATCATTCTAGTTTTTTAAATTTGACATGAATATTTATGAGTTGAAATGTTTTAGGGTATTTCAGACAATATTTGATATATAATCACTTATATGGTGTAATTGCCAAACATATTTTAAAATTACTTTTGAGACAAACACTTTTCAAAGTTGTAATTCAAACAGAAAATTGAGTTTTTGAATAATCACTTTTATTATAATCTATTATCATTTATTATAATCTATTATCAAGAATCACTTTTCAATAATTAGAAGCAATGACAAACTCACCCTATCACCCTAAGTGTCAAAATGTCATTTCTTGGTTAACTTTGTCATTTTGCATAAAATGTAGGACAATAATGTCAATGCACAAAATAGTTTTTTCTATTTTTTTTAAGAAAGAAAGAATAGCTTACTTTGCAAGTAGTGTATTGAATAATCCAAGTAGTTGAGGAGATAATTTGTCATTGCAAATTATTTTTCAATTTTAAATAATAATTGGAGTTTGCATTTGCATATTAATATTGGTAATTTACTATTTCTTAAAACAATGATTTGATATTTTCAAAACAAAATAAAACAACAATTCGATAAAAAAATATGAGTTCAATTTTTATATGATTTTTACATTGTTATTGTTGTAGTAGATACATTTATTGATATTTAGTTGATAAATATATTATTTTGAATTAAATAAGAATTTGTTTTACAAATCAATGTTCTACATTGAAAATTGTTTATAATAAAAATTATTTACAATTTTTATTCATATAATTCTATTTATCATTTTTTATTATTGTTCGATATATTTGGCGACTTATATACTTCTTTTTATTTAGTTAAAAATTTAAATTATATATATAATTGTTAGTATTTAAAAATTTATAGTTAATTATATGTATAATTTTTTATATGTATTTAAGATATCGGTTAATAATTAATTATAATTTAATTGACATTTTTGAAATTTTCGTGCGATCGTATTGGAATACTGATAGTCTAGTTATACTTACACTGCTATATAACACAGAGTTTGGGCCGTGAAACACTATCACATTACAAGATAAATGTGGTAGATATGTAAAAAATAATAGGTTGATAAATGAGTTAATCTATAACTATATAAAGACTGAAGTGCAAAGCACTTTAACACACCCCCTATTTTTTCGCTCAAACTAGAACCTAGACTAAATTAAGGTTAGGTTCATTCCCTCTAATGTCATTTACTAAACACACCCTTATATACTACTCTATTTCCTAGCATTTCAATTCCTAGATAATGTGGGATTAATATCCCATTTGATTTTCAAATGCTAAGGCCTCTCAATATATACTACTTCATTTTCTAGCATTTCAATTATTAGTCGATGTTGGATTAATATCCCTATTGGGATTCAAATGCTAAGACCAATATATACTACTCCATATCCTAGCATTTCAATTCCTAGACGATGTGGGATTAATATCCCTATTGGTTTCAAATGCTATGACCTCTCAATATATACTACTCCATTTCCTAGCACTTCAATTCCTACCTAGAAGATGTGGGATTAATATCTCATTACTCCGACTACTCCATTATGCTTCATGTCCGTCAATCCATTTAATTAGAGCACGAATACAAGTTACAAGTTTGTAAAAAAATTAAGGAAAAAAAGCACCAATTCTACTATGATTTTTGGACATGGGCGTCAACATAGACCTATCGCATTAGACATAGAGGATTATGAATGCAAGATACGAGGAAATGGGTCCTTTATATGTAAACATAATTATGAAATATAGACGGATATATGTATTTTATGTTTTGTATGTGAAAGCTTGATGTACTTTCCATAGAGCAGTATATATTTCGCTTTAGTTTGTCTCAATCTAATATGTATAGTATGTCTGGTGAAAACAATTAATTTAAACTAATTATTAGTTCTTATAAGATTTTTTAAAATTTAATAATTATATAGTATACTCCCTCTGGTTTAAAATATTTGTCACTTTTTAAATTTTCACAAGTTATAGGAAACATAGTTATTATACCAACATCATGATTAAAATACCAATATTCTCATAATTTATTATTTCTCTTCAACAATAAACCAATTAATAGAATGGAAAAAGTTTCAATGTCATTATATATTTTTGTTGAATACCTTTTATTTAAAAAATATTTTTCTAAATTAACGTTTATACTAATAGTAACTCTTTTAATATAGTTTCTATTATTTTTCTAAATTTTATGACCATGCGTTTAACGGACGGGTATTAGACTAGTTAGGTAGAATGCATGAGTTGCATTAATTGAAAATATAACGATGGTGAATCAACTGGTGAATCAACTAAGGTGGTTTAGTCGTTATGATATACTCCCTTTGTCCCATTTAAACCTTCACCATTTTGAAGATGACACAAGAATTAAGAAAAAAGTTAGTGGAGTAAGTGTTGTGAGTATGAAAAGTGAGGTTGGAGAGAGAAAGTGGGGTAGAAAATAGTGATTTGATTGGTGTATTGAGTATAAAAGTAAAGTAGGAGAGAGAATTAATGGATGGAATAATAATATAAAATGTTCATTTTAGGAAAGGTAAAGCTTTTAACGGGACACCCGTTTTGACAAAAGGTGAATCTTCTAATAGGACGGAGGGAGTAAACAAAGTGATTTGCGGGAAGATCGAAAAATTAATAAAATTGTAAAGAATAGGAAAATGCCTAAAAAATATAATAATATTTTTATGATGCACAATTTTTTTTAATTATTATAAATATATTTAATTATCTATACATCTTTTTTTGATATTCAATCAATTTAATTACCAAATTAAAGTATTAATCAATGTATATTTGGCAGTAGAAGCATAAAAAGGTGGTGAAGGTTCGAGAGGACTCCAGAACTTACGATCGGTGAGTAGTCAACGGTCAAACAACCTTGACCCCTACTTCGCCACCTCTTCTTTCCTTTTCCACAAACAACGAGAATTCCTTCCCTCAGTGCCTATAAATAAACCACCAAATTTTCATTTTCCTTCATAGAATCAAATCTTCTCATCTTATCTTTTTTTTTTCTTCAATCAATCTCTCAATCCCGTTTGCAAATCTTTTCGTTCAAACACAGTTATGCAGATCTTCGTGAAAACCCTAACCGGCAAAACCATTACTCTAGAGGTCGAGAGTTCCGATACCATAGACAATGTCAAGGCTAAGATTCAGGACAAGGAAGGGATTCCGCCCGATCAGCAGCGATTGATATTCGCCGGAAAACAGCTCGAGGACGGCAGAACCCTTGCCGATTATAATATTCAGAAGGAATCCACCCTTCACCTTGTTCTCCGTCTTCGTGGCGGTATGCAGATCTTTGTCAAAACATTGACCGGTAAGACGATCACGTTGGAGGTCGAGAGTTCGGATACTGTTGATAATGTCAAGTCGAAAATTCAGGACAAGGAAGGGATTCCGCCGGACCAGCAGCGGTTGATCTTCGCCGGAAAACAGCTTGAGGATGGCAGAACTCTTGCTGATTACAACATCCAGAAGGAATCTACCCTTCACCTGGTTCTCCGTCTCCGCGGCGGTATGCAGATTTTTGTCAAAACCCTAACCGGGAAAACTATCACGTTGGAGGTGGAGAGCTCTGACACGATTGACAACGTGAAGTCCAAAATCCAGGACAAGGAAGGTATTCCTCCAGACCAGCAGCGTTTGATTTTCGCTGGAAAGCAGCTTGAGGACGGCAGAACCCTAGCAGATTACAACATTCAAAAGGAGTCAACCCTTCACCTTGTTCTCCGTCTCCGTGGTGGTATGCAAATCTTTGTCAAAACCCTAACGGGTAAGACGATTACATTGGAGGTGGAGAGCTCTGACACGATTGATAACGTCAAGGCGAAGATTCAAGACAAGGAAGGCATTCCTCCAGATCAACAGAGGCTGATTTTTGCTGGGAAGCAATTGGAAGACGGGAGGACTCTGGCGGATTACAATATACAGAAGGAGTCCACTCTGCATCTGGTTCTCAGGTTGAGGGGAGGAATGCAGATTTTTGTGAAGACTTTGACTGGGAAAACCATTACCTTGGAGGTGGAAAGCTCGGATACAATTGATAATGTGAAGGCAAAGATTCAGGATAAGGAGGGGATCCCACCTGATCAGCAGAGGTTGATATTTGCAGGGAAACAATTGGAGGATGGGAGGACACTTGCTGATTATAATATTCAAAAGGAGTCTACATTGCATCTTGTTCTTCGTCTCCGTGGCGGTGATTTCTGAATGTTTGGTTGATGCTTTCTTTAAATTTATCAATTTTTCTTTTTTAATCTTAAGAGTATTAATTTTGGGAAAAATTTGGTTGAAAACTGTAGTGTCAGGTTATTGTACATGAAAGTGTTAATGTTTGTTCCGAAAGGCATAATCCAAAAACTTGATCAACTTCTCTTGTTTCCCTATATGAAATAACTAAGGTTGCTTGCCATTCCCTCTCTGAATTAATTATGTAGACAGATCTTTCTATGATATTGGTTGATCATCCCTGTCCAAGATCATTCCGTGCTTTTATATGGATGAAATTATACAGAGTATGATATCTTTAATCACGATACATACTTGTGCTTGAACCAATCAGCTGTTTTATGCATTTTGTTTTTTGGTCTCAAGTATGAATTAACAAGCTGGAGTTAATGAAACACTTACCTGTGTTTGTGTTGGTTGACCATCTTCTCCTAATAATCTTGGTATTGTCCATGTTTCCATTTATAATGTTTATCATGATAGTTAAGTTTGGATATCATGAGTTTGGTGTCATCTAAGTTTGGAGACGCCTGAATTAGAGGAATAAACAAGCAAATTCGGATTTCCTGTGACAAATCTGAGCAGATGAGACGATCGTGCCCTCAGCAGCGACGATCGCGCCCTTGGCCGAATTGGGGTTTTCCTGCGCCAGATTTGGTACAAGGTTGTAAAACCCTACAGGGTTTGCAATAGGCATTATAAATTAATTCCACCTCTTCCTAACCATATTGAGTAGTTATTTTGCTCATCTGTTTTCTAAGAATTCGTATACCAGATTAGGGATTGTAATTTGTTGATTTTCAGCTGATAATAATATTCTCTCCCACTGCCCATAGACGTATCTAAGTTGGTGAAACACGTATATATGTGTGTTGTGTGATTGTTTATGTGTTGTGTGATTGTTGATTGTTTTCTTCTTTTACATTGAATAGAGTATAGAATAGAGTCTGTTCTAACAATACCTTAGTTTAATGATATTGAAATTTGATGCTGTCCAATAATAACGGTTGGGCCTGGCCCAAATCTATTAGCGAGAGAGTAACCAGTGGGCCCAAAAGCGAGATACGACCCAAGAAGGAGATGAGATTACGGGCGACCCAAAGAGGATCATAGGAATGCGAGACAGGAAATATCCCGCTAATATTATTAAGAAGGGGGAAAAACAAGATAGTAAATAGCGACATATTATGAGGAAAGCCGGCGATAAAGACTAAAGGCGAGACATGATGGTAAGGCAAGACTTGATGGCGAGGCGAGACATGATAGTAAGTGACCTTATCCGGCGAGAGAGGGATCCCAGTTGATGTTCACCAGAGGCGGCATATAAATATCTACCAAGTGGGGCCCTTTAGACGGTTATGCATTGGGATTGATGATCACGTGTTGAGGGCTTACTTTATAAAGGACCAATGATGTGGTGACACGTGGCAGGAGGCATGAAATGTGAGGATGTCACATGCAAGGCACGAGGATAAAGGGTATAAATAAGAGATGAAGGCTTCAGAAAAAGGTACGTCCATTGATACACACACAGCCACTTTCAATATTGTTAGTTTACCCTTTTATCAAGCAAACACTTATCCTCACGCCGGAGGGGCTTACGCCGGAGCCGCCCCCGGCTTAGTTAACGTTTGAGTGTGTGCAGATCAGTTCGAGAAGAAGGAGCCGGAGATATCGAGGTTAGACTACAACGGTGAAGTTGCTGTTGAGGAAGATCCTGGCAACATCAATTGGTTCCGTTGCCGGGACCTGTTTTCTCTTCAAGGATTGAAGTTTCGTCGGCGGTGGCTTGAGATCGAGGGAGCTCTGTTCTGAGATTGTGAAGGTGGGTCGTGTTGTGGACGATTCAAGCGGCGTATTGAATTTACCGGTTGAGTTGACGTTACTGGCAATTTGTAAGAGGAATTTTGTTGTTCTTATTGTTGGTGGAAGCGATTGGCGTTTGTTTTGTTGTTAGAATCAATTGGTTCCTGTTTTCTAGAGTATTTGTAGGAGTTGCGTTGAATTCAAAATTGTTTGGGTTTGGTTGTGGAGGTTTGAAGCTGGAATTTGTGATTTTGTTTTGTTTCGAATAGCTTTGATTTGGGTGTTTTTGGTGGTAAGGGGTAGTTGAAGTCTTTGTTAAAGATTTTTGGAAAGCTTTGGTGTTGAAGTAAGGTTTTATTGTTGGGTTTTTTATTGTTGTTTCTGGGTTTCTGAGCAAGATCTTCAAATCTTCATAAGATTTGCAGATTTTCGTGGTTGAAGTTCATAAGTTTGATTACGTAAGTGGAAAGAATGTCAACACCAGAGAAGAATATGGTAGTGGGCCAGAAGACTGTAGCGGGAAGGAACATTGTCACTCCAATTTCTGGGTTTGGGAATATAGGTATGGGTGGAGCGAGAGATACTTCTTCCTCGCAGCAAGTAATCCCGGAAGAGATGGAGCGAGATACTGGCGACGAGAGAGAGAGAAATGTGATGCCGCCATCACAAGAGGAGGAAGTAGAAAATGAAGAAGAAAGTTTGAGGATCCATAATACTTTGATCTTGCAATTGATTGAAAACAACAAGCGGCTAAGGGCGATGAAGAAGAAGCCTACTCCAATCCCGCAGGGATTTTTAACGGCGACAGTAGAGGGAGATAAGGGAGCAAATAAGGAGGTAATTGTAGTGAATGATGAGCAAGAAAAGGAAGTAGAGCCTGAGAAGCCAAAAGAAGCAGAAGCGAGAATAGAAGGGTCGCAAAAGCGAATAGAAGGATCACAAAAAAGAAAGGCGGGAGAGTACATGGAAAATGGAAGAAAGATTAAAGTTTATCATTGGCCACACACTTCCCAAGTGTCGTCCCTCTATTGTGAAGAAGAAGATGGTGATACTGCGTCGAATGATACAGAAGATGGCGAGAAAGAGGTGAGAAGTTTCAAAGATTTCGAGAAACCCAAGGCGGTAGAAAAAGGGAAGGGTATAGGAGTTAGTCGTTTTGGAGAAGAAGACGGCTTCAAGAAGCAGATGGCCGAGATGGCAAGGAGATTGGCAGAGCTGGAAAGGGGTGGTGTAGTTGATAATGAGAAGGACTCCTTTGTCGCTCCGTTTGCCAGATATATCCGTGAAGCCGAGCGCCTCCATTTTCGTTTGCCCGCTCTATCCAAATATGCAGAGTCACCACCGCGTAACTCATGTAGCGGGATTTGAGGTCACAATGGCGATTTTGACTAAGGATGATGCTTTATTATGTAAGACTTTTGCTAGCACCTTGGAACTTCAGGCTTTGGATTGGTTTGTGCAGCAGCCTGTTAATTCCATATTGGGGTACCAAGACTTCAAGAGAAAGTTTTTGGCGAGATTTGGATCAGTGGGAGCTCAACCAGTAGTACTGCAGGAGTTGATTGGGATTAAACAGAAGACGGGAGAAGGCCTTGTTACTTACACCAACAGATTTTTGTTAATTGCCAATCAAATTGCTGAGATTGATCCCAAATATGTTATAATGATGTATATGTCGGGTCTGTTATCCGAGTCATTCAGGAGGGAGTTAAGGATGAGATTACCTGCGACTTTGAGCGAGTTACATGAGAGAGTCAAAGCGTATTGTGGTGGCGAGGATATTGATGAAGGAGCTTCTAACACTGGAAAGAAAAGTGTTAAGGATAGGATTGAGTATGTAAAGGAAGGGAATGCCGCTCAACAAGGAGGTAGAGGGAATCCCGCTGGCGGTAGAGGGGGAGGTCGCATTGGAGGTCGCAATGGAGGGCAAAATGGAGGTCGTGGAGTTAGGAGGATTGTAAGGTTTACAAGGTTGACTGCTACACCAAGTGAAATTCTGCGGGCTGTTGATTTGCCACCACCTTTTGAAATGAATGATCTCGGGAGGATTAACATGAATCAATATTGTAATTATCATCGGGACAGGGGTCATGAGACTGACAATTGTTATAATTTGAAAAGAGTAATTCAAAAGAAGGTTGAAAGGGGTGAGTTGCAAGAGTATGTATGGCAAGAGCCAAATGGGGCGGCTCAAGGAGGAAACGGTAACAGAAATGAAATTTTGGTGATTCACGAGCCCACAAGCATTACTTGCTTAAGTAATCAGATTATGTCGCTATCCCATACTTGTCACAACCGATTGTAATCTCAATCGCCCCAGGGAACAGTATTTTGCATCGGGTTTTAGTAGATTCTGGAGCAAGCCGAAATATTCTCTATTATGATGCTTTTAAAAAGATGCGATATACAGAGGCCAATTTGGTGCCGTATAAAGGTTTTTTGGAAGGATTTACAAACCACACTGTGCGGGTTAAGGGGACGATTTCTTTGGCAGTAGAGATAGGAGAAGATGAGAAGGTGAGAACTCGCACCGTGGAGTTTATGGTTATTGATTTGGTGTCACCTTATAATGCTATTGTGGGCATTCCCTTTATGCAAAGCTTTGAGATGGTGGTATCTATCCCGCATCAGCGGGTCAAGTTTCCTACGGCAAAGGGGATAGCATGTTTGAAAAGTGAGGTGAAGGAAGTTATTCAGAAGAAGATTGAAATGCAAACAGCGGCTAGAGCAAGTACAAGTTCACTTTCTACTGCCTTGACTGTGCGGGATGCGAGAATAAATATGATCACCGACTTAGGGGGATGTGAGAGTTGGGAGGAGACAGAAAGTATGAAAAATAAGTCGGCAATCATAATTATTGAGGAAAGAGCAGGGGATGAAGTTATGCAGGAAAGAAGTGATGAGCGAGATGTAGAGACGTAAATGATGCAAGAAAAGTCGAAAAGAATTTGATGGCTTTGATGGTGATGCAAGCAGAGATGGCCTGGTCTAGATCCACGTAATTTGTCAAAATGAAAGAGCCCCGTATTGAAGAGATAGTGGATTCGGATAGTGAAGAATGTGATGAAGAGATCATGATGGACACCCCTGAGAGCATGTCGCTTGCCGGGAGAGAAAAGGGGGAAAGTAGCGGTAAGAGGATAAAGAAATGTGTCGATCGGATGAAGGCTACTGAAATGGAAATAGATACATTGCAAATACGGGATGAGCCCGATATTCAAAGTGCGGAAGAATTGGAAGAAGTGATTGTGAATGATGAATACCAGGAGCGTAAAGTTAAAATTGGGAAACAATTGAAAAGGATGAGCGAGATATGCCGATTGATTTTTTGCGTAGATAACATTGATGTATTTGCCTGGAAACCTGAAGATATGTGCGGAGTTGATGAGAAGGTCGCCTTACACCGTTTAAATGCCGATCCAAATGTAGAGCCTTTTAAGCAAGGTGAGATACCTGTCGGCGGAAAAGGAGAAAGCGGTGATTGGAGAAGTGGAGAAGTTATTAAAGGCGGGAATCATTGAAGAGATCACTTATCCAGCCTGGCTAGCTTGCCCAACCATGGTGTCAAGGCAAACAAGAAGTGGAGGATGTGCATAGACTTCACAGATTTGAATACAGCATGTCCCAAGGATTGTTATCCTTTGCCAAAGATTGATAGATTGGTGGACTCTATTGCGGGACACAAGGTGTTTAGTTTTATTGATGCTTACTCGGGTATCATCGATCAAGATGCTTGAAGAAGACAAGGCTAAAACAGCTTTCAGAACTCCCCTTGGAAATTTTTGCTATAGAATGATGCCTTTTGGCTTGAAGAATGCTGGGGCGACATACCAAAGGATGGTCAACAAGATTTTTAAATCGCAGATTGGAAGGAATGTCGAAGCTTATATTGACGATATGGTAATCAAAACCAAGGGGGAGGATCATTTGGCGGATCTGACTGAGACTTTTGGGAATTTGAGAAGGAATTCCATGAAGCTTAATCCAAGTAAGTGCACCTTTGGAGTAACGGCGGGAAAGGTTTTGGGGTTTCTAGTAAATCGCCGCGGGATAGAGGCAAATCCGGAGAAGATCCAGGCGTTAATTGATATGAAGTCACCCATGACCATTCAAGAAATTCAGAGGTTAAACGGTAGGGTGATAGCTCTGGGACGATTTGTGTCGCGGTCGGCTGAGAAACGTTTGTCGTTCTTCAAAGTATTGAAAGGAGATCAAAAGTTTTCTTGGGATGCAAAGTGTGAAGAAGCGTTTCAAAAGGTAAAGGAGTATTTGGGAAAGCCGCCCATCCTATGTAGCCCAGAAGAAGGAGACCATTTATATGTCTATTTAGCGGCTTCTGATTTAGCAGTGGCAGCGGTATTGATAAAAGAGGATGGTGGCATGCAAAAGCCGGTGTATTATGTTTCCAAGGCATTAAGTGAAGTAGAGGCGAGATACTTTAATGCTGAAAAGTTGGCTTATGCTTTGGTGATTGCGACGCGGAAGTTAAGGGCCTATTTCTTATCTCATCCTGTCACTGTGTTGACCAATGCGCCCTTGAGGAAGATTTTACAACAGCCTGATTCAGCGGGAAGGCTTTTAAAATGGTCAATTGAATTAACGGAGTTTGATATTCAGTTTGAGGCAAGAAAGGCGATTAAGGCTCAGGCTTTGGCGGACTTTATTCTCGAAACTTCATTTACGTATGAGAGGGAGGAGATAGAGACTCAGGGGGCCAAGAAAAGGAGGGCTAAGTCGCAGGACCCTGAGATGGACGAGGAGCGAGAAAGACCAGAAGGGTGTTGGGAACTGTTTGTTGATGGATCCTCAGCTAAAGATAAAGGAGGAGCTGGGATCTCATTAAGTTCGCCAGAAAAGGACTGCATGTACAAGGACTGCATGTACGAGAAGGCCCTGAGGTTTAAGTTTAATATGACAAACAACCAGGCAGAATATGAAGCGTTGGTGGCGGGATTGGAGCTATGCCGAGATATTGGAGTAAAGCAAATAGTTGCTCATTCTGATTCTCAGTTGATTGTCAACCAAGTAAAGGGTAGTTATGGGGTAGTGAGTACAATTTTGGCAAAATATTGTGAAATGGTAAGACAGATTTTGCAGAGCTTTGATTATTGGGAGCTGGTGCAGATTGATAGAGAGAAAAATGAGCGAGCCGACATGTTGAGCAAGGCCGCTTGTGACAAAATAGAGGAGTTGCCTAAGAAGGTGGTAGTGGAATTTATTGAAGAGCCGGCATTTGACAGGCCGCTGATAATGGAGATTGAAGTGGGCGAAAAAGATTGGGTATGCGAAATGAAAGACTATTTGGAAAAGGAAGAGCTGCCTCAAGAAGAAGATAGGGCGAAGATTGTTAGAAAAATGTCGCCAAGGTTTACCTGTACAGGGATGGGATCTTATACCGCAAGTCTTTTCGCGACCGTTGATGAGATGCGTAGAGCCGTGAAAGGTGGATAATGTTTTGTTCGAAGTACACGAGGGCGTTTATGGAGGCCATCCAGGAGCAAGAACTTTGGCTAATAAAATCATGTTCCATGGGTATTATCGCCGACATTGAAGAAAGATGCTTAGGAGTATGTGAGGATATGTGATCAGCGCGCCGACATGCTAACATTCCTAGGCAACAATGATCGAGAGACCCCAATTATAGCAGCTTGGCCCTTTGATATGTGGGGGATAGACCTTATAGGACCTTTCCCCAAGGCCAAAGGAGGAGCGCAGATGGTGGTGGTAGCTGTTGATTATTTCACCAAATGGACAGAGGCAAGAGCATTAACTTCTACCACTGAAGACCAGATTATCAGATTTGTAACGGAGGAAATCCTATGTCGCCATGGAATGCCGCGGGCAATCATTTCTGATCATGGGCCGCAATTTAGAAAAAAGTTTCACGGTTTTTGCGAGAATTTGAATATCAAACATTGGCAGTCCGCAGTGTATAGGCCGCAATGCAACGAACAAGTATAGGCCGCTAACAAACAAGTTCTGGAGATTTTATGCAAGAACTTAGAGAAGAGAGGAGGAGCTTGGTTGGAAGAGTTGTCCACAGCTTTATGGTATGTTAGAACGACAGTGAAGGGATCAACTGGCGAGACCGCCTTCGCATTAACTTACGGCTCAGAAGCAATGGCTCCTGCTGAGATGGGTTTGCCTACCCATAGAGTAACTTATTATGACGAGATAATGAATGGCGACAGAAGGTGCTTCGAGCTAGACCTGAGTGATGAGAAGAGGCTTAGAGCGAGAATGAGGATGATTAATTACAAGCAGAGGATGAAGGCACAACACGACAAGCGAGTAAAGAAGAGGTCATTCAGTGTAGGAGATTGGGTGTTGAGAAGCCGTGAAGTTAAAGGCGCGGCAGCGGGATTTGCCAAGCTAGATCCAAAATGGGAAGGTCCCTTCCAGATCGCTAAGATTGTGCGAGAAGGGACTTATCACTTGAAAGAAGAAGGCGGCAAAGATGTCCCGAACGCATGGAGTGTTGATCATTTAAAGAAATATTACCATTGAAGTGATGAGGGTAATTTACTTATTTTATTCTTATGAAAGTCTTTTCATATTCATTTTGATGAATCTATGAACTTTTTAATCATGAAGGAAAGCCATATGTTTTATGATTCTAATAGAAGATATATACGTTGAACTTGTTCTAATACAATGAAAGCATGAAATTTTATTCCTCGTATGTGACTTACATGGATTAAATTTTATAGTTATGTATGATTAGTCGTCAATAACATGGTAGATAAATCGCTTAAGAGTAAAGTTGCCTAAAGACAACTTCACTTTTTCGATGGGAGTATATGTGTATGGTGATATCTCGCTAAAGGTAAGAAGGCAAAGAATTTTTGATGAATTATCAAAACAATATTTGATGAATTATTGAAACAAATGTATAAATGTTGAAAGTCGACGGACTATAAATGTTGAAAGTCGACGGACTATAAATGTTGAAAGTCGACGGACTATAAATGTTGAAAGTCGACGGACTATAAATGTTGCGAGTCAATGTAAGTTGTGATAAATGATGCGAGTCAATTTATGGATGATGAAAAATGTAAGAGTCTATGGATTATAAAAATGAAAGTCTCTGAACTATGAATGAGGAAAAGGTTTATCTCGCATTTAGGGCATGCACATAAGTCGCTATGAAAGATATCATTCTCTCGCTGGAATAACAAAGGAAAGATGAGGCAAAAAGAAGGAAATTATTTTAAGTATGAAGCAAAAGAAGATCAAGAAAGGATTAGAGCCAGCGACAAGATGAGTCACACAATATGCTTATAAGTAAAGTCGCCTAAAGACGACTTCACTTTTTCGATGGGAGTATATGTGTATGGTACCTGTCGTGCAAAAGAGATTTTTGATAAACTATCAAAACAATGAGTGACGAGACAAGTAAAGCATAAAAGTAAAGGGGGCAAGCACAAAGGCTGCAAATGTACAATGTTCAAAAGGCACGCAGGCCCCAAAAAGAAAAGAGAATAAATTGTTTAGCCATCAAGGCAAGTTACAAAAATTGTTCAAAATAAGTTGAGTATCAAGGAAGAAATAGATCAGACATTGGGTTCAGTTGGCGGAATGACTTGACTAGAGCTTGAAGTCGCTAAGGCACGAGCTTTGGCATCATCTAGTTGTTTGTGTTTATGTTCGAGAAGATTATCCCACAAAGCAACGGCATTGGGAACTTGAACAGGGGGAGGTCTCCATGGCGACTTACCCAGCAATGCATCTTCGTCGGCAAGATCTTTGAGTTCTTCAGGAGTATAAGGAACCATAAAATGACCGCGGCGACATACCTCGCTGAAAATTGGCTCTGAGCCCCAGTGTGCAAGTTTTTCGATTGTGATAGCAGGAATGTCGTTGATATCAGCCGCTGCGGCTCTCATAACTTGAAGGGAAGTCTGGTTCCCAATGTCAGCAATGTCATCAGTTAGTTGAGCCACATCAGCGTTCAGAGCAGTAATCTCGGCATTCTTCCCAGTTAGTTCCTCTTTCAGCTTAGCAATCTCGTCTTGTAGAGATCGAGTGTCAGCCGCATGAGTTTCCTTCAAAGATTCATTCTCGCTTCTCAGCTTGGCGGCATTCTCTTTAGCAGAATCAAGTTCAGTGGTAGTCGCGGCGAGATTAGAAGTAGCGGCGTTGAGATCAGAGAGAGTGTGATCGAGCTGATTTTGGGAAGTTGTCAGGTCAGTTTTCAACTTGTCGCGCTCTTTTTCCAAGTTCTTGATCGTAACATCTCGCCTCGTAAGCCTACCTTTCAGGACATCCTTGTCACGTTTCAATCTGGCCGACTCATTTTCTAGGCGAGTGTTTGCCTCACTAATGCCTGCGATAGAAGATCCTAACTGGGAAAAGATAACAATTAAAAGTTAAAAGGCAGTTGAGAATAAGGTTAAGATAAGATAAGGAAGGAAAGAAAAACTAACCAATGAAAAATAGAAACCAGCCTGGCAGGCGGCATGAGCGGGATCCATTTGGGCGACATTTTGAACTTGTATTTCGTCACTAGCTCTAATTAAGGCCGAGCTACCCAGCATATACTCTTCCGCGCTCCTAGTTTCTTCAATCAACCCCTTTATGCGGGGGACTTTGGCGATTTCTTTGCTAAGCTCGTAAAGCCCAACAAAATCAAGGGGCTTAGAGAAATTTTCTTGCAACCAGCTTGGAGAAGGAAGAGCGGAAGAAGTGCTAGGGGCGGGAGGAGTTGAAGGGGAACTGGAAATAATTGTTAAATCGCAAACTTCTGTCTCGCGAGAAGGAGAAATTTCGGTTTGTTGAGGCTCAGTAAGGTTAACCTCCAAAGAAGAAGTATTGGATGGAACAGGATCAGAGGTGATGATTTCAGTATTTTCAGTCGCTGGGGCGACATTTGTTGGCGGGACAACATCGGGTGAAACGGTGATCTCAGTAGTTGGTAAAATAGAAGTTGGGGGGAGATCTGGCCGTAGAGGGAGGATTTGAATCAGTGACAGGGTTTGGCGGGATATTTACCTGAGAAGCTGGAGCGACATTGGTTGTTACAGAGGCGACTCTTTTTTGTCGCTTGGCTCGTGCAGCTTGGTTAGTGGGCCTGGCTCTGTTTTTAGCCGTGTTTTGGGCTCTTTCCAAAGCGATCTCTTCAGCATCTTTTCCATCGCGAGAAATTGGCAAAGGAAGATTTTCAGTAAGAAGAGCAAGGGCGACGCCGCGAGCATTGGTCAGTTGTTTCCGTCTTTTGTCAGTCTCCAAATTGGCGGCTTGACGACTGACCATTGATTTAGCTCGATGATCTGAAATCAAATAAAAGGAAGTCAAGAGGAAGTCAAGAGTTAAAGCAATTCAAGTGTGAGTCAAAGTAAAGAAAAGATAAGGTTAAAAAGGAAACATACAAAGAGCAGTATTCATGGCGGTACAATGACGCGAACCCTTGCAGGATTGGCATTCATGGGCATACTTGTTGCCAGAGTGTCGCTCCCATCCATCAAAGTAAACATGGCTTATTGGTACTCGGGGCTGGACTCTAGGCAAGTTGTCCGCAAGACCAACTTGATCTAATAATTCCCTATCTCGCAGAATACCTCTCCAAGAAATAAGAGGTTGGGGAGTATCAGCAGCAGAGTTCTCAGGTAAGACAAGCAAAGAACGAATGTCGTCACAAAGGGCAGCGTCGCCAACAGTAGAAGCTTCTTTGGATTCGATTTGGGGATTGATAGGATGAAGGTCAGCGGGATGAGACCATCCGACGCGAGAAACAACGAAGAGAGGGTCATCCATCCAATCATGAACCTTGGTAGGCAGTGGAGTAAGGATCTTGGGACCCCTATGGTATTGGAGAGAAAGGCGGGTTTCCATTATGTCGTTGGGGAGTTGGTTGGTTTGTTTGTACCCAGTAAACAAAGAAATCAGAGCAGTGACTGTGGGTTCTTTTCGCAGAGAGCGACAAATGGTGATGAAGGATGTTATTATTCTTATGGCATTTGGATGAATTTCTGTTATCATGGCTTGGGCCTTGTATAGGAATTCACAAAGAAAAGGATCAAAGGGAATCCTAAGGCCACCTTTAAGTTGAGAAGGAAAGATTACTATGCCCTCTCTCATTTCTCTTAAGTAGGCGAGGGAGAGATCTCCCTGATAGTCAGAAATGCGATATATTGAGCTATCAATATGGTATGTTCTATGCCAGTCAGTAATAGGGTTGGGAATCAGGGAGTCCGTGTCTGGTGCGAGGGAAGATCCCGCTTCAGCATGCGCGGGATTAGTGAAGAATGTACCTTCTTGAAGAGCGAGATTTTGAACCCCGGTGGGAGGGGGATTGTTGGAAGCCGCTGCGGGAGAAGAAGTTGCTTGACCAGCCATGTCGCAGGATTCACTGGAAGAAGAAGAAGAAAGGATTGATTTATAATGTGTTCTACGTTTGGAAAAAGGATCAGCGATACAGCGGGATTCAGATGAGTCGCTTAAAGGGGGATTATATTTATCTTTGATAAATCGAACCAATTGATTGCTAGAAGGAAAAATGTGCGACATAGGGGCTGAAAGAGGAAGGAAAAAATGGCCTTGGAATTCAAGGGAATCAATCAGTGAAGGATCCACCCAGTGTTCAACTAAAAACCTAACTATGTCAACCTTGGGCAATCTCGCCCAAGTAGTTCGCAGGCGTCTATAAAAGCCGCCTGAAACCTGACAGCGACCGTATCTAACTACCTTGGCACAGTTCTTGTATCTCGCCATGAAGGGCAGTTTGGGGAAAATTGTTTTTAAGGAATAAAAGGAAATGCAAAATTCAAATAGACGGGCAAAAAGGGGATATCAAAATGTGAAGGTTAAAGAATGCGAAGGGTTTTTGGAAAAGTTACCTGATGAAAATGTAATCTTGGTCGGAAAAGATGAAGAGTCACCGGGAAAGATGAACAGACGCCGGAGACAATGGTCGAATCTTGGGATTGAGGAATAATGCACCAAATCACTTCTAAAATAGGTAAATATGAAAGGAATAAAGGTCAAGAAACAAGTTTGGGCAAGAAATCAGTGATTGGACGGTGAAAGATGAAGAAGAACGGTCGGAATCAATATTGGGTTCGCCGGAGTTTGAGAGGGTTCAAGCAAGGTTGAAGAAGGCAAGAAGGAGGAATGAGGGTTGTGATTTGGGTATTTATATGAGAGAGGGTTTTAAGGAAATGATTGATATGACATTTGGGAAAAAACTTTCAAATTTTCCCTCACAAATCTGGCACGATTCCCAAATGACGGCCCGTTCAAATCTTAAGGGACACGTGTATGGAGAGGGATTTACAATGGTAACTTCTTGAAGAAGGATGTATGTGTCGCAGAATAAGGAGGCAGTAAACATAAAGTTTTTGGCGAGACCATAAATGAATCTCGCCATAAACTTAGGGGCTTCTGATGCTGTCCAATAATAACGGTTGGGCCTGGCCCAAATCTATTAGCGAGAGAGTAACCAGTGGGCCCAAAAGCGAGATACGACCCAAGAAGGAGATGAGATTACGGGCGACCCAAAGAGGATCATAGGAATGCGAGACAGGAAATATCCCGCTAATATTATTAAGAAGGGGGAAAAACAAGATAGGTAAATAGCGACATATTATGAGGAAAGCCGGCGATAAAGACTAAAGGCGAGACATGATGGTAAGGCAAGACTTGATGGCGAGGCGAGACATGATAGTAAGTGACCTTATCCGGCGAGAGAGGGATCCCAGTTGATGTTCACCAGAGGCGGCATATAAATATCTACCAAGTGGGGCCCTTTAGACGGTTATGCATTGGGATTGATGATCACGTGTTGAGGGCTTACTTTATAAAGGACCAATGATGTGGTGACACGTGGCAGGAGGCATGAAATGTGAGGATGTCACATGCAAGGCACGAGGATAAAGGGTATAAATAAGAGATGAAGGCTTGAGAAAAAGGTACGTCCATTGATACACACACAGCCACTTTCAATATTGTTAGTTTACCCTTTTATCAAGCAAACACTTATCCTCACGCCGGAGGGGCTTACGCCGGAGCCGCCCCCGGCTTAGTTAACGTTTGAGTGTGTGCAGATCAGTTCGAGAAGAAGGAGCCGGAGATATCGAGGTTAGACTACAACGGTGAAGTTGCTGTTGAGGAAGATCCTGGCATCATCAAAATTACAATAATATTCTAAAGTAAAGTAATGTCAAATTTAACGTTTGATTCCAATGTCACTGGATCTGAATGGAGTGGTCAATGGTAGGAGTAGGTTTCACATACAAGAGCTTGATGTCAACTATCAGCTTTATAGGCACATGAGAATGATGACAGCTATAACTTTGTGTATCTGAGTTCGTAACTAGAGGCATATTATGAAATAGTGGGTTCTAACATGTACTATCTATGCCAAGGCCATTGCAAAATCGGGTTCCCATCAGCGTCAAGGCGAGCATTAACTTTGTTGATACTGCGATTTTATCTGCAAAAACTGTATTAAGAATAGTAGGTTCTACCTTGTACTAGAGGGCGTCTATGTGCTAAAGCTGGTTGCAAAGTAAGATGGACAAGACTCTTGTCACAAGAGCAAGTGGGAAATGGTGAATTTGGTCAAGTCCAAATTGTGTGTGTGTTTTTTTTTTTTTTTTGGGGGAGGGGTTTCTTTGGAAGAATGTTGCTCTGTAATGTTTTGTTTGTTTTCTGATAGATGGTCGGTCTTTAATCAACAGGCATTTTCTTCTTATACACCAGAAAGTGAAGATAAATTGCTTCTCTCCATTTTCTACAGTGTTGGAGAATTTGGGCAAGTCCTAATTCAGTTCGTTTGTTTTCACAATAATAAGAAATGGCGAATTTTGTTAAGTCCTAATTTTTCTAATTGATGCGGAAGCGTATCAGAGAAACGTTGCACGAGTGAGTCTCGAATAACAGGGAGTTGTTACACGAACAAACCCAGAAAATTAAACTCAAAAGAATCTCCAAATCAAGAAACTTTGAGAGAAAACAGGAAGAGCCAAATCTGATTAATAATTCTGGAAATCAAGTCATGTCCTACAGCTCTTGTCTGACCCACTTATATAGGCAGCCCATTCATGTGAAGAAGGAAGGAAAACAAACTAATATTATGTGTAAATGTGAAAGGAAAAAATGAAACAAAGCCACAAAGCCACTGTTCGATGTACTGATCAGTGGAGTGCTGGTACATTTACCATGTGTCGATTCTTCTATATCTCTTCGTCTTCTAAGTCTCCATGAGATGTTCCACATCAGTCCCTCCCACTTGAGAAGAACTCGCCATCGAGTTAACCGGAGGATCTGGATACATAGGCACGTCGGAGGAAGGGTAGAACAAGGAAAGATCTGTCACATTGAATGTCTTGGAAATACCCATACTAGCAGGTAGGTCCACCACATAAGCATTATTATTGATGCGCTTCAGAAATTTGTAAAGCCCAAACTTCTTTGGTTGCAACTTGTGATACTTCCCAGCAGGAAACCTCTCCCTACGCAAGAAAACCATCACATTATAACCTTCTTCAAACACAACAATACGACGATGTTTATCTGCTGCAGCAGCCTTGAACTTTGCATTAATGGCCTCCAATTTTGCTCTAACTTCCGCCTGTATAGCTTGTGAATCCCTTGCCATTTTACCCGCCGCAACACTATACCCCGGAACATTAGGAAGCTTCACCAAATCCACAGCATGACGGGGAGTTTGCACATAAGCAATAGAGAAGGGAGACTTCCCCGTAGAACTGTGAACTGCACTATTAAATGTAAACGGAGCTTGAGGAAGAGCTTGATCCCACTGCTTGGGATGTTCCCCACATATACACCGAATCAAATTACCCAAGGTCCTATCGGCCACTTCTGTTTGGACATATGTTTGAGGATGCGCAGTGTTACTGAATTTCAGCGAAGTGTCGAACATCTTCCACAGAGTTATCCAAAAATGACTCAAAAATTTAGTATCTCTATCTGATGTAGGAGGAACCGAGGAAGGAATCTGCAGCCCAGGCGTGTGCCTGAGAAGCCACCAGGCGGCCGCCCCACTGCAGCAGCAAGACCCACCAGCGTCTGGACTCCAGGCGGCCGCATGAAAGATCCCAGGCAGGTGCCTCACTGACTGGAAGAATGCTGATATTTGCGTTTAATGATTTTGCTGTTGTTTTAAAGATTAATTAAGAAGGGTATTTTAGTCTTTGTTTTTCTAATTCGTTTTAGGGTTTTGAAGGGAGTATTTAAACATCCTTAGGACTTTGTTAAACTTAAGTTTTGATGATTTAATTTTGAAGAGTTTATCTCTTTTTCTGGTGGATTCCAGTTTATCTCTTTTCTAGGGTTCATCGCTTGTGAATCCTTGTGTTTAGCGCTTGCTAATCACGAATATCGCTTCCGTGCTGCGTCAGTTGGTATCAGAGCCTGGTTTATCCTGTCTTTTCATCGCTAAATCATTATGGGGAATGTTTCGGATAATGATGAAGGTGAGGCCAGGGCAGTGCCTCCTCAAGTTCAACGATCCATGGAGAAGATGACCAACAATGGTGGAGAAGACCATTATGCTATTCTTGAAGACATCAATGTTCGTCTAACACATGCTCGACAACAAGAAGAATATTTCTTTGCAATTGAGGCAAAATTTGCAGAGAAGGGCTACAATCATGCTCAACAGCTGCATATATCCGATGCAGAGGAAAATCGGATTGCTAGGGATAAATATTGGGCGAAATCTGATTTGTATTATTCTAAATCATATTTTTATTCCAGGCGAATACGACGATTGGAGGCGATATTATCCGCTGAGATTAGGCGTGTGGATGAAGCCAAGTCAACTCCAGACCCAAAAACTTTGAACGGAGATTTCATGGAAGAGGAGGTTATTTGCGAGTTCAAAGAAGATTTGAGCATTGTTCAGGTTTGTGGTGATATTATTACTTCAAATATTATAGTACCTGATAATGTCCTAGTTGAATTCAAGGAGAAAGAAGAGGTTGGTATTGATTGTTCAAAACCCCCAATTTTTGATGAAAATTTGGGAATTGTTCACAACAAAGAAGAAGTTATTTTTGAAGATTTATTGATCAAGGGGAGGAAGGGGTGGAAGATCAACACAAAGAGGATGGGATGATGGAATAATTTTATATCTGGAAGTGATAATCTTACGTCAATGAGTGCTTAAAAAGAAGATTTATTCGAAATATATTTTTAAGTGGGACGACACTTTCCAAACATCGGATGAGAACTCGGGGTCGAGTTCTTTTGAAAAGTGGGTGACTGATGTAGGAGGAACCGAGGAAGGAATCTGCAGCCCAGGCGTGCGCCTGAGAAGCCACCAGGTGGCCGTCCCACTGCAGCAGCAAGACCCACCAGCGTCTGGACTCCAAGCGGCCGCATGAAAGATCCCAGGCGGGCGCCTCACTGACGGGAAGAATGCTAATGTTTGCGTTTAATGATTTTGCTGCTGTTTTAAAGATTAATTAAGAAGGGTATTTTAGTCTTTGTTTTGCTAATTCATTTTAGGGTTTTAAAGGGAGTATTTAAACATCCTTATGACTTTGTTAAACTAAGTTTTGATGATTTAATTTTGAAGAGTTTTTCTCTTTTTCTGGTGGATTCCAGTTTATCTCTTTTCCAGGGTTCATCGCTTGTGAATCCTTGTGTTTAGCGCTTGCTAATCACGAATATCGCTTCCGTGCTGCGTTACTATCAGAATTAATGGATACCGGCACTCCATGTAAACGCACCACCTCACGGAAAAACAAACAAGTAATATGTGAAGCATCCGATGTTTTTCGACATGGAATGAAATGTACCATCTTAGAAAATCTGTCCTCCACAACAAACACTGAATCAACTCCCCTCTGAGTCTTCGGAAGCCTAAGAACGAAATCCATTGATATGTCCTCCCATATGCCATTTTGAACAGGTAGAGGGGTATATAAACCCGTGTTTTGGGACTGCCCTTTCGCAACCTAACAAGTATAACATTTGCGCACAAACCCACGCACATCTTTCTACAATTGTGGCCAGTAATATCGAAACTCAAGACTAGAAGTAGTCTTCTCAACTCCCAAATGACCACTAAGTCCTCCTTCATGCAAATCATGAATTAATTTTTCTCTCAAAGAAACACGAGGAATGCATAGACAATTACCTTTAAAGAGATAACCGTCATAGATGTGAAAATCATCTTGTGTTGCTTTGGTCTTACAAACTAGCCACACTTCCTTGAAATCATCATCCTCCTCGTACAATTCTTTCATAACTTCAAATCCCACAGCCTCATTATCCATCGTCACTAGCAAGGTTGCTCTCCTACTGAATGCATCTGCCACCTTATTTTGTTGCCCAGACTTATGCTTCAAAATAAAGGGAAATTGTTGTAGATACTCCACCCATCGAGCATGCATCTTGTTGATTTGCTTTTGACTATTAATATACTTCAAGGCCTGATGATCGGTGTAAAGAACAAATTGATTAAGAATCAAATAATGCTCCTAATGCCTTAAAGCACGAACCACTGCATAAAATTCTTGCTCATATGTAGACCACTTTTGGCGTGCATCACTCATCTTTTCACTTTTTCACTAAAGAAAGCTACTGGTCTTCCTTCTTGATATAACACAGCTCCAATGCCAACGCCACACGCATCACACTTCACCACAAATAACTTGTCAAAATTTGGTAGTGCTAGACATGGAGCAGTTGTTAGCTTCTCCTTGATCTCCCTAAAACTTTGTCGCTGATGAGCTCCCCAATGAAAATTCCCTTTCTTCATACAATCTGTTGACGGGGCCACAATTGAACTGAAATTTCGAATGAACAGTTGCAAAAGCTTGCCAAGCCATGGAAACTACGAACATCAGACACTGTCTTTAGAGTAGGCCACTCCTAAATAGCTGCAACCTTTGACTCATTAACCCGAATGTCATCCTTTCCTACAATAAAGCCTAAGAAAATAAGGCTTGTCGCCATGAAGTCATACCTTTTCAAGTTTACATATAAATTATTTGCCTTCAAAACTTGAAGCACTTGGCGTAAATGCCCTAAATGCCCCTTTTCGTTAGAACTATAAATTAAAATATCATCAAAATAGACCACTAGAAATTTACCAATAAAAGACTTCAAGACATCATTCATCAACCTCTTGAAGGTGCTAGGTGCATTGGATAAACCAAAAGGCATCACCAACCACTCGTATAACCCTTCTTTGGTTTTGAATGTTGTCTTCCATTCATCACCAGGACGAATACAGATCTTATGGTACCCACTCCGAAGATCTATCTTTGAGTAAACACAAGCTCCAGATAGGCAATCGAGCATACCCTCTAATCTCGGTATAGGAAAGCTATAACACACGGTAATCTTGTTGATAGCTCTACTATCAATGCACATCCTCCACGAGCCATCTTTCTTTGAAGTTAACAAAGCTGGCACAACACATTGACTCATAATTACTTGAATGGATCCCTTCTTTAATAGATCTTCTACCATCTCATGCAAAATTTCACTCTCCTTGGGATTCATCCGATAGTGAAGTAAGTTAGGCAAAGTTGCTACAGGAACTAGGTCAATGGCATGTTGTATGTCCCTCATAGGAGGTAGACCTGGTGGTAACTCGTCTGGCATTACGTCTTGAAACTCCTTCAATAATTCACGTACTTTGGGAGGATTTTCACCTTTAATTTCCAGGGTGAGGACACCCTTTACTACTAAGGTCACCATCTCTTTTGACTGCTTTGCATCCGTCCAAAAATCTGCATTATTGTTAGTCACAAAAAATATTTCTTTCCCGGGGATGACTTCTTTCTTAACCTTAGGACGCTCCACATAGGGAGTCAAAGTAATTCTTTTACCTCCCCACGTAAACCTGTAAACATTATCTTTACACATGTATACAACATCTATGTCAAATTGCCAAGGCCGGCCTAACAAGATATGATATGCATCCATTTCCACTACATCACAAACAACATTACCAGAATACGAGCCAATTGTCAAGGGAACTCGACATCTGTTTACTACCCTAACTGTCTCCACATCCTTAATCCAACCAATTTTATAGGGTTCAGGGTGCTTTTCAACAGGTAACTCCAATTGTTCAACTAGTTTTTTAGATATGATATTTTCTGAACTACCGCTATATATACCAACATCAAAGCGTTGATTAGAAATACGACACCTGGTTCGGAAGTGTTTATGGCGCTGATTATCCTCCTCCTCCTTAGGTGAAAGCAATAGTCGGCGCACCACGAATGTTTTAGACCCCATCTCTTCTTCCTGAGCTTCATCAGATTCTCCTCCATAAGCCAAGTCTTCTACATCATCATCCTTTTCTCCATGTTCCACTATGTTCACTTGTCGTCGATCAGGACAATTAATTGAGTGATGTCCCTGCTTTCCACACCTATAACTCTTATCTCCCATGAATCTCTGATAGGGATTAGGAAGTTTAGGTGGAGGTTGCTTAGCATTTGCCTTGTTTGCTCCCGCTCGTCCATCCACAACTGGTCTCTTATTATCACGATATCTATTTCCTCGAGGTTCCTGCTCTGCCTTCTGAGTCTCCATTGTATTAAACCAATTTGACCCAAAGGTTGTTCTAGACATGCTACTCCGAGTACTCTTCTTGTTCTGTCAATTTGCCTCGGCCTTCATTTCTAGATTGTATGCCTTAGAAAGCATGAGAATTGGTTGAATACCAATCTCATCACGCACATTCTCACTTAGTCCATCAAGAAATCTGGAGACGAGTTGTCCCTCCATCTCTAACACATTGTTACGAGAAAGCAAACGGAGAAACTCATGATGATACTCACGAACATAAGCTCACCTTGAATACAATGTTGGAATTGAGAAAATAGGTGTTGCTCATAGTTTGATGGTAAGAATCTAGCCATGAGAAGCCGCTTCATTTTAGGCCACACCCTCACAGGTTGCTTTCTTTGTCGCCGCCTCAAGTTCTGCTACTGTTCCCAGTAAGATGACGCCCCTCCTTTCAACTGGTAGGCCACTAACTTGACTTGATGGTATTCAGGAATTTCCATGTACTCGAAAAATCTCTCGATTTCTGCAATCCAATCCAAAAAATCTTCAACACCCAGGTTACCATTAAAGGCTGGAACATCTACCTTTAACTTGAATTCTTCTCGTCCCCATTGTCTACGTTGAAACCCTCCTTGAATCTAATTTCCACAACCAAAATTAAGATCTGGAGCATCGTTATCAGTTGAAGAATCCTCGTACACTTGATTCCTACGAAGATTTTCATTGACATGTTCTCGTTGTTGCTCAATGTTGGCAGCTGCGCGGTTAGGAGCCAATCTCCCACCCCGTTCAAACTGTTGATCTTGTCCAGCGACATTCATATGGTCAAGACGATTAATCACCATTTCCAAAGCTGCTTGCACTTGAGTCATTTGAATGCGTGCTTGCGCTAACTCCTGGTCAATACGATCTAAGCGTTCGGTCTGAAGTTGAGTACTTGATGATGATGATTCGTCTTCATCTCCTGCTGCTGGTGTAGTTCTGGCCATTGATAATAACCCCGGAACAGGCAAATCCTACTCTAATACCAACTGATGCGGAAGCGTATCAGAGAAAACACTGCACGAGCGAGTCTCGAAGAACAGGGAGTTGTTACACAAACAAAACCCAGAAAATTAAACTCAAAAGAATCTCCAAATCAAGAAACTTTGAGAGAAAACAGGAAGAGCCAAATCTGATTAATAATTCTGAAAATCAAGTCATGTCCTACGGCTCTTGTCTGAACCACTTATATAGGCAGCCCATTCATGTGTAGAAGGAAGGAAAACAGACTAATACTATGAATGTAAATGTAAATGTGAAAGGAAAAAATGAAACAAAGCCACAAAGCCACTCTTCGATGTACTGATCAGTGGAGTGCTGGTACATTTCCCACGTGCTGATTCTTCTATATCTCTTCGTCTTCTAAGTCTCCATGAGATGTTCCACATCACTAATGCGCTGCTTTAGTCTGTGCAGTCTTTAATGCCAGTGACATTTTAATGAAAGAGCTAAAGTTTTTCCATGATACAGGAGCGAATATTAAAGGACTTGTTGAGCTGGGGATGTGGATGTCCTTAAGATAATAATACAAACTACTCAAGGGGCTTGCTTGCAGTTGCAGGATTCACTTGCAAGTTCCAGGTACAGAACTGAGAGAATCCAACATGCTTCAGGCAAATCCGCCTTCTTTCACGTAGTTAATTACTGATCCCAGTCAAGTGTGGTAAGTAAAATGCTTGAGTGCCAGTAAGTGTGCTAAGTAAAAAGGCTTAATGTGTTGGTGTGAATACCCCTATCCAATGCAGTTGTGCATCAGTATTCACAGGTGAATACCTTTCATCAACAGGAAGTAGAGGTGAAGGAGATCTTCGAATGAAAGGGCATGTCGCGAGTATCTATGATGGGTCTTGAGATTACTGAATTCCCTCAAGAGCCTGCATTGTGCAAGATTTTTATTCAGTTTTGAATATATTTCCTGTTTTGATTCTGCAGAACTGAAACAGTTGAATCTGTAAACAATATTATGCAATTGACAGACTCTGCCTTAATTTTAGAAGCTATCGGACCGAAACCTGTCCACATTAAAGAGGTTGAATGTGATAGGGGAACCATTTGTTTCTCATCTAGAATGCCTGGAATCTCAGTCGTTAGTATTGGGAATCTGCTGCAGGTTGGTTTCCAGTACTAGTGTAATATCTCTGTGATTTTTATCTTTCATGTTCTTTGAAGTGTCTTATTGATCAGAATCCAAGAATTATATGCAAGTCCAGGTAACATATGAAAACATTTTACTTCAATGTCATTTGTCTTCTTACCGAATGCTAATTTTAAAATTATTGAAAGTATGTTACTTTCGCGGAGTGCCCTTCTGTTGTGTTGGACCAAGTTCGTAAGTGACATGTTATCTAATACTAGTTGTTAAAGTTCATATCAGAAGAAAGTCAACCTCTGTGGAAGGATTTCCTAGTAACTAAGGTTCAAGCTTGCCGCTTGATGGTCAGCCTGGCCTCAGCCTGTACAAGCTAAGGAAGTTGAAGTAGCACTGGATCATAAATATCACCTGGAACAGTGATTAAGGTTTGGGAGCTAACTTGAAATTCCTTTTCAATGGGTCAGGCTTGTCAATATTGTTGCAGACATCGGTAAACCGAATTTCCTACTTTTAGTTCCCTTTCTGATCTTTTTCCTGAGTAAGCTTTCACAATGTTTTGAACCATAGCTAGTTGTTACTGTCAAACAATGATGCTCTTTGGTTGATGGAAAGGATTGTTGGATGAAAAGAAATTTGAGAGGGGTGGAAAACCGATAACTAAAAACAGCTTTGAATGCACTCATGTTGATGGCTGAGTGATCTATGCTGTTTAATCAGCACGAAGTCGAGGCCACCATTTTGGTACAATCTCTTGGTCTTTGGCTTGTAATCCGTCTCAAATTGGTTTCCATGTATCAACTGTCTGATAATAGATGACAATGATGTTAGATTTTTTGTTTTGACGGCTTCTTGAATGGGTGGGTTACCATGGACAAACTCAAAGGGTAAAGTGCTTGCATTACACTTGGAGGTGAAGGAGCAAGTCGAGCAAATTTGTACTCAATGATAAGGTCATGCTTAATGAGTGTTATTGGTTCCATCATTTTTGAAAGCTATTCTGAACTTTGTTTCATTATGCAGAATTGACAGACTGGGAAGTCTTGTTATTGCGAAGAGATGTAAGTTTCTGGAAGCCTGCAACACAAGAATAGATGGCATATCTTGTTTTACTTCTGTGCTACTTTGTCAATTTCGATACACATGGTATGCATTAATCAATTCAACTTCACATATCCAGTATATCCTATTCTATATTCAGCCTACTTCATTTGTTTTATGTTCACCAGATATTTAAAATACTTGCAGACAAATGCAGAAAATTTTCAAATGCTTAGAGAACCATATGACAGTGTCGTCAAAAATATTTGTTTTATGTTCACCATTTGTTTTACACATGGGGTTTCTTTCAGGTAGTGAATCATGGGATCCCCAAGGGTGTAGCAACTATGATTTGTATAAATCACGTGCTGCCAGTTGGAGGGATACGTTTAGTGTTAGTCTCCAACGCTCCCATCTTCGTGATCCTCAAGATATACCTTCGGTTTGTAGGTACATTATTTGCCCTAATATGTTTTGTATTTATTTCGAGTCCCAAATACCTCTAAATCAAGAATCATCAGATATACTTTTTTTTATATGAAAGGTTAGAGGTTCAATTTACACCAATGGTAGATTTAACTCTACAAGTGTCACTATTGCAATAGATTATGACAATTTATAAGAAAACCCATATAAAATATTTTACCTCAACTAATTACTCTCTCCGTCCCATAATGAATGTTCAAATCTTTTCAAATTTGCACTTGGTCAAGAGCAAATTTGAAAAAAAATTGAACATTCATTTTCGGGCAGCCACTACCAGAAGAAACAGGTGTTTTAGCGACGGAATTATCAGCGACGGACTCATTCCGTCACTAAATAGCGGCGGAATATTTAGCGTCGGAATTATTTTGGCGTCAAATTTAGCGGCGGAATTTAATTCCGCCGCTATAACTAATATTCCTCGAATATTCGTTTAATTACCGCCACTATTTTCGCGGTTGATTTACCGACGGAATATTTCGCCGCTAAATCTTTATCAGCGACGGAATTATTCCGCCGGTGAAAATATATCATTTCTTTATTTTTTTATTTATCAGCGTCGGAAATATTCCGACGGTGAAATTAAAATCTATTTTTTTTTTGAAATATTACACCGACGGAATATTTCCGCCGTTGAATAATTAATTTTTTTTAATTTATCAGCGTCGGAAATATTCCGACGGTGAAATTAAATGTTTTTTTTTAATTAAACACCGACGAAATATTTCCGCCGCTGATAATTTAATATTTTTTATTTTTCAAATGATCAAATATTCCGTTGCTGATATTAAAATGTAATTTTTGTTTATTTTTAGAACTAATTAACAAAATAACAAACTAAAAAACATTAAAGTATCATAAATATTTTTGATATTTTTGAAAAAATAAATAAATCATAAATATTTATTAATTTTAATTTAATAAATATTATTATTTTTATTTATGTAAAATATGAATGTTATTTTAAATTACTCTCAAAAAAATAAATATGAGTCAATAAATATTATTTTTGAAAAAATAAATACCACATAAATATTTATTAATTTTAATTTAATAAATATCATTCTTTATAATTATTTAAAACATGAAAATTATTTTAAATTACACTAAAAAAATAAATATGAGTCAATAAATACACTATACCCTATACACTATACCCTATACCCTATACCCTATACCCTATACCCTATACACTATACCATATACACTATACCATATACCCTATACCATGTACCCTATACCATGTACCCTATACACTATACCCTATACACTATACCCTATACCCTATACACTATACACTATACACTATACACTATACCCTATACCCTATACCCTATACCCTATACCCTATACCCTATACCCTATACCCTATACCCTATACCCTATACCCTATACCCTATACACTATACACTATACACTATACACTATACATTATACACTATACCATATACCCTATACAATATACACTATACACTATACCCTATACACTATACCCTATACCCTATACACTATACCCTATACACTATACACTATACCCTATACACTATACCCTATACACTATACCCTATACCCTATACCCTATACCCTACACTATACACTATACCCTATACAATATACCCTATACCCTATACACTATACACTATACCCTATACCCTATACACTATACCCTATACCCTATACCCTATACACTATACCCTATACACTATACCCTATACCCTATACCCTATACACTATACCCTATATCTCTATACCCTATACCCTATAACCTATACACTATACACTATACACTATACACTATACCCTATACACTATACCCTATACACTATACCCTATACCCTATACCCTATATCATATACCCTATACCCTATACCCTATACCCTATACCCTATACACTATACCCTATACCCTATACCCTATACCCTATACACTATACACTATACCCTATACACTATACCCTATACCCTATACCCTATACCCTATACCCTATACCCTATACAATATACACTATACACTATACACTAATTAATCCTAAACCCTAACCCCTAACCCCTAAACCCTAAACCCTTATAAACCCTAACCCCTAAACCCTAACCCCTGCAATGTAAGGGTACTGGAGAAACTATCAATGACAAGGACCGCTGCCCACAATGCAAGGGCGAAAAGGTTATACAGGAGAAGAAGGTCTTGGAAGTGGTTGTGGAGAAGGGTATGCAAAATGGACAGAAAATTACATTCCCAGGAGAAGCCGATGAAGCTCCTGACACTCTTACTGGAGACATAGTCTTTGTACTACAACAGAAAGAGCACCCAAAGTTCAAGCGAAAGGGTGATGACAGGGGCAAATTAACATCCACTTCTCGGTCGACTTCCCAGATTCCTTGACTTCTGAACAATGCAAGGCCCTAGTGGGTGTGCTGCCTCCTAAGCCTTCATCGCAGATGACAGATACTCCCTCCGTTCTGCTAAGGTTGCAACATGAGGGTTGAAGCACGTAAATTAAGAAAGGGGAATAACGAGTGGTTGGGAGGAAGAGAGAGAATGAGTGGAGAATAATGTGTGGTTGTGAGGAAGAGAGAGAATGAGTGGAGAATAATGAGTGGTTGTGAGGAAGAGAGAGAATGAGTGGAGAATTATAAAAATAATAAAAAGTTTCCTTTTTTTGGTAATGTTGCAACTTAAGTGAAATGTCGAAAATGGCAAAATGTTGCAACTTAAGCGGAACAGAGGGAGTATGGAGCTTGATGAGTGCGAGGAGACAACCCTTCACGATGTCAACATTGAAGATGAGATGCGCAGAAAACAACAGGCGGCGCATGAAGCTTACGATGAAGATGATGACATGCACGGTGGTGGGGGCCAGAGAGTGCAGTGTGCTCAACAGTAATGATGTGGGTCTTTGTTTTCTGGATATCTTAGTTATGACTTATGAGACAATAATCTCCAGAGTGTTGTCTAATAGTTGGTTAGTTCCTAGTTTTGAACTAATCTTGTTTTTGTTTTATTTTGGATAAAAAATTTAAAATTGTATGCAATTTACCAATTTGGGAATAGCTCCAAGAACCCTTGCAATTCTTATATATATGGTCATTGTTTCTATTTAAAAAAAAAAAAACCTAACCCCTAAACCCTAACCCCTAACCCCTAAACCCTAACCCCTAAACCCTAAACCCTAAACCCTAAACACTAAATCCTAACCCCTAACCCCTAAACCCTAACCCCTAAACCCTAAACCCTAAACCCTAACTCCTAAACCCTAAACCCTAAATCTTAACCCCTAAACCCTAAACCTTAAACCCTAAACCCTAAATCTTAAGCCCTAAACCCTAAACCCTAACCTCTAAACCCTAAATCCTAACCCCTAAACCCTAAACCCTAAACCTTAAACCCTAAATCCTAACCCCTAACCCCTAACCCCTAAACCCTAAATCCTAAACCCTAAACCCTAAACCCTAAATCATAAACCCTAAATCCTAACCCCTAACCCCTAACCCCTAACCCCTAAACCCTAACCTCTAAACCTTAAATCCTAACCCCTAACCCCTAAACCCTAAACCCTAAACCCTAACCCCTAAACCCTAAACCCTAAACCCTAAATCCTAACCCCTAAACCCTAAACCCTAACCCCTAAACCCTAACCCCTAAACCCTAACCCCTAAACCCTAACCCCTAAACAATAAACCCTAAACCCTAAACCCTTATAAACCCTAAACCCTAACCCATAAGGTATAGTATATAGTGTATATTGTATAGTGTATAGGGTATAGGGTATAGGGTATAGGGTATAGTGTATAGTGTATAGTGTATAGGGTACAGGGTATAGGGTATAGGGTATATGGTATATGGTATAGGGTATAGGGTATAGGGTATAGTATATAGTGTATATTGTATAGTGTATAGAGTATAGGGTATATGATATATGGTATAGGGTATAGTGTATAGTGTATAGTGTATAGTGTATAGGGTATAGTGTATAGGGTATAGGGTATAGGGTATAGGGTATAGGGTATAGGGTATAGGGTATAGTGTATAGTGTATAGGGTATAGGGTATAGGGTATAGGGTATAGGGTATAGGGTATAGGGTATATGGTATAGGGTATAGGGTATAGTGTATAGGGTATAGTGTATAGTGTATAGTGTATAGTGTATAGGGTATAGGGTATAGGGTATAGGGATATAGGGTATAGTGTATAGGGTATAGGGTATAGGGTATAGTGTATAGGGTATAGTGTATAGGGTATAGGGTATAGGGTATAATGTATAGTGTATAGTGTACGTATATATAGGGTATTAGGTTTAGGGTTTAGAATTTATTTATTTTTTCAAAAATAATATTTATTGACTCATATTTATTTTTTTGAGAGTAATTTAAAATAACTTTCATATTTTATATAAATAAAAATAATGATATTTATTAAATTAAAATTAATAAATATTTATGATTTATTTATTTTTTCAAAAATATAATAAAAACAATTATATTTATTACTAATAGCGGCGGAAATTTCCGTCGCTGAGTTTAAAATCAGCGGCGGAAATTTCCGTCGGTGAGCGTGCCACGTCATCGATCCATGTGAACGTACATATAGGTTAGCGTCGGATTTATCAGCAACGGAATATTTCGCCGCTAAATATTAATTATAGCGTCGGAATTTAAATTCCGCCGCTATAATTAATATTTAGCGGCGGATTATTCCGTCGCTGGGGGAAATTATAAATACTGATTTTATCATTCAGAAATCAATTACGCCACATTTCCCTCTCTCTCTCTCTCTTCCCGCTTTCTCTCTCTTCCCGCTATCTCTCTGCGACTGCGACCTAGAAGAAGAAGAAGCTCTCACGCCGCCGTCCGTCCACCTCTCCACCGTCTCCGTTCGAGCTGCTGCCGCCGTCTCCGTCCGTCCACCTCTCCACCGTCCATCTCGAGCTAGCCGTCGTCTCCGTCCGTCCGTCTGCCTCCTTCCACCATGTTTCTCTCTCTTCTCTGTACTCAATCAGGTATTTCGATTCCCCCTCTTAAGTGTGTGTTGTGGTTTATCTGTTTTCTGTTATGAATGGATCTATTTATATGTGGTGAAATGATTGTAGATCTGATTTTATTTTTCGGATTGATTATCGCAGTGGCTGAAAATTTTATTTTTCAAAGAAGTTTTTGATTAATTAACGATGGATGGATCTTAAATTATTTATTTTGTTGACTGTCTCGGTGATTTCCATGATTTTTCTCTAAAATCCCATCGTCAGAATTGCATCAATTTCTTTAATTTTTGGTATGTTTTACAATCCTAATTTTTGTGCATTATACTTTGTTTGGTTAGTTGGTATGATTAATTATCTGGGTTTTGAAAAATTTGGTCACTTGAAGTCATCTTGTGGGTGTTTGGCATGTACCCATATTGAGATTTCTGTCCAAGATTGAAACTTTGGGTTTTTATTCTTTGTTCTTTTGCAAAATTATGCCGTACGTATTGGTTATTACGATTTTCCGAGTGTGTGTAGTGTGTGTGTGTGGGGGGGTAGGCAGGTTACTTATCAATATTGGGGGCTTTCTATTGATCTTATCATTAGTTTTGTTCTATTTCTATGGAATTGTTCCTTACTTGGGAAATTTCATTTAGTGGATGATTCTTATCTTGATGAATCTTGATAATCTAATTGGCTTAATGATGCATTATAATCAACTTCGGTTGGTACATTCTTCAAAACTAACTATGTTGGATTTTAACGAGTTTATGTTATATGAAGCCATTTTAGTTTTGGCGGTGTTTTTTTCTTAAAAAATTGTAAAGTGATACAAGCTATTTGGTTGAGTAGTTGGAACTGGATTAGCTCTGTTTGATTCTAAGATTCCAGATGATGTGATTTATCTGCATATGTGTATGTAACCCTCTAAGGATGAACTGGAACCGTAAGCTGACATTTAAAGGCTGAGACCAGAAAGATCTGACCTTATAAAATACTGATACCTAATGCTCCAAGTGAAAGTTATTTGGTTTTTACTTAATGTTATGTACCAACTATGTTACTCCCTCCGTCCCTAAATGAATGTCTAAGTTTCACATTGATAGACATTTGCAAAAATGTTAAACTTGAGCTTTTCTAGTAACATAAGTACATAAAGAAGACTCTTAATGATCTCACCATATTGCATCTTGAATCGAAGTGTGAATTAGACTCTTAATGATCTCACCAAAAATAACAATCACACGGAACTAATTAGGCTCATCAAATTAACTTACTTCCAGCCGGACATTAAGAGACATAGAGGCCAAGAGCAACCCTGATGAAATCACTGGCGACATTGCAGCAGATTATGAGAGACGGGAGCTTCGGAGAGATGCTTTGAGAAATGATCCCGAAGTGATAGCTCGCAGGGAGGCCTTGAGGCAGGAAAGAGCAAGTCTTGAGAGCTACGGGCTGATTGATCCACCATCTCACACGATACGAGCCGGGACTAGGTCGACCGACTTTTCAACATACCTAGACCAAAGACCTCCCGGGGACCGAGGCGGAGGAAGAGTAGAGATTCGAGTTCGGGAGCGGGAACGAGTTCCTAGACACTTTAAGAAGACCTGTTAATATATTGTTAAATATGAGTTAGAAGCTTTATATTTATTTTAAGAAGATCTGTGTTGCTTTTAAGTTTGCAATTCAAATTTAGGGAATGATAATACGTTAATTACTTCTAAACTGTTAATATATTATGAAATCCAATAATTATTAACATCCCAATTTTGTTTCATCCGTCGATTAAATTGAGTGTACGTATAATATATGGATTGCAATGCAGGAGTGATGTCTGTTAACGATGATCGTAGTTGGATGTACAAGCGGAAGTTGCCAAATCATAGCGGTATCAATCCTAAGTTTTATAGAGGGTTGAAGGGGTTTATTGAATTTGCTCAATCAAATAAAAACAGTCACATGGATAAAGATGGTAAGATTAGGTGTCCATGCGCCATCTGTTGTAATGTCAAGTATCTAAGCTTGATCGAGACTCAGAAACATCTTTTGCGTAACGGGTTTGAAGTTGGGTACAAACGGTGGACCCGTCATGGTGAGCTGAGGTTGCGCACAAATGTTGCGAATAATCCCCCCGGGAATATTCATGTACCTCCCGAACCCGAACCTATTATTCAGGACAATGAAGAACCACCTTTGAATATGGAAGATATGGTTAGGGATGCGTAGGTCCTTCCTTCGATTGGTCGAGAGAACCAACAGCAAGAACCAACCCGTACGGCCAAGAAATTTATTGATGCTATGGACTCTGCAAAGAGAAGGTCTATCCAGGTTGCGAGATCGGTGTGTTGGAGGCGTGGTGAGCTCCTTAACATAAAGGCTGATTGCAATATTAGCCGATGCGCTTATAATCGTATCATGAAAGCAATTAAGCGGATGTTGCCGAAAGAGAATAAGATGGTTACAAACTTTTATGAGACAAAGAAGTTGGTTGGGCGAGATTGGGCTATGTTATGAAAAGATTGATGCGTGTAAGAATGATTGCATGCTATTCTACAAGGAAGATTCACGAGAAGACGAGTGTTCAATCTGCGGACAAAGTAGATATAAGCCAAATCGGAGGGAGTTCAAAACACAAGAAAAACAGACCACTTAAGCGGTTGCGTTGCATGCCGTTGATTCCAAGGCTGCAACGCCTCTACGCGTCTAAATCTACTTGCGAGAGGCAATGCGTTGGCATAAGGAAAGTTTGCGTGAAGAGGGTGTGTTGATTCATCCCGGTGATGGGGAGGCATGGAAGCACTTTGATGAGACTTATCCCGACTTTGCGTACGAAGCAAGAAATATACGGTTATGCATCTGCTCACGATGGTTTCAATCCGTTTGGTCTGGGGCAAAATCTTACTCTTGTTGGCCGGTTATAGCCACTGTCTACAATCTTCCGCCACTGGTTGTGTATGAGTGATCCCTACATGTTCTTGTCGTTATTCATCCCCGGCCCAAACAGACCACAGGAGGAACATTGACGTCTATCTCCGACCTTTGATGGACGAATTGAAGCAGCTTTGGGAGGATGGGGTCGAAACGTGGGATGCTTTCAAGCGAGAGAATTTCAGCATGAAGGCTGCGTTGATGTGGATAGTTAATGACTTCCCTGCATATGGGATGTTATCGGGTTGGAGCACCCACGGGAAGTTGGCCTGTCCGTATTGTATGAGTGACACAAAGTCTTTCACGCTCACGCACTCTGGAAAACCATGTTGGTTCGATTGCCATAGACAATTTCTTCCGGAGGACCACCCATTCAGGACCCAGAAGAATGCGTTTAAAAAGAACAAGATTGACCATGAAGAGGCCCCGATTCGTTTAAGTGGTACACGGTCTATGAGAAGGTATCTACATTGTCCGATCCTCGGTGGGGGAAAAAGTTTTCGAAGACCAAAATACAAGGGTTTGGGACTACCCATAACTGGATCAAGAGGAGTATATTTTGGGAGCTGCCATACTAGAAAACAAATCTCATTCGACATAACCTTGACGTGATGCACATTGAGAAGAATGTATTCGATAATGTTTTTAACACGTTGATGGATTTCAAGAGAACAACTAAAGACAACGAAAAAGCTCGAAAGGACCTTAAGGAAATCTGTAAGCGGCCGGCCTTAGACTAGGTATACGTCAATGGTAAACCAGTTAGATCGATGGCTCAATACGTGCTTACAAAGGAAAAGAAGCTCCTCCTCCTGAAATGGCTCAAGGATTTAAGGCTTCCAGATGGTTACGCGTCTAACATTGGTAACTGTGTCAATGTAGAGGAGGGGAAAGTGCAGGGTTTGAAGAGTCACGATTGCCACCTTTTGCTGGATAGGCTACTTCCGATTGCTCTCGGGGTCTCTTGCACGACAATATGCGGGTGGTGTTAACGAGTTAAGTGAGTTTTTCCGGCGTTAACATCGACCACACTGCGTGTTGATCACATGAAAAAGCTTGAGGAGAGCATCGTAGTGACTTTGTGCAAACTTGAGAAGATATTTCCTCCTTCATTCTTTGATTCTATGGAGCATTTACCGGTCCACTTGACATTCGAAGCTAGAGTCGGTGGTCCAGTTCAATACAGATGGATGTATCCATTTGAGAGGTAATTGAATTTATTCTATTTCTAAATAATTTGAGCGTTAACATTATACCTTCTTTAACATTATTTATGTTTTAATCTAAGAATGACTTTTAGGTATCTAGGCCAATTGAAAAGGAAGATGAGCAATATGGCCATGGTTGAGGCCTCAATTTCAGAGGCTGTTATCATAGATGAGATTGTTGCCTTTGTCGGAACATATTTTCCTCCTGATGTTGATACGAGATTGACTAGGGTTGGCCGCAATTACGATGGTGGTTTTCCGTCTAAGGGAAACATCTCTGTATTTTTATCCCCTGGTCGGTTCCTCGGCAAACGGGTTGGTACGCGTACGTTAACCGCTAAAGAGTTTGTCGCGGTCGAAACGTATGTTCTTCTTAACTGCGACGAGGTTGGGGAATATATCAAGTAAGTCATTGATGTTATGTTTACGCCTCGTCGATTAAATTATGCATGTTTAATTACCTGCATATGAAATGCCTTGTTTAACCCTATTGCAGAATGTTTGAAGATTTAGCTCGGGATTTATCTCCGAGAACTCATCGCAACTAGGACGAGAAGAGAATTTCCAAAGCGGCTAAGGAAATATGTAAATATTTCGTTTCATTCAAATTTATTCTATACACTTCTTTAAACATTCAATCTTAAAATTGTATTAAATTGGTTACAATATTGTCTTATAGATAGCTGAACATCCGGGTGATTCCAAAGCTGCGAGGTTAAGACATTTAGCATCATCTCCGTACTTGAACGTTCATTTATACGACGGTTATTTCGTGAATGTCTATGTGTTTCATACCAAAGCTTACGGGGGCTCTAAATTGACGTGGAATAGCGGTGTGAAGCTTAAAGGAAACCTTGATTATTATGGCGTCCTGAAAGAAGTATTCGAGGTGGAGTATTTGGGTAGAAACTTGGTGTTGTCTTGTTCAATTGTGATTGGCGGGATGCTTTGTGCGAGGTGTTAAGAAGCACGCCATATTTGACCTCGTCGATGTAAAGGACTCGTCCGAGACATAATGGCGACGACGTCTTCATCTTAGCATCTCGAAGCACAACAGTATACATGACTCCCTACCCTCGTCCGCGACCCGACGGATGGTGGGGCATGGATGACCAAGGCTAGGAGCATGATTGACAACCTACCCTCGTCGACAACTACAGAGTCGTCATTAGAAACACCCTATCAAGAGGATGAAATGCCAGTGCCACCTAACGTTTCATCAGCTAATCATTCATTAGATGATGTCACTCATATTCCTCAAAATGTTAATGAACTCGAGGAGGATATCTTACCGGTGAATTTGCCAACTCCTTCGCCTCGTTCAGGTCATCTCGCGCACATTGATATTGATGAATCAGAGGAAGAGGAAGAGGAAGAGGAAGAGGAACCAGAGTTTGATTCATCAGAGTCCACAGACGAAGATGAAGAACTCGAGTTTTGTAGTAATTCAGAGTCCAGTGATGATGATGGGGACGAAGATTAATAATAGTTTAAAGTTTAAAATTGTATTGTGAATGCTTTAGATTATTAGAACTTTAAAGTTTTATATGTATTGTGAATGCTTTAGATTATTAGAACTTTAAAGTTTTATATGTATTGTGAATGTTTTAGATTATTTTTAATATCCGTCGTTTTATATATATTGTGAATGCTTTAGATTATTAGAACTTTAAAGTTTTATATGTATTGTGAATGCTTTATATTATTAATAGTTTAAAGTTTTATATGTATTGTGAATGCTTTAGATTATTAGAACTTTAAAGTTTTAGATGTATTGTGAATATATTGTTTCCTATTGTTAAAGTTGTATATTTTAATATTTTTCTTGTAATACTGAGATATGAGTTCTAGTAGAAAGGGTAAGGGTAAGAAGACTAAGCCCATCTACACATTGATTCTTGGGACGCAACCGTCCCGATCCGGTACCGATGATGTCGACCCTTCACGCAGTAGTACTAGCTCCACCTGGGGCCGGTACTCGGACTACGTCGATTACGAGGGAGGATATTTGTCAGGATATCATCACATTATGACCAGATAAGTAACTCTTCATTAATTTGATATAAGTTGGTTCCTTTTTGTTTTATATATAATTCATTATTTAAGTTAAAATGTTATTGTATAAATATACTTGGCGAGGTTTGTAGGTGGATACCCCACCACGGGGACTAAGATCGGGCAATGCGGCGGTCTCGAAAAATGACCGAGTTTTGGCCCAGCTGGAAAAAATTGCCACCGAGGCAGAAGGAGGATGCGTGGGAGGAGTTTAAGGTAATGTGTTAATGGTTTTTATTTAAAACTTAAATGTTAGTTTGTTATTAAAATGTTATAATTAATAATGATTATACTCTTTTAGTTTTGTAATGTTATCATTATATGTTGTAGGCTAAATATTATTGGGCGTCAGACATCAACGAGGCGACGGCTAGATATGTTTTCGATCAGCAGGCTCACAAGCTATTTACGGATTTTATTTGTAACATATTTATCTATCCTTAATTAGTTTAATTAACAATGATTATACTCTTTTAATTTTATAATGTCATCATTATATGTTTACGAGATATTCATATTTTTTATAGGTACCACGAAGAGAAATCATTATACTAATCTGCTCGCGGCGGGACAAAAGCCCTCGACACCTACTTGGATGACCGAGGAGGTGTTTCGTCAATTTTACGAATATTGGGGGTCGGATGCGGCGAAGGCTATATCCGAACAGGCTAAGGCCAATAGAGCAGGCTCCTCGGGGTCGGCGGCGATGCATACCATGGGGACGATCCCGGTCGCCGAGCATCACGACCGCATGATATGTATGTTAATTTAAATGTAGTAGCGTATGGATGCTTTTAAATAGGTTTATGTACGTATGTTAGCTGGGAGCCATGTTGATGCTATGAAATCCATAGTTTTAGTGTAAATGTAGTGTATGCATGCTTTTAAATCAGTTTAAATGTTGCATTTATACAATTTCAAAGTAATAATCTCGCTTATTTTATTTATAGGAAAGGGAGTATGGTCCAAATATCAGTTTTGTGGATGTTTACGCTAGCACCCATCTTCGGAATTCTACAGCGCCCGATCAACCTCCGCAATGGGTTGACGATCGATCTGCTAATGCCTTTGTAAGTAAACTATCATTAAATGACTTGATTTTGAATATGTAAATTTATTTATGTACCTTACATTGTGTATATGATTATAATTGTTTGTTTTATTTTGACAGCCGCATATCAAGCCGCCGTTGTTCGAAGGAACGCCTCCGCGAGCCCATCCCCTTCGTGCACGATGTTTGGCACTCGGTCACCTCGAGGGACATCCAAAGAGAGGAGCCCGAGTGTTAGGGATGGGGATTACGGGCGGCAATGCCGTCGGCGTCGGCCGACCGGCCGTCGGCGAAATGATGCCCCGCCCACGTATGATCCGAGGGTTGACACTCTGGAGGCTGCGTTGGAGGAGGAGAAACGTGAGCGGGCAAAGCTTGCGGAGGCTTTGGCGGTTCAATCGCAGATGCAGGAGGAGAATGATCGGCGTCATGCAGAGATTCAAAGACAACATGCAGAGACTCAAAGACAATTGGCGCTGTTGATGGCTCATCTCGGCCAGGACTTCCAGGGTAATTTTCAGCCTCCCCCGAGTTGATTGCGGACTTTTTTAGACATTTTTGTATTAATTTATACTTGTTTGTAAACATTTGAGACATTTGGTACCCGCGGGAGCCCCTCCCCCTCTCCCCACCTCTCCCCCCTCTCCCCCTCTCCCCCCTCTCCCCCTTCCGAATTGGTACGGTGGTACGGTGATATTTAGTTTTTATTTGGTACGCTGATATTTGATTTTTAGTTTTTATAGTTTTAGTTTTATAAATTGAAATGTTATATCAGGTACAAAAAATTTTGGTTTATTGATATTTTAAATTATTTTTTTAATTTATTTCAGAATCGGCGACGGAAAATTTCGTCGTGAAATTAATTTATTTCAATAAATTTTTTACGTAATTTAATTTTTGATTATAGCGGCGGAAATTCCGTCGTTGAAATAAAATTAATTAAAATAAATAAATTTCGGCGGCGGAATTTTCCGTCGTGAAATTAATTTATTTTAATTAATTTTATTTGAAATTTCCGCCGCTATAATCATTTAATTTTTATTTAATTTTTGATTTCAGCGGCGGAAATTTCCGTCTCTGTAATAAAATTTAAATTAAAATTAAATAATTTCAGCGACGGTAATTTCCGCCGCTGAAATTAATTTATTTTAATTTAATTTTTATTACAGCGACGGAAATTTCCGCCGCTGAAATTAATTTAATTAAATTAATTTTTATTACAGCGACGGAAATTTCCGCCGCTGAAATGAAAATTTAATTAAATTAAATTAATTTAGCAGCGGAAATTTCCGTCGCTGAAACCATTAATTCACCGGCGGAATTAAATTCCGTCGGTAAAATAAAAAAATACCGGCGGAAATTGACCCGTCGGAGCACTGCGACGGGCTGGTAGCGGCGGACCACCGACGGAATTTTTCCGCCGGTGATTATTTTTAGCGACGGAAATTTAATTTTAGCGGCGGAAATTTCCGTCGCTAAATGACCTTTTTCTGGTAGTGAGCGAGAGTATACAAACAGAAATCTTTACAAAAGTTTGGCTATGTGATTTATCAGAGATGCGACCCTTGACTATATAGATCATGTCACAAAGTTTGGCGATGTAATGTTTGAGCTATTATCAGAGGCTCTTGGGCTCGAATCTAGTTATCTCAAGGAACAGGAATGTGCTAGAGGACCGAGCTTTGTGTGCCATTATTATCCAGCATGCCCAGAGCCAGACCTGACAATAGGAATTAGCAAGCACACTGACAAAGCATTTATGACGCTGGTGCTGCAAGATCAAATTGGTGGCCTTCAAGTTCTGCATCAAGATCAATGGGCTGATGTTAAGCCTATTCCTGGGGCTATTTTTATCAATATAGGCGATCTTCTTCAGGTATACATACATAGGCTTCACTCGTGCACAGTGGCGAAGCCACTTTCCCCCCCTTAACTTTTGAGAATTATTATTTAAGCACCTTATTAAAAAGTGCATTAGAATTATTTTTTTGGTCAATTTTGACCCTCTTGATTTTTTGGTAAAATTTGTACTACAAAATCATTTTGACCCCCTTTTATGCCAAATTTCAGCATGATAAGTGTAACCCTTAACAAAAACATTTGGTTTCGCCACTGCTTGTGCTTGTTCAGTAGACTTGTGTGCTTAACTTTGGAAATGAAATTTTTTGTGGACTCCGTGTATGCAGATGATTACGAATGACAAGTTTAAAAGTGTGATCCATCGGGTGTTAGCTAATCGGGTTGGACCTAGAGTTTCGGTTGCGTGTTTCTTTGGTGGTGTTTTTACGCCCAAACTGGTTGCGCCTATCAAGGAGTTGATCTCAGAAGAAAATCCTCCTGTATTCAGAGAATTCACCATCAGGGAATATGTGTCGCATTTCTACTCTGTTCCACTTGATGAAAAGTCGGGTCTTAACTATTTCAAGCTATGAAGCTACACAGCCTACACTATTTTTATTTGAACATCAATGTAGATATGTGTGTGTGTGTTTTGTCAATGGTATTTTGAAAGCGTGTGCTTTTTAGGGAACAAAGTGTGAAATTGTCAATGGCTTCACTGGAAAGAGATGTTACCATAGATGTTACCCAACACCTTAGATAACACACTGACGGACAGCACACACACACACACCAAAATAAATAGTTTGTAAGAACTTTGTGCAGCGGAAATAAATAACACAAGATATAATTTTCTCAAGTTATATAAATATATAACTTGAGTGTGCCTAGATGACGAAGACTTTATAATCAATATAGAACAATTACAAAGTCGAAAGTTCCCTATAGCTAAAACAATGATAATGCTCTATGGAACTAATGAGACAAAGCACGAATCATATCCTTAGTCAACACTCTCTTAAACAGTCAGTGTTTAAGCTAGAATCACAAGGGAGGAAGGATTATGCGAACCAAAGGAACTTTGTCTCTTGTGCTAAGGTGTGTGTGTTTGATGTTTGATATTTGGCATACTTCAAATGAATCACACCTAGCCTATTTATAGCCTTCAATTGCCTTGGAGGCTACTCCAAAATAACAGCTCTTCTTGTTAAAATCGTGTGAGAGGAATGGAGCATATTATTGGCTTCTTCTTCACATAATACGCCAACTTCCCACCAAAATAGCAACCGAAACATGATGCCTAAGTTCTTGCTTCATCACCTTGTACTCTCTTGCTTTCTTGCCATTGTACTCTTCTAATAATCAGCAGCAACTTCAAGACTTGGTCTTCCTACATTTTTCTTTTATCAACAAATAATATGGACCAAGCAAAGTTATCCGTAAATCTCCCATTTACGAATAACTCCTTCAACAACTTCTTCCTTGTTTCTAGCAATTAATCTAACCATGTATTAACCTGAAATATAGACCATCAAACACAAATATCTTGCAAATAATATTAGATATTAGGATATAAGATAATATGAAAAGAATTATTAAATTACAAATTATTTCAGTTCGGGTAACACCCAACTGTCACTGATAGCACCTATGGTAACACTCACAGTCTGTAGTAACAATCTCCCCCATAATTTATAATTTCTTTCCAAACTCTAAAGTGCTGATCCCTGCAAGAAAAAGTTAGCCATAACAACAGAGTAACTTCATAGTTATCAACTCCCCCATAATCAAGAAATTAACAACCATAATGATTTATCACAAAAATACTAGTTATCAAAACATATTTTCCAAAATAAGTTTTCCAAATAACTAGCAACCTAAAGTACCAAAGATAAACCAAAGCTACTAAGCTACTTCATGTTCAAACAACCCTAAAACTTTAAACCAAAAGCAAATAAAACAAACCACCAAAGTATTTAAAACATGTTCCGAATAAAAAACATAAAAGGAAATTATTTTTCAACCACCAAAGTACCATAACCATAAGAGTGGCAACATCAACCTTCAGGCAAATGTTTGCAATCACTCTTCTTGCTCATCATCAGCTTCTTCTTCCTCCTGTTCTTCCCCTTCTTCATCTCCAGCATCTGTGGCGTCACCTTCAGTAACATCTGCAGCAGCACCACTAGCATCTCCACCACCACCACCACTCGGACCAGCTCCATCAGCACTATTGGCATCTCCACCACCACCACCACTCGGACCAGCTCCATCAGCACTATTATCTCCCTCAGTTTGGGAAGAAACCTGTCGGATAAACTAATAAGTAATTTCCTTGAGCTTAGCCCATCCTTGTACAATTACGGTAATGGCAGAAGTTTGTTTATGGAGAAATGCCAAAACTGTGGTCTTCGGTATTGTTGGTGAAGCATTCCCCAAAAAATTATACACATTTGCAAGAAAATTAGCTGCATCTGTACCTGAAAAACTTGGATATTTCGAAGTAACATTCGGGGTAACAGTATGAGTAACACCCTGAGTATGAACCGCATCACTTGACCCAAATTCATTTATCTTTGACCAATGAAGATCACCTGTGTACTTCACACTCTTGGTGTTCTTCTTAGTCAGCTGAGAATCTATAGCATAGAGATCAAGACTAGGAGTGTACTCATCCAATTCTTCAATGGGAATTTTTTGAGCTTTCAAAATTTGGAAAATCAAGGAAGGGTAAGGAAACATTGTAATGTATTTTCTTCTACCCCACGAAGCCAAATGTTTGAAAATCAATTTACCCAAGTTCACCCTTTGATTCTTTCCTAACTTGTACAAGATTTCAGCTTGTTGCAATGTCACATATTGCTCGTTAGAAGTAGGAACCCAATTAAAAATACAAAGCTTGTGAAGCACGACAAAGAGTGAAGTGAGACGGGAAGCAAGAAAATGAACTTTGGTTTTGGGATTGAGATTATTGGGCCATTCATGCACGATATTATGTGAGATAAACCTAGCAATTTCATCCTTATGAACAATAGGACCATCATCATCCATATTTGGGAGTCCCAAAGTTTTGTTGATCAAAGAGGGGGTAATAGAAAAAATTATGTTCCTTAAAAACACCTTTCCAAATTGATCGGACTTCTCATTTTCTAGGTTGGCATGAAGGTTGGCATAGAAATTTTTGACAATAGCTTCAACAAATTTCGAAGGATGCAAGTTAGCTTTCAAAAAATTCCTATCCTCCAAGATTTGAAATACACCATGCTTTTTGAAATCAACCTCGTCAATATACTTTTCTTTGAGAATTTTCGTGTCACTATGTCTCAACCAAAACTCCATATTTTCTTTTCGATAAAATTTCAATGAGAAGTATGGTTTTGGAAAAGCAACATTCACATCTTCAAACTCTTTCTCAAGAAAATCAGAGGACTCAGAATATGCAAACTCACTGATAGAAGACTTCGAAGCTTTAGAAACAGAAGGTGTTACCTTGGGTGTTGCAGCTTTCGGGGTAACATCTTTGGCAGCAGCCTGCTTGCCTTTGCCTTTAATGTTTCTTTTCACAACTTCATACAAGGGCTCTTCTTTCTCAAGTCCCCAATCTTCAAATGTCTCAGCAGATTGGCTCTTTTCAGCGTCGGCATGGAAGTCTTCATCCGAAACATGAGCCGAGGAGAGACCAAGAGAGGATTCTTCTGAAACTTCAACTGGATCGGAGGATGTGTTGGATTTTGAAGTACCTTTGTTTCTCATAGCTGTGAGCCTACTTGAGCTCCTCTTTTTGGCGACATGAACCGAGGTTTTGTGAGCAATGGCCTTTCTTCTGGTCTTTTTGGTTGACAGAATGGGTGGAAGAGGTGGTAGTGTCACAATGGGCAAGGGTTGTGCCATTGTTGTCACCAAAGGAGGATCATCCACCGACATTGTCATCGCCGGAGACACATTGAGAGGGGTGGTCGAAGTGTCCATTTGGCTTGGACCACTCGAACCAACGCCCGGAGAGACCTCCAAAGGGGCGGATTGCTTCTTGGACGGGGTTGCCATGGTTAGGGTTTAGGAAGGTTTAAGAATTTTGGAAGGTTTTGATTTTTTGAAGGTTTGAGAGAGAGAGACGGTGACGGAGGGGGTATTTACCGTGAAGAGAGAGAAAGGGGATGAGGCGATTAGAGAGAGAGAGAGAAAATAGGATTTTAAATTAGGATAGGATTTTAATTGTGATTAGACTTATCCCACTTCCTATATTTACTCACCTAATTAACCTCCTCCTATTTTACTAGCCACACAAAAAATAAGTACATTAATTATTTACTCCCCCTATTTTTTTAGGCCACACAAAAATCAAATACAAACTCCTCACACCAAAATTAAACATCCGGCCATTATTTTGAATTTTTTTTTTTCATTTTTCGAATTTTTAATTTTCAGATTTTCAGATTTTTAATTTTTAAGTATATATAAAAAAACGAAAATAAAAGTAATAAACACAACAAATATATCAAGTCCATATGGTTTTTGAAAATCAAATTCCTAAATTTTAGGACTTAGTTATTTGAGTTTGTTTATCAAAAATAAAATTAGTTAGTTAAAGACTTTTTCAAACTTTGTAAACTCTTAATTAAATAGTAAAAAGACTTTCAAAGTTTTAAAATTTAAATAACAAAATCGAAAATAAAGAATAAAAAATAATATAGCACATACAAATATATTAATGGCAATGATGGTAACATCTAGGATAACACATATGATAAAAAACCCTTGACAAATATACTCATTTTCAAACACTTAAGGCATAACAAGCTCAGCCATTTTCAAACACTTAAGGCATAACAAGCTTGGCCATTTTCAAGCACTTCAGGCATAACAAGCTTGTTAGACCACGAGGCATAGCAATTTTATAAAATTCTTTTACACTTCTTTAAACAAGGAAGCATCGTAGTAATGAGCTTCGTGCCCCGAGTCTTATTTCAAGTGTAAAGATTCATTGATTTATGCCGTTCAAGTAGGGTACACTGTAGTAGCGAGCTCCATGTCCCTAATACTAAGCACAAATCACTTCATACATTCTCATTGGCAAGAGTGCATCGTCGCCACGAACGCCGTGCCCCGAGCTTGAGAGAATAGTATGGTATAAGAATTGCCTCTTTGCCTTTTTATTTATCACATACCAACATTAGTGACTTTGTCACTTTAAGCACAAAGGGAGTTTTAGCAAGTGTGTTATTCAAGGTGTTATCCTACCACAACAAAAAGGTCAGCATGTGCAGCCGTGAGAACTCTCATAGCTCAAAGAACTATAAGAACCCTTACAGCACAGAGAATAAAACCAAACAGGCAAAAATATGCACTAATATACATGTGTTACCCCAGGTGCTATCAGCACCCATGGTAACACCTTACAACAGAGGACATTTTTTAGAGAATACAAAGACCAAGAGATCTCTTTAAACTAGAGAATCTATCATGGTCTAAGGGTTTTGTGAAAATATTAGCAAGTTGATACTTTGTATCAATATGCTCTATATTTATTACCTTTTTATCTACCATAACTCTTAAAAAATGATGACGGATGTCAATATGTTTGGTACGGGAGTGTTGTACAGGATTTTTGGAAATATTAATAGCACTCAAATTATCACAGTACAAGGTCAAAATATTACTATCAAGACCATAATCATCAAACATGTGTTTTAACCAAATTAGTTGTGAATAACAACTACCAGCTGCTACATATTCTGATTCACCCGTGGATAATGAAACACAATTTTGTTTTCTACTATACCATGATACTAGATTATTTCCCAAGTAAAAACATCCCCCACTTGTACTTTTCCTATCGTCCATATCTCCTGCCCAATCCGAGTCACTAAAGCCTACTAAATTAGTATTAGTATCTTTACTAAACCAAATCCCTAAATCACTAGTTCCAGATACATATTTAATGATCTTTTTCACAGAATTTAAGTGAGACACTTTAGGATTGGATTGATATCTAGCACATACACACACACTGTACATCAAATCAGGACGACTAGAAGTAAGATAAAGGAGACTACCTATCATGGAACGATATAGGTTTGGATCAACATCTTCTCCCACTTGATCCTTTCCAACTTTGAGAGAAGTGCCCATAGGAATTTTTAAGCTCTTCGATCCTTCCAACCCAAACTTCTTCACCAGGTTCTTTGCATATTTGCTTTGAGAGATAAAAATCCCTTCACTTGATTGCTTAACCTGCAAGCCTAGAAAGAAGTTAAGTTCCCCCATCATGCTCATTTCAAATGTTGATGTCATAGCCTCTACAAAATCATTTAAACGAGTTTTTGATGTAGAGCCATATACTATGTCATCAACATAGATTTGAACCACGACAAGTTCTTTTCCATGTTTAAGAATTAATAAAGTCCTATCTGCTTCTCCTCTAGTAAAACCATACTCTAGTAAAAAACTAATTAACCTACCATACCATGCACGTGGAGCTTGCTTTAACCCATAAAGAGCTTTATCAAGTCTATATACATGGTCTGGTTGAAATGGATCTTCAAAGCCTTTTGGTTGTTCAACAAAAACTTCCTCATCTAAGTATCCATTTAAAAATGCTTCTTTGACGTCTATTTGAAACAATGTGATTTTAAGAAAACAAGCAATGGCCAATAAAAGTCTTATTGACTCAATTCTAGCCACAGGTGCAAAGGTTTCGTCATAGTCGACACCTTCCACTGTGTATAGCCTTGAGCCACAAGACGAGCCTTGTTCCTAACAATGTTACTATATTCATTGGTCTTATTTTTAAAGATCCATTTTGTCCCAATAACATTAGTATTTGTGGGACGGGATATTAAAGACCAAACATTGTTACGAGAAAATTGATCAAGTTCGTCTTGCATTGCTTGAATCCAAAAATTATCTTTTAAAGCTTCAATCACATTTTTAGGTTCTGCAGATGAAGTAAAACAAGAGTATGTTACCTTTAAGTATGTGGTGGACATACACACATACCTCACCATGTCACGGTAACTAATGGGATCCTTACGTCTTGTTTGTACACCCTCATTCACCTCCCCAATTACTTGATTTGTAGGATGATTCCTACTGATTCTAGGTGGAGGATCTCTTCTCACATTCTCGTGAACCTCAGTTTCAACTCCTTCTTGATCTTCATTCGTTGGACTGGAATCAGGTGCTATCTGAGGTGTTATCTCATCAGTGATAACATCCTGCTCTGTTTTTGTGTTACTATCAGTGTTAGCACTCGTGGTAACACCTATGGTAACACCTTCTTGACTGACTTCTTCCAACAGCTCCAAGGGTGTCTCTTGAACACTTTCTCTTGCAATACTTGAGTGATCATCAAAAATAATATTCATGGATTCTTGGATGGTTTTTAACCTTAGATTAAATACCCTATATGCACGACTATTTGAAGCATACCCAAGAAAAATGGTCTTATCACTCTTAGAGTCCAATTTTGCTAAGTAGTCCCGATCATTGAGAATGTAACACACACAACCAAAGACATGAAAATAATGAAAATTTGGTTTCCTACCATTTAAAATTTCGTATGGAGTCATGGTTGTGTCGGGTCTTAGAAAAACTCTATTGGCCGTGTGACAAGCCGTATTTAGTGCTTCTGCCCAAAATATTTTCGAAATTCTTTTTGAAAATAACATCACACGAGTCATTTCAAGTAAAGTCCTATTCTTCCTTTCAGCTACCCCATTTTGTTGAGGTGTTTTTGGAGCTGAAAATTCATGGTGAATACATTTTCTTTCACAAAAATTTGAAAAAGAAACATTCTCAAATTTCCTCCCATGATCGGACCTAATTCGAAAAATTGAAGCACAAAACATGTTTTTGATCTTAGAGTGCAAGATTTTGAATTTTTCAAAAGTCTCAGATTTTTCCCTTAAAAAATAAACCCAAGTAAATCTTGAAAAATCATCAACAATGACATAAGTATATTTCTTGCCTCCAAAACTTTCTATCTCAAGTGGACCCATTAAATCCATGTGCAAGAGTTGAAAACAATGTGTTGTACCAGTGTGTTGCTCATTGTGTTGGGCAGCACTATGGGTAACATGAGTTTGTTTCCCTTTGAGACAATCCTCACAAACAATTTTTTGTTTAAGATCCAGACTAGGAATGCCTTGGACAACATCTAGTTTAACTATCTTTTCTATGTTACGAAAGTGAACATGTCCCAACTTTTGATGCCACGATGTAGTGTCATCAATTTTTGCCGAATGGCATACTTGCTTGTCTTTAACAAGATAACAATTATCATTAGATCTTGTACCTGTCATCACACAATTGTTAGTCTTATCATAAACTTCACAAGTATCTTTATTAAATTTCACCTCTAAGTTGTCATCACAAAGTTGACTAATACTAATTAAATTAGTTACAAGTCCATCAACATGTAAGACATTCTTTAAGGTTGGAAATCCAGACACGTTTAGTGTTCCTCTCCCAATGATATTACTCTTGCTCCCACCACCATACGTTACACTACCCCCATGAACCGTTTCATAGTCTTTTAAAAACAATTTTGTTCCTGTCATATGACGTGAACACCCACTATCAAAGTACCAAGAACCTTCTATATTTGTTTTTAAATCAGTGTAAACAACATCACATCTCAGATTAGCTTTTGGTTTCCACACCTTTTTTAAGTTTTTACCATTCTGACTGGGTGTGTTATCCTGTGTGCTGGGCAACACCTTGGGTAACACCAAGGGACTGGACAGTTTTTTCGAAACAATATTGCATTTGTTTTTAAAACGTCCAGGTGTGTGACAATATTGACACACCTTCCCTTTGTCACATGGTTCTTTTGAAGAAGAATCTTTGCCAAAAAATCGTTCCTTAACAAAACAATTCTCATTATCATTCATAGACAAAGTAGAAATAATACTATTCAAAGATTCTTGGAAACCAATACCTGCTTTGAGAGGTGTACTCAAGTTCAAGATCTCATCCAATTTGGTAGATCCAGTGTTGAGCTTCTTCAAGGTGGTTTCGGCTAGAGTCAATTTGCCTTTGACTCTTTCAAGCTCGACTTCTCTCTTGGTTGCTTGAATCTCCATATGAGTCACATAGGCCTGAAGTCCTTCATTCTTCCACTACTAGAAACAGGGGTTTTACCGACGGAATTTTACCGACGGACGTAGTCCGTCGGTAATACCGACGGAAAAAACCATTTACCGACGGAAATTAATTTGCATTTACCGGGAATTTTTTTTTAAAATTTTCATTTTGTCCGTCGGTAATGGATTAAATTCCGTCGGTATTACCGACGGATTATGTCCGTCGGTAACAAAGGCCTATATATATTGAAAATTTCCCCATTTTTATTACGCCTTCCTCAGTTTCCCAAACAAACGCCCTAGTCTCTGAACAACACCGTCGCCGTCGAGACAGACATTTTGCCGTTCGCCGTCGCCGTCTCCCTCGCCGGTAAGCTCTCTTTCTCTCTCTCACTCGATTTCTCTCTCTCGATTTCTCTCTCTCTCTCTCTCGCGGCACACACAACAATGACAAACAACCGTTCTACGCGTCTGATTCAACTAATTCAATTACAAGTACGAATCCGTCAGGTACGGCCTCTCTTTCTCTCGATTACTTTCTCAGTTCTTGATATATTAAATTAGATCTAGTTTTTTTTTGTTCTAATTAGGGTTTTATGGAATTATTTTATGCAGATGTTGAAGAATTAGGTTGTTGGAGATAGTTTTGGGTGTAAAGTTTGAGGTTTTGCTTTTCATTCTTTGGATCTACCGTTTTATTTGACCGATCTAACTACTTACTTTAAGGTGAGTGTTTTGATTTCAGTTTACTGTTTTGTTTTGGATCTGGTTAATTTGATTGTTGAATTGCTGCTTTATGCGTGGATTAGTTCTATATCTGATTAATTTGGTGGTTGACTTATGTTTTAATTTAGATCTGTGATTATTTTTGGAAAGACTTTGATTTTGAAAAGATTTATCTTTTTTGATGGTGTTTTGTTTTTTTAATCGTGTAATTGAAAAATTAAGTACATGACAGGTCTCATAGTTTCTGTTTAAATTGAAGTTTTGAGCTGCTTTGTGTGTCTATGTTTAAATTGAAGTTTTGGTGGTTGACTTATGTTTCAACTAATTGATGTTGCACATCTTCTTAATCAGTTTGTTGGACATGTAAGTACTCCATGTTAAGTTGCTTGCCATTCTTTGCTTCCAAAACTACTATGAACTTTTGTAGTCATAAGTGTACCTGATTCATTGCTACCATTGAAACTTCTTGCTCACACCCCTTAGCTACATCAGACTGCATCAAATCTGAATTTCCCAAGTATATGTAGGAATGACTGCTAATTGGAAAGACTCGGATATGTGCAAGATGTTCATTGAGTTATGTGTGAAAGTCAAAAGGGGAGGGGGTGTATGTCTCAATAATGTAACATATTCAGCCGCACACTGCCTCACTAGTTCTAGATCCCATTTTGGGGCGATTGACGGCATTGAGGACGGTGATGTATGTCGCCTACGTTTGAGCGCCTGATATCAATCCTGGCACCCTAGATGCACCTTAGGTCGGATCACACTTTTTGATCAAGCAGTCAACTCTTTACTCTTAATTTGTATTAGATGGCTTGTGTAAAGTCAAAGGGGGAGGGAGGGGGTGAATGTCTAAAATTAGGAAGACTTGGATGGAAGTATTGTTAAGGAATTAGACTCCTAATCATTGTCTAAAATTAGGAAGAAAACTCTTAGTGGCACTGCTTATAGGGTATAGTCGTTGGTGGTTAACATCTTAAAATATAAATAAGATGAGAGCCTTTCTCACCCACATCTATCAAAATCCGTCCATCTTTGATCAAGAAAGATAGAGAAAATAAGTTCTCCACTGTTTGAGCAAAGAATTTTAAATTTAATAAGAGTTTTTCAGGTTTCTTGTCCTCTTCTCTCTAAGGATCTCAAACATCACGGCCATGTTTGTGACGATGTCTGTTTTCTCTTCACCGGTGTTATACCGTTACCTTGTTTTTACTTGTGACCGTATAACACAGTGAAGAGTAAACAGACCTGCCACAAACATGGTTGTTATGTTTGAGATCCTTAGAGAGGAGGACAGTGAAACTGGAAAAAATTCTTATTAAACAGAAAATCCTTTGCTCAAACAGTCGAGAACTTGTTTGCTCTGTCTTTCTTGGTCTAAGATGAGATAGGGTTTTGATATTTGTGGATGAGAACGACTCTCATCTTGTTTATAAATGCTTGTGCAAAAGACTTGAGATTTTCCACTCCAGCTCATTATAAATGTAAACCCTCTCTCTCTACCCCTCTCTATTTTGTTAATTTTGTGCTATAACTTGAACTTGTTGGTTTAAAATCTTGAATTTTGTTGTGTGTTCTTCAAATAGGTTCTTGTAATTATAGTGGATCTGGAATGAACAATGCTTGATTCCCAGCTTTGAAAAAGTTCTCACTAAATCACACAGTTTGGCCATGGTAGTGATAGTAGTGGTGGAGTGGTGGTGGTGGTAGTTGTGGTAGTGGTAATAGTGGTGATAGTATTAGTAGTGGTAGTATTAGTAGTGGTAGTAGTAGTGGTATATCCTGACTGCACATTCTTATCCGTCTCAAATGATTAATGAATATATTAATCATTAATCATTATATAACAATATGATCAATAAAACATTATATGTCATATCTTATCCGTCTCACTCGCACTTTGAACACCAATGATTAATATTGACTGCACATTCTTATCCGTCTCAAATGATTAATGAATATATTAATCATTAATATATTCATTAATCATTTGAGACGGATAAGAATATGCAGTCAGGAGTGAATAACACTACCAGAAAAAGGTCATTTAGCGACGGAAATTTCCGCCGCTAAAATTAAATTTCCGTCGCTAAAAATAATCACCGGCGGAAAAATTTCGTAGGTGGTCCGCCCCTACCAGCCCGTCGCAGTGCTCCGACGGGTCAATTTCCGCCGGTATTTTTTTATTTTACCGACGGAATTTAATTCCGCCGGTGAATTAATGGTTTCAGCGACGGAAATTTCCGCTGCTAAATTAATTTAATTTAATTAAATTTTCATTTCAGCGGCGGAAATTTTCGTCGCTGTAATAAAAATTAATTTAATTAAATTAATTTCAGCGGCGAAAATTTCCATCACTGTAATAAAAATTAAATTAAAATAAATTAATTTCAGCGGCGGAAATTACCGTCGCTGAAATTATTTAATTTTAATTTAAATTTTATTACAGCGACGGAAATTTCCGCCGCTGAAATCAAAAATTAAATAAAAATTAAATGATTATAGCGGCGGAAATTTCGTCGCTGAAATAAAAATTAATTAAAATAAATTAATTTCAGCGACGAAAAATTCCGCCGCTGAAATTAATTTATTTTAATTAATTTTTATTTCAGCGACGAAATTTTCTCCGCTATAATCAAAAATTAAATTCGCTGTAAAAAAATTTATTGAAATAAATTAATTTCAGCGACGGAATTTTCCGTCGCTGATTCTGAAATAAATTAAAAAAAAATAATTTAAAATATCAATAAACCAAAATTTTTTGTACCTGATATAACATTTCAATTTATAAAACTAAAACTATAAAAACTAAAAATCAAATATCAGCGTACCAAATAAAAACTAAATATCACCGTACCACCGTACCAATTCGTGAGGGGGAGAGGGGGGAGAGGGGGGGGGGGAGGGGCTCCCGCGGGTATCAAATGTCTCAAATGTTTACAAACAAGTATAAATTAATACAAAAATGTCTAAAAAAAAGTCCCCAATCAACTCGGGGGAGGCTGGAAATTACCCTGGAAGTCCTGGCCGAGATGAGCCATCAACAGCGCCAATTGTCTTTGAGTCTCTGCATGTTGTCTTTGAATCTCTGCATGACGTCGATCATTCTCCTCCTGCATCTGCGTCCGAACCGCCAAAGCCTCCGCAAGCTTTGCCCGCTCGCATTTCTCCTCCTCCAACGCAGCCTCCAGAGTGTCAACCCTCGGATCATACGTGGGCGGGGCATCATTTCGCCGACGGCTGGTCGACGTCGACGGGCATTGCCGCCCGTAATCCCCCATCCCTAACACTCGGGCTCCTCTCTTTGGATGTCCCTCAGAGGTGACCGAGTGCCAAACATCAGGCACGAAGGGGATGGGCTCGCCGGGAGGCGTTCCTTCGGGAACAACGGCGGCTTGATATGCGGCTTTGTCAAAATAAAACAAACAATTATAATCATATACACAATGTAAGGTACATAAATAAATTTACATATTCAAAATCAAGTCATTTAATGATAGTTTACTTACAAAGGCATTAGCAGATCGATCGTCAACCCATTGCGGAGGTTGATCGGGCGCTGTAGAATTCCGAAGATGGGTGCTAGCGTAAACATCCACAAAACTGATATTCGGACCATAATACCTTTCCTATAAATAAAATAAGCGAGATTATTACTTTGAAATTGTATAAATGCAACATTTAAACTGATTTAAAAGCATGCATACACTACATTTACACTAAAACTATAGATTTCATAGCATCAACATGGCTCCCAGCTAACATACGTACATAAACCTATTTAAAAGCATCCATACACTACTACATTTAAATTAACATACATACCATGCGGTCGTGATGCTCGGCGACCGGGATCGTCCCCATGGTATGCATCGCCGCCGACCCCGAGGAGCCTGCTCTATTGGCCTTAGCCTGTTCGGATATAGCCTTCGCCGCATCCGACCCCCAATATTCGCAAAATTGACGAAACACCTCCTCGGTCATCCAAGTAGGTGTCGAGGGCTGTTGTCCCGCCGCGAACCGATTAGTATAATGATTTCTCTTCTTGGTACCTATAAAAAATATGAATATCTCGTAAACATATAATGATGACATTATAAAATTAAAAGAGTATAATCATTGTGAATTAAACTAATTAAGGATAGATAAATATGTTACAAATAAAATTCGTAAATAGCTTGTGAGCCTGCTGATCGAAAACATATCTAGCCGTCGCCTCGTTGATGTCTGACGCCCAATAATATTTAGCCTACAACATATAATGATAACATTACAAAACTAAAAGAGTATAATCATTATTAATTATAACATTTTAATAACAAACTAACATGTAAGTTTTAAATAAAAACCATTAACACATTACCTTAAACTCCTCCCACGCATCCTCCTTCTGCCTCGGTGGCAATTTTTTCCAGTTGGGCCAAAACTCGGTCATTTTCCGAGACCGCCGTATGTGCCCGATCTTAGTCCCCGTGGTTGGGTATCCACCTACAAACCTGCCAAGTATATTTATACAATAACATTTTAACTTAAATAATGAATTATATATAAAACAAAAAGGAACCAACTTATACCAAATTAATGAAGAGTTACTTACTGGTCATAATGTGATGATATCCGAACAAATATCCTCCTCGTAATCGACAAGTAGTCCGAGTACCGGCCCGCAGGTGGAGCTAGTACTACTGCGTGAAGGGTCGACATCATCGGTACCGGATCGGGACGGTTGCGTCCCAGTAATCAATGTGTAGATGGGCTTAGTCTTCTTACCCTTACCCTTTCTACTAGAACTCATATCTGTATTACAGTAAAAATATTTAAATATACAACTTTAACAATAGGAAACAATATATTCACAATACATCTAAAACTTTAAAGTTCTAATAATCTAAAGCATTCACAATACATATAAAACTTTAAACTATTAATAATATAAAGTATTCACAATACATATAAAATTTAAAGTTTTAATATTCTAAAGCATTCACAATATATATAAAACGACGGATATTAAAAATAATCTAAAGCATTCACAATACATATAAAACTTTAAAGTTCTAATAATCTAAAGCATTCACAATACATATAAAACTTTAAAGTTCTAATAATCTAAAGCATTCACAATACAATTTTAAACTTTAAACTATTATTAATCTTCGTCCCCATCATCATCTTGGACTACGAATTACTACAAAACTCGAGTTCTTCATCTTCGTCTTCGGACTACGATGAATCAAACTACGGTTCCTCTTTCTCTTCCTCTTCCTCTTCCTCTTCCTCTTCCTCTCGATTCATCAATATCAATGTGCGCGAGATGACCTGAACGAGGCGGAGGAGTTGGCAAATTCACTGGTAAGATATCCGCCTCGGGTTCATCAACATTTGGAGGAATATGAGTGACATCATCTAATGGATGATTAGGCGATGAAACGTTAGGTGGCAGCGGCATTTCATCCTCTTGATAGGGTGTTTCTAATGACGACTACGTAGTTGTCGACGAGGGTAGGTTGTCAATCATGCTCCTAGCCTTGGTCATCCGCATGCCCCACCATCCGTCGGGTCGCGGACGAGGGTAGGGAGTCATGTATACCTGTTGTGCTTGAGATGCTAAGATGAAGACGTCGTCGCCATTATGTCTGGACGAGTCCTTTACATCGACGAGGTCAAATATGGCGTGCTTCTTAACACCTCGCACAAAGATCCCGCCAATCACAATTGAACAAGACAACACTGTTTCTACCCAAATACTCCACCTCGACTACTTCTTTCAAGACGCCATAATAATCAAGGTTTTCTTTAAGCTTCACACCGCTATTCCACGTTAATTTAGAGCCCCCGTAAGCTTTGGTATGAAACACATAGCCATTCACGAAATAACCGTTGTATAAATGAACGTTCAAGTACGGAGATGATGCTAAATGTCTTAACCTCGCAGCTTTGGCATCACCCGGATGTTCAGCTATCTATAAGACAATATTGTAACCAATTTAATACAATTTTAAGATTGAATGTTTAAAGAAGTGTATAGAATAAATTTGAATGAAACGAAATATTTACATATTTCCTTAGCCAGTTTGGAAATTCTCTTTCTGTCCTAGTTGCGATGAGTTTTGGAGATAAATCCTGAGCTAAATCTTCAAACATTCTGCAATAGGGTTAAACAAGGCATTTCATATGCAGGTAATTAAACATGCATAATATAATCGACGAGGCGTAAACATAACATCAATGACTTACTTGATATATTCCCAACCTCGTCGGCAGCTTAAGAAGAACATACGTTTCGACCGCGGCAAACTCTTTAGCGGTTAACGTACGCGTACCAACCCGTTTGCCGAGGAACCGACCGGGGGATGAAAATACGAGAGATGTTTCCCTTAGACGGAAAACCACCATCGTAATTGCGGCCAACCCTAGTCAATCTCGTATCAACATCGGGAGGAAAATATGTTCCGACAAAGGCAACAATCTCATCTATGATAACAAATTTCACGAAATTGAGGCCTCGACCATGGCCCTATTGCTCATCTTCCTTTTCAATTGGCCTAGATACCTAAAAGTCATTCGTAGATTAAAACATAAATAATGTTAAAGAAGGTATATTGTTAACGCTCAAATTATTTAGAAATAGAATAAATTCAATTACCTCTCAAATGGATACATCCATCTCGTATTGAACTGGACCACCGACTCTAGCTTCGTATGCCAAGTGGACCGGTAAATGCTCCATAGAATCAAAAAAATGAAGGAGGAAATATCTTCTCAAGTTTTGCACAAAGTCACTACGATGCTCTCCTCAAGCTTTTTCATGTGATCAACACGCGGTGTGGTCGATGTTAACGCTCGGAAAAACTCACTTAACTCAGTTAACGCCACGGATATTGTCGGGCAAGAGACCCCGAGAGCAATCGGAAGTAGCCTATCCAGCAAAACGTGGCAATCGTGACTCTTCAAACCCTGCACTTTCCCCTCCTCTACATTGATACAGTTACCAATGTTAGACGCGTAACCATCTGGAAGCCTTAAATCATTGAGCCATTTCAGGAGGAGGTGCTTATTTTCCTTTGTAAGCACGTATTGAGCCATCGGTCTAACTGGTTTACCATTGACGTATACCAAGTCTAAGGCCGGCCGCTTACAGATTTCCTTAAGGTCCTTTCGAGCTTTTTCGTTGTCTTTAGTTGTTCTCTTGAAATCCATCAACGTGTTAAAAACATTATCGAATACATTCTTCTCAATGTGCATCACGTCAAGGTTATGTCGAATGAGATTTGTTTTCCAGTATGGCAGCTCCCAAAATATACTCCTCTTGATCCAGTTATGGGTAGTCCCAAACCCTTGTATTTTGGTCTTCGAAAACTTTTTTCCCCACCGAGGATCAGGCAATGTAGATACCTTCTCATAGACCGTGTCACCACTTAAACGAATCGGGGCCTCATCGTGGTCAATCTTGTTCTTTTTAAACGCATTCTTCTGGGTCCTGAATGGGTGGTCCTCCGGAAGAAATTGTCTATGGCAATCGAACCAACATGGTTTTCCAGAGTGCGTGAGCGTGAAAGACTTTGTGTCACTCATACAATACGGACAGGCCAACTTCCTGTGGGTGCTCCAACCCGATAACATCCCATATGCAGGGAAGTCATTAACTGTCCACATCAACGCAGCCTTCATGCTGAAATTCTCTCACTTGAAAGCATCCCACATTTCGACCCCATCCTCCCAAAGCTGCTTCAATTCGTCCATCAAAGGTCAGAGATAGACGTCAATGTTCCTCCCGGGGCTGTTTGGGCCGGGGATGAATAACGACAAGAACATGTAGGGATCACTCATACACAACCAGGGTGGAAGATTGTAGACAATGGCTATAACCGGCCAACAAGAGTAAGATTTTGCCCCATGACCAAACGGATTGAAACCATCAGAGCAGATGCATAACCGTATATTTCTTGCTTCAGACGCAAAGTCAGGATAAGTCTCATCAAAGTGTTTCCATGCCTCCCCATCACTGGGATGAATCAACACACCCTCTTCACGCAAACTTTCCTTATGCCAACGCATTGCCTCTGCAGTAGATTTAGACGCGTAGAGGCGTTGCAGTCTTGGAATCAACAGAATGTAACGCAACTGCTTATGTGGTCTGTTTTCTTGTGTTTTGAACTCCCCCTCCGATTTGGCTTATATCTACTTTGTCTGCAGATTGAACACTCTGTCTTCTGTGAATCTTCCTTGTAGAATAGCATGCAATCATTCTTACACGCATCAATCTTTTCATAACATAGCCCAATCTGCCCAGCCAACTTCTTTGTCTCATAAAAGTTTGTAACCATCTTATTCTCTTTCGGCAACATCCGCTTAATTGCTTTCATGATACGATTATAGCTGCATCGGCTAATATTGCAATCAGCCTTTATGTTAAGGAGCTCAGCCACAGCCTCCAACACACTGATCTCGCAACCTGGATAGACCTTCTCTTTTGTAGAGTCCATAGCATCAATAAATTTCTTGGCTGCAGGGGTTGGTTCTTGCTGTTGGTTCTCTGACCAATCGAAGGAAGGATCGGCTGCATCCCTAACCATATCTTCCATATTCAAAGGTGGTTCTTCATTGTCCTGAATAATAGGTTCGGGTTCGGGAGGTACATGAATATTCCCGAGGGGATTATTCGCAACATTTGTGCGCAACCTCAGCTCACCATGACGGGTTCACCGTTTGTACCCAACTTCAAACCCGTTACGCAAAAGATGTTTCTGAGTCTCGATCAAGCTTAGATACTTGACATTACAACAGATGGCGCATGGACACCTAATCTTACCATCTTTATCCATGTGACTGGTTTTATTTGATTGAGCAAATTCAATAAACCCCTTCAACCCTCTATAAAACTCAGGATTGATACCGCCATGATTCGACAACTTCTGCTTGTACATCCAACTACGATCATCGTTAACAGACATCACTCCTGCATTGCAATCCATATATTATACGTACACTCAATTTAATCGACGGATGAAACAAAATTGGGATGTTAATAATTATTGGATTTCATAATATATTAACAGTTTAGAAGTAATTAACGTATTATCATTCCCTAAATTTGAATTACAAACTTAAAAGCAACACAGATCTTCTTAAAATAAATATAAAGCTTCTAACTCATATTTAACAATATATTAACAGGTCTTCTTAAAGTGTCTAGGAACTCGTTCCCGCTCCCGAACTCGAATCTCTACTCTTCCTCCGCCTCGGTCCCCGGGAGGTCTTTGGTCTAGGTATGTTGAAAAAGTCAGTCTGACCTAGTCCTGGCTCAGGTATCGTGTGAGACGGTGGATCAATCCGCCTGGTAGCTCTCGCACTTGCTCTTTCCTGCCTCAAGGCCTCCCTGCGAGCTATCACTTCGGGATCATTTCTCAAAGCATCTCTCCGAAGCTCCCGTCTCTCATAATCTGCTGCAATGTCGCCAGTGATTTCATCAGGGTTTCTCTTGGCCTCTATGTCTCTTAATGTCCGACTGGAAGTAAGTTAATTTGATGAGCCTAATTAGTTCCGTGTGATTGTTATTTTTGGTGAGATCATTAAGAGTCTAATTCACACTTCGATTCAAGATGCAATATGGTGAGATCATTAAGAGTCTTCTTTATGTACTTATGTTACTAGAAAATCTCAAGTTTAACCTTTTTGCAAATGTCTATCAATGTGAAACTTAGACATTCATTTAGGGACGGAGGGAGTAACATAGTTGGTACATAACATTAAGTAAAAACCAAATAACTTTCACTTGGAGCATTAGGTATCAGTATTTTATAAGGTCGATCTTTACGGTCTCGGCCTTTAAATGTCGGCTTACGGTTGCCCAGTTCATCCTTAGAGGGTTACATACACATATGCGAGATAAATCACATCATCTCGGAATCTTAGAATCAAACAGAGCTAATCCAGTTCCAACTACTCAACCAAATAGCTTGTATCACTTTACAATTTTTTAAGAAAAAAAACACTGCCAAAACTAAAATGGCTTCATATAACATAAACTCGTTAAAATCCAACATAGTTAGTTTTGAAGAATGTACCAACCGAAGTTGATTATAATGCATCATTAAGCCAATTAGATTATCAAGATTCATCAGCATAAGAACTGTCCAATAAATGAAATTTCCCAAGTAAGGAACAATTCCATAGAAATAGAACAAAACTAATGATAAGATCAATAGAAAGCCCCCAATATTGATAAGTAACTGCCTACCCCCCCACACACACACTACACACACTGGAAAATCAGAATAACCAATACGTACAGCATAATTTTGCAAAAGAACAAAGAATAAAAACCCAAATTTTTAATCTTGGACAGAAATCTCAATATGGGTACATGCCAAACACCCACAAGATGACTTCAAGTGACCAAATTTTTCAAAACCCAGATAATTAATCATACCAACTAACCAAACAAAGTATAATGCACAAAAATTAGGATTGTAAAACATACCAAAAATTAAAGAAATTGATGCAATTCTGACGATGGGATTTTAGAGAAAAATCATGGAAATCACCGAGACAGTCAACAAAATAAATAATTTAAGATCCATCCATCGTTAATTAATCAAAAACTTCTTTGAAAAATAAAATTTTCAGCCACTGCGATAATCAATCCGAAAAATAAAATCAGATCTACAATCATTTCACCACATATAAATAGATCCATTCATAACAGAAAACAGATAAACCACAACACACACTTAAGAGGGGGAATCGAAATACCTGGTTGAGTACAGAGAAGAGAGAGAAACACGGTGGAAGGAGGCGGACGAACGGACGGAGACGACGGCTAGCTCGAGACGGACGGTGGAGAGGTGGACGGACGGAGACGGCGGCAGCAGCTCGAACGGAGACGGTGGAGAGGTGGACGGACGGCGGCGTGAGAGCTTCTTCTTTTTCTAGGTCGCAGTCGCAGAGAGATAGCGGGAAGAGAGAGAAAACGGGAAGAGAGAGAGAGGGAAATGTGGCGTAATTGATTTCTGAATTATAAAATCAGTATTTATAATTTCCCCCAGCGACGGAATAATCCGCCGCTAAATATTAATTATAGCGGCGGAATTTAAATTCCGACGCTATAATTAATTTTTAGCGGCGGAATATTCCGTTGCTGATAAATCCGACGCTAACCTATACGTACGTTCACATGGATCGATGACGTGGCACGCTCACCGACGGAAATTTCCGCCGCTGATTTTAAACTCAACGACGGAAATTTCCGCCGCTTTTATTAATAAATATAATTGTTTTTATTATATTTTTGAAAAAATAAATAAATCATAAATATTTATAAATTTTAATTTAATAAATATCATTATTTTTAATTATATAAAATATGAAAGTTATTTTAAATTACTCTCAAAAAAATAAATATGAGTCAATAAATATTATTTTTGAAAAAATAAATAAATTCTAAACCCTAAACCTAATACCCTATATATACGTACACTATACACTATACATTATACCCTATACCCTATACCCTATACACTATACCCTATACACTATACCCTATACCCTATACCCTATACACTATACCCTATACCCTATACCCTATACCCTATACCCTATACACTATACACTATACACTATACACTATAACCTATACACTATACCCTATACACTATACCATATACCCTATACCATATACCCTTACCCCATACCCTATACCCTATACCCTATACCCTATACCCTATACTCTATACCCTATACACTATAAACTATACCCTATACCCTATACCTTATACACTATACACTATACCCTATACACTATACACTATACACTATACACTATACCCTATACCCTATACCCTATACTCTATACACTATACAATATACACTATATACTATACCCTATACCCTATACCCTATACCATATACCCTATACCCTATACCCTATACCCTATACCCAATACCCTATGCCCTATACCCTATACCCTATACCCTATACCCTATACACTATACAATATACACTATATACTATACCTTAGGGGTTAGGGTTTAGGGTTTATAAGGGTTTAGGGTTTAGGTTTATTGTTTAGGGTTAGGGTTTGGGGTTAGGGTTTAGGGTTAGGTTTAGGGTTAGGGTTGTGGTTTAGGGTTTAGGGTTTAGGGTTTAGGGGTTAGGGTTTAGGGTTTAGGGTTTAGGGTTGTGGTTAGGATTTAGGTTTAGGGTTAGGTTTGGGGTTAGGGTTTAGGGGTTAGGATTTAGGGTTTAGGTTTAGGGTTTAGTGGTTTAGGTTTAGGGTTTGTGGTTTAGGGGTTAGGGTTAGGTTAGGGTTAGGATTTAGGTTTAGGTTTAGGTTTAGGTTTAGGTTTAGGGTTGGGGTTAGCATTTAGGGTTTAGGGGTTAGGGTTTAGGGTTTAGGGGTTAGGATTTAGGGCTTAGGGCTTAGGGTTTAGGGTTTAGGGGTTAGGATTTAGGGTTTAGGGTTTTGGAGTTAGGGTTTAGGGTTTAGGGGTTAGGGTTTAGGGGTTAGGGGTTAGGGGTTAGGATTTAAGGTTTAGGATTTAGGGGTTAGTTGTTAGGGTTTAGGGGTTAGGGGTTAGGGTTTAGGGTTTAGGGTTTAGGGGTTAGGTTTTTTTTTTTTAAATAGAAACAATGACCATATATATAAGAATTGCAAGGGTTCTTGGAGTTATTCCCAAATTGGTAAATTGCATACAATTTTAAATTTTTTATCCAAAATAAAACAAAAACAAGATTAGTCCAAAACTAGGAACTAACCAACTATTAGACAACACTCTGGAGATTATTGTCTCATAAGTCATAACTAAGATATCCAGAAAATAAAGACCCACATCATTACTGCTGAGCACACTGTACTCTCTGGCCCCCACCACCGTGCATGTCATCATCTTCATCGTAAGCTTCATGCGCCGCCTGTTGTTTTTTGCGCATCTCATCTTCAATGTTGACATCGTGAAGGGTTGTCTCCTCGCACTCATCAAGCTCCATATATGTCATCTGCGATGAAGGCTTAGGAGGCAGCACACCCTCTAGGGCCTTGCATTGTTCGGAAGTCAAGGAATCTGGGAAGTCGACCGAGAAGTGGATGTATAATTTGCCCCTGTCATCACCCTTTCGCTTGAACTTTGGGTGCTCTTTCTGTTGTAGTACAAAGACTATGTCTCCAGTAAGAGTGTCAGGAGCTTCATCGGCTTCTCCTGGGAATGTAATTTTCTGTCCATTTTGCATACCCTTCTCCACAACCACTTCCAAAACCTTCTTCTCTTGTACAACCTTTTTGCCCTTGCATTGTGGGCAGCGGTCCTTGTCATTGATAGTTTCTCCAGTACCCTTACATTACAGGGGTTAGGGTTTAGGGGTTAGGTTTTATAAGGGTTTAGGGTTTAGGGTTTAGGTGTTAGGGGTTAGGGGTTAGGGTTTAGGATTAATTAGTGTATAGTGTATAGTGTATAGTTTATAGTGTATAGTGTATAGTGTATAGTGTATAGTGTATAGGGTATAGGGTATAGGGTATAGTGTATAGTGTATAGTGTATAGTGTATAGTGTATAGTGTATAGGGTATAGTATATAGGGTATAGGGTATATGGTATAGGGTATAGGGTATAGGGTATAGTGTATAGGGTATAGAGTATAGGGTATAGGGTATAGGGTATATGGTATAGGGTATATGGTATAGTGTATAGGGTATAGTGTATAGGGTATAGTGTATAGTGTATAATGTATAGTGTACAGGGTATAGGGTATAGGGTATAGGGTATAGGGATATAGGGTATAGTGTATAGGGTATAGGGTATAGGGTATAGTGTATAGGGTATAGGGTATAGGGTATAGGGTATAGGGTATAGTGTATAGTGTATAGTGTATAGTGTATAGGGTATAGGGTATAGTGTATAGTGTATAGTGTATAGTGTATAGTGTATAGGGTATAGGGTATAGGGTATATGGTATAGGGTATATGGTATAGTATATAGGGTATAGTGTATAGGGTATAGTGTATAGTGTATAGTGTATAGGGTATAGGGTATAGGGTATAGGGTATAGGGTATAGGGATATAGGGTATAGGGTATAGGGTATAGGGTATAGGGTATAGTGTATAGGGTATAGTGTATAGGGTATAGGGTATAGGGTATAGGGTATAGTGTATAGGGTATAGGGTATAGGGTATAGTCTATAGGGTATAGGGTATAGGGTATAGGGTATAGTGTATAGGGTATAGGGTATAGTGTATAGTGTATAGGGTATAGGGTATAGGGTAGATGGTATAGGGTATAGTGTATAGGGTATAGTGTATAGGGTATAGTGTATAGGGTATAGGGTATAGGGTATAGGGTATAGGGATATAGGGTATAGTGTATAGGGTATAGTGTATAGGGTATAGGGTATAGTGTATAGGGTATAGGGTATAGGGTATAGGATATAGGGTATAGGGTATAGGGTATAGGGTATAGGGTATAGGGTATAGGGTATATGGTATAGTGTATAGGGTATAGGGTATAGTGTATTTATTGACTCATATTTATTTTTTTAGTGTAATTTAAAATAATTTTCATGTTTTAAATAATTATAAAGAATGATATTTATTAAATTAAAATTAATAAATATTTATGTGGTATTTATTTTTTCAAAAATAATATTTATTGACTCATATTTATTTTTTTGAGAGTAATTTAAAATAACTTTCATATTTTACGTAAATAAAAATAATGATATTTATTAATAAAATTAATAAATATTTATGATTTATTTATTTTTTCAAAAATATCAAAAATATTTATGATACTTTAATGTTTTTTAGTTTGTTATTTTTTTAATTAGTTCTAAAAATAAACAAAAATTACATTTTAATATCAGCAACGGAATATTTCCGTCGCTGAAAAATAAAAAATATTAAATTATCAGCGGCGGAAATATTCCGTCGGTGTTTAATTAAAAAAAAACATTTAATTTCACCGTCGGAATATTTCCGACGCTGATAAATTTAAAAAAATTAATTATTCAGCGGCGGAAATATTCCGTCGGTGTAATATTTCAAAAAAAAATATTTTAATTTCACCGTCGGAATATTTCCGACGCTGATAAATAAAAAAATAAAGAAATGATATATTTTCACCGGCGGAATAATTCCGTCGCTGATAAAGATTTAGCGGCGGAATATTTCGTCGGTAAATCAACCGCGAAAATAGTGGGGGTAATTAAACGAATATTCGAGGAATATTCGTTTTAGCGGCGGAATTTAGCGGCGGAATTAAATTCCGTCGCTAAATTTGACGCCAAAATAATTTCGACGCTAAAGCTTATATTCCGCCGCTATTTAGCGACGGAATGAGTCTGTCGCTGATAATTCCGTCGCTAAAACACATGTTTCTGGTAGTGGTAGTAGTAGTGGTGGTGGTAGTGGTGGTATACGTAGTAGTATTAGTAATAGTAGTGGTAGTAGTGGTGGTAGTAGCGGTAGTAGTGGTGGTGGTAGTGGGGGTGGTAGTACGTAGTGTTGGTGCGTGGTGGTGGTGGTAGTAGTAGTGATGGTGGTAGTGGGACTCTCTTTTCACATAGTGTATATTGGCTGCAAACATCTTACTCCATAATTTGCTTGGACATGTAGTCATTATTTTGAATGCTTTCTACTATTTAAATTTTGTTCTACTTGACTCATTTTCTGTCTACATATATAATATTCTAGTTTAGATATGTCGGGTCGAGATGGCAATCGTTCAAAGAGAGGGAAGGTTGCGAGTTTTGTCCATCGTCTTGTTTCACCAAGGACGGGAGGGAGAGGCTCTACTTCTGGTTCTGGACGTAGTGATGATGATGTGAGCAGTCCAGGTATTGATAGCTCTAGTGTTCCTGTTAGTGAACCATCCGGACGAGTTAATTTGGACACAATTATTAACGAGGAAGGAAAAATGGAAATATCTATCTCTCCCAGTAGCCAATAAGTATTATTTAATTGTAAATGTCATATATATAATGTTTACATTTTATTATTGTCTTTTTATTTGTATATATATTGATATATTGTTTTTTAATTAATATCTTAATAGGTTTATACATGGTGGTTGTCGAGACCCTGCTCGATGGTTTGGGGATTTATTCAGTGGGTATACTTTTAAGGAATTTTATCCCACCCCAAAGTCAATATCAAAAGATGTGTACGATATCTGGTATAGCCAGTTTCGGGTAAAATTACTTAATTCTCTTTCCTTTGTAGACTAGTCCCTTGTTCATCTTTATGTTCTAATTTAAGCTTAATAATTAATTAGCAACAACTATTTTACTTCCTGTTTATTTAACTACTTTTACTATTTTTGTAGCACATATATTCTTGCCCCGGATTCTCCGACGTACAAATAGAGAAGGCTTTCAAGCAACTAGTTGCTAAGCGGTACGCTGGCAAAGTGTATGATATGAAAAAAAAGTGGCTAAGGGATGGTTTGTCTCCAGCTAATTTCTCGAATAGTGCGTGGGAGCAGTGGAAAGCCTATTGGAATAGTGAAAAATTTCAAAAAAAAAACAGAAATTGCAAAAAATAATAGGAACTCACAAGAGGGGCGGGGGAGTGTGCACACTGGAGGATCGATTAACTTCAGCGAGACTTGGTCCCGAATGGTAAACTTACTTAATTTATTATCCGTTTGTAAATTAAGCAATACTCTATTTGATTCATATATTGTTATTATTTGATGAAATTTTGAAGTTTTAATTTTTTTATATGTTAAGCGAAAGAAACACGGAGATGATGAGGCTGATGCAGCTTGTGTGTTTATGGCTACACATACTGCGGAGGCTCCTGATGGTTCAGGGCCACAATGGGTTAACCCTTATTACCAGACCCTTTATGTAAGTGTTAATAGTATTTTCTATTAGTAAATTATAAATTATTTAGTTAAAGAAATATTATTTTCTACCATAGTGTATAATGTTTTTTTTCCAGGAAGAGTATGATAGGCGAGCTCGTGACGAGGCTATTGAAGAAGGAAGTATGGAGCCTGAGAGCACCGAACAGCCCGCCTTTCGTGAAAAGATTTGGGCGGCCATTGTCCTTCGAGACAAGCAACCAAAGGGAGACCGCTTGCCTGGATTCGGAGGACATGGTGCTGGGTATTTTAACATGCCATTCCGCAGCCTTACTACGCAGTACTTTTCATCTTCTTCCTCCGGCAGTCAGCATGTGGATCAAGAGGCATTTGATGATCGGGTTCAGAGGCAAGTGGAGCAGATGCAGAGCCAAGTGCGCAGCCGAGGTGCGGACCCTGCATGCAGTGCAGCCCAGTGCAGGCTCAAAGTGCAGAGCATATTGGAGGAACAAGCTTGAGCAAGCCGCATGCAACAATACTTGACTACCATGAATTTGCAACCACAGCAACCTAATAGCGGTAATGCTTCTGACTCATCAGTCGGTCAATTCCTTAGGCGAAGTGGCGGTGGCGATAGCGGTAGCGGCAGCGCTCGTGGTCGTGGTCAATAAACATTCATTTTATTTGGCATGTAATAAACAAACATATTTTGTTTCCCTTTCCCTTCCCTTTTCCCCAAGCGAAACAATTCCCTTTCTCCTTTTCCCCTTTCCCTTTTCCTTTTCCCGTTTCGCTTTTGGTTGTTAGATACAATTTCTTTCCCTTTATTTGATGTTCAAACAAAACACTTTCCCTTTCCTCTTTTCCCCTTTCCCTTTCCCCTTACCCATTTCCTGTTTCGCTTGATTTGGATGGTTGTTTCAAGCGAAACAGGTGATTTTTTTCTAGTAGTGTTCTTGGTTAAGGACTTCACCAAATTGTTCTCTTTCTTTCATTCAACGAGCAACGCCTCATAAAGATCTTTTAACCCGGAAATGAGGTCATCTTTGCTCTGCTCATCCTCTTGTGTACTTCCTGTATCAGGGTTAGAAGAACCAACAAAACAAACAGCATTATTATCACATAATTCATCATACCTGTCGGGTGTAATCACAGATGTTATCTCAGACTAGATAGCACCTTGGGTAACACTGTCACCATCCGAGTCACTCATTGTGACAAACATGGTTGTTTGATCAGATTCTCCCTCCTGAGATGGTCCTTCATCCTCATCATCACTGAGAGAAACCCATAGGTTCTTTCCTCTCTTCCTTAGAGTATTTGCACACTCATTGGAATAGTGACCCCAACCCGAGCATGCATGACATTGAATGGATTCAATGTGATTTGGATCAGACCTTAACTGATCTGAAGATGCCTTTCTTGGGTTAGACTTTGGGTTAGATGGGAAGGTCCTCTTTGGCATCGAATCATAAACCTTGGTTTGCTTCTCCTTTGCTTTCACATGCATTTTTTCATTGTTATACTTTCTAACCATAGAATTGTATTTTCTAGCAAGTAAAGCAACACTAGCATTCTCATCAATTTCTTCAAAAACCTCATCTTCATTTTCTTCCAAAGAACTGGAGGTTTGAGTTTTCAAAACAACATTTTTCCCCTTAGATGCTTCACTTTGATCTAGGAGATTTAACTCAAAGTTTTTCAAAATACTCATTAAAGAATTGATATCCATAGTTGAAAGATTGTGAGCCTCTTCAATAGATGAAACTTTCATATTAAAACGCTCAGGAAGGGTTCTAATTGCTTTTGAGACAAGTTGTTTGTTGGTAAATGGTTCACCCAACAATTGACACTCATTAGCAATATCAAATAATTTTTCAAAATAAGAAGGAATAGTTTCATTTTCACCCATCCTTAATCTTTCAAATTTGCTAGTAAGACCCCTAAGCTTAGTTTCACGCACACTGCCATCACCTTCACAAAAACGTTGTAAAATGACCCATGCTTCCTTTGAGTGGAACTATTTTGAATAAGTTTGAAAATATGCATATCAACCCACTCAAAAATCGCATTAAGTGCCTTTTCATTGAAATTAGCTTGGTTGATCTCTTCCAAGTTCCATTCTGATTCAGGTTTGACTTGTACGTCACCATCCTCATCAGCAGGTAACATTGGTAAGGAGTAACCATTTGTTATAGATCGCTACGCTTGAATATCAATTGATTTGATATGCGAGCGTAGACGGATCTTCCAATAGCAATAATTCGAGCCATCTAACACAGGAAGACGCTTATGGTTAGGATTAGCCGAATAATAAGCCATGACACCTAGACCAAGCACTTCATATCGTCAAGTGACCTGCTCTGATACCAATTGAAATTGTCAATGGCTTCACTGGAAAGAGATGTAACCGTAGATGTTACCCAACACCTTGGATAACACACTGACGGACAGCACACACACACACCAAAATAAATAGTTTGTAAAAACTTTGTGCAGCGGAAATAAATAACACAAGATATAATTTTCTCAAGTTATATAAATATATAACTTGAGTGTGCCTAGATGACGAAGACTTTATAATCAATATAGAACAATTACAAAGTCGAAAGTTCCCTATAGCTAAAACAATGATAATGCTCTATGAAACTAATGAGACAAAGCACGAATCCTATCCTTAGCCAACACTCTCTTAAACACTCAGTGTTTAAGCTAGAATCACAAGGGAGGAGGGATTATGCGAACCAAAGGAACTTTGTCTCTCTTGTGCTAAAGTGTGTGTGTTTGATGTTTGATATTTGGCATACTTCAAATGAATCACACCTAACCTATTTATAGCCTTCAATTGCCTTGGAGGCTACTCCAAAATAACAGCTCTTCTTGTTAAAATCATGTGAGAGGAGTGGAGAATATTCTTGGCTTCTTCTTCACATAATACGCCAACTTCCCACCAAAATAGTAACCGAAACTTGATGCCCAAGTCCTTGCTTCATCACCTTGTACTCTCTTGCTTTCTTGCCATTGTACTCTTCTAATAATCAGCAACAACTCCAAGACTTGGTCTTCCCACGTTTTTATTTTATCAACAAATAATATGGACCAAGCAAAGTTATCCGTAAATCTCCCATTTACGAATAACTCCTTCAACAACTTCTTCCTTGTTTCTAGCAATTAATTCAATCATGTATTAAACTGAAATATAGACCATCAAACACAAATATCTTGCAAATAATATTAGACATTAGGATATAAGATAATATGGAAAGCGATGCTGCAGGAATTGTGCTTATCAGTAATCCTCCACGTGGCAGGACTAATCACCTGGCTCCTGACCTGAAAACAAGAACCCACGACTAGCCGGATGTGTCTCCGGCTTAGACCCTCGGGCGTGAGAGTAAGTATATGTTTCGGAGAGCAAATATTGTAAATGAACAGTTGAATTCAAATAACAAAATTGCAGTTACCTTTTACCGTTTGATAGTGATGAAGTATTTATAGACAATGGTGGTTGTATTTTTGGGGGGCGACATGTGCTCTGAGATTTCAGCGGCAGTTACTGGTCATGGGAACGTGTCTCTAATGGCTCCTGATTTGTAGGGATGTGATTATGAGAACAGTTCAACCAGATGTACTGGCAAGTGTCAAGTCGACACTTGTGGATTTAGTCGAGGTCGCCAGTTGAGGAATGGTCGACCTGACTGACGGGTAGAGCATGGATCGTACCCGTATTAGAGTCTGGATTGTAAGGTCGGACTAAGTTAGGTCGGGACCTGATAGGTCGGACGTTGGGCTTAGTCGACTGATATTTGGGACGGGCTTCGGGCCTTGCATTGATTGGGCCTGGCCCCCTTGATATGTTGGGGCAATGGTTGCCTTGAGGATTGGGCTTTGCTTACTTGGCCCAACTCGACACTTTTGGTATGTTCAGTGGCCCCCAACTTTCGAGTTGACTTTGTCGACTTGGAAGTTAAGGAGATCTTTGATGAGAATTGCTTTACTCGCAGGTAGTTACTAGTTCTGAGGTTTAGTCGACCCAAGGTGATGTGGCACAATCCTGGGCGTTGGCGATGAACGGCAGGAGATGAAGGAGCGCCATTTTTCTGTCATCATTATTGTTTTGACGCTTGGTGTTCTTTCTCGAAAACCGCTTCAGAATTTAATTTTGGAAAGTCAATTTTGAATTTCTTTTCCCCTTTCCAAATTTGGGAAAATATAAATACCCAAAATCCCCTTCTGTTTCGAATTCTTACCGTCTTCAAACTCTTCTTCCTCGGCGATAATTGCGGAATTGCAGCAGGATTTAACCCAGGTTTTCGGCTTTGGCAACGGATTCCCCTTTTTCGATCAATCAAGGTATTTCCCTTGTACATTTGCTTTAGGGTTTGCGATTCATGCTCTGTTTTTGTTTTCGTCATGGCTAGAACCTTCCATAGCGAACCAGGAGCTTGGTATGGGTATTGCACTGTTAACCGTAGGGTGTATAAGAACGTGAATGGTGAGTGGAGAGAAATGTCTTTAGATGAATGTGCTTCCATCTTGACCAGGTGGGAATTGAATTTTAGTGAGATAGGTTTGCCCATTGTAGGGGACATTGAAAACCTGGTAGTCGATGATTCGAATATCGTCACTTTTCATCTATTTCATGAACTGCTTGACCATATCACCTTGTTTTATGTTAGGGATGTCCATAAACCTTCCTTCCTTAGAAATAAAATAGGTTTCCCGGGGGAGTCTAGGTCGCCCTTAGGTAGGTCGACTGAATGTGATCGTAGGACTGACTCCCCTGCTTCCTCTTTTGTTTGTACAGATATGACGACTCAAGGTGGAGCTACGGCTTCAACTTCTTCAAGTCCTGAATAGTGGATGCATTTGGCTCCTCCGTCGTACCGGGAAGAATGAGAGAGGATACGTACCCCTAGGCCTCTCGCGAGGGAATAAAATATGGAGTCCCGTTACTCCATGGTCTATGACTTTTGCGGGGTAAATAGGGCGGATTATAGGGTAACTATCTTCAGTAGGGCATATTTCATGGCTAAGCACCGTGCCACCTTCACCACTGATGCCACTAGGGTTGCCTTCTTCTACGGTCGGTTTGAGGCGGGCTTCGAGGTTGCCCTTAGATCCTTTTATTAATGAATTTACTGGAGTGCATGGATGCTCTTCCCCTTCACTTAGGGCCAACACTTGCACAGTGGTACTAGTGTGCTTTGCCATGGTATGTAGATTTCTAGGCCATGAGCCCCGCATGAGAGTTTTCAAGGAATTTTTGCTCCTAAGCTCGACAAGGCTGATTGGGGATTAGTACTCCTTCTAAACCCAATTCTCCAAAGCTGTTTGCCAGTCTTCCCAATAAACATAGCAGCTGGAATTCATACGTGGTTTTTGTAGAGAGTAGGCTGGGATGGGAGTTTCCTTTGCCAAATAGTGAATCTGACGTGATTAGTGAGGAGAATTATTGGGAGCCTCCTTGGCATCAAACTTTGTATAAGAAGCTGTGTGCTTTGGTCAAGAACGGACCCATCAGCTGGGAGTCGTTAGGGACGACCAAATACAACTATGTCCAAGCTGGGATAATGCCTGGAGATGGGGTAGTGGAGCCTCTTGTCCCAGTAATGAGAGGTCAGGTATACCCTGATTGGGTTACTCACTCTTTGGGTAGACTAGAGGAGAATTTCCAATTTTGCCAGAAGAAAGCTGGCTATTGCAAAGATAATGGAGAACACATTGGTGGTAAGGGTTTACTCGTCTTTATTCATTAGCTCGTCCACTGTTAACTTGCATAAGTGGCTTATTATTGGCATATAGGATTGCTTTGATCTGCATACATAACTCTTAGCTCGTCACTTGCTTGTTCGTATGTAGAACTATCTAGCTCGTACATAGAACTATATTGAATTGCAACTCTGTACTCGTCGAATTACTTGCTCGTATGTAGAATCAGTTAATTCGTACATAGAACTGCTTTGAATTGTATCACTTAGCTCGCCAATTGCTTGCTCGTATGTAGAACTATTTAGCTCGTACATAGAACTATTTTGAATTGCCGAGCTAACACTTGATTATTTTGATGTCGTGCAGTTTTGACTCCCGAACAAGAAGCTGCCATGGTTCGAATAGTGGGAGTGTCGGATAAGAAGAAAGCTAAGAGGGCCCATGGGGCGACCAATGCTAGAGCGAGCCGGGAGAGAGAAGCCGCTGCAAGGAATAATCTGCTGCCCAAGGACGTTGCTGGGATGATCCCCATGGAAGAGGTTGAGCTGGAAGATCCCTTGCTGAGTGGGACCCCATCTGCGAATGTGAATGAAGGAGGGGATGAGTCCAATAGGTCGGCTAGACCTAGCTTGAGCTCTGATCCCATTTCTGATGTTAACGCTGCAACCTCTGGTGCCAGGACAAGTGTGGCTAGTCCTCTAAATGTCGTCGACATTGATGATGATGTGATGGAAGTTGACTCTGATGATCAGCCTTTGAATAAGAAGAAGAGATCGCGAACTGAGAAAGGGAAGTCTGTTCCTCCAAGTCATCTTCCTCCTCCCATTTCTTCTTCTCCCAACTAAGAATCTCTTGAGGATCAGATGCAGAGATTGAGTGATGTTCCTCCGCTCACAGGGGTAAATAGCCTGAGTCGCCGTTACCTAGATATGAGCTTGGGACAGGTGATTGTAAGAAGGGCCATAGATGTGGATCTGCTGGCTCACTTTGCTGATAAGGGGATTACCCCTGAAGAGTTCTCAGCTCGCTCTGGGATGGTGCAATGCGAGGTAATTTCTCACTCTTCCTTTCTGACTAGTCGCTTGTTCTTTTATTTAACCAACTTGACTTACGAGCTAATACTTCCCTGGTTCCCTTCAAATGTAGAACCTCACCATGGTCGAGCAGGTTAAAAGCTCTTGGAGGGCCTCAATTAAGAGGGAGAGGCAGGCCTTGCAAGATTACTCCAAGAAAGCACAGGAGTTGGCCGATCTGAAAGAAAAGTACAATGATCTTGACAATTCTTTTGATGCCCAAGAGCTGGTGAAGAAGAAGGCCTTTGAAGATCTTAAAGCTGTTAACGCCCAGCTTAAGGAGGTGAAGGAGGAAAGAGATGCTGAGCATCTTGCTCATGAGAAAACAAAGGTCGAGCTCGCCACTGTCTCCCAACTCCTCAAGGAAAAAGATTCTTTTTTGACGGAACTTAATGAAGAGCACAACGCTGCTAGAGCTAAGTGGAAGGAGGATCTAGAGAAGGCTGGTCCTGATGCTATAGAGAAGTTCAAAGCTGGAGATGAGTTCTATAATACTGTTGTCGCCAAGGTACAGGACTTTTTGGAGGTGGGTAAACGTCGCATGGCGCGTCGGGCCTTGGTAGATCCAACAGCTGAAGTCACCCTTGAGCAGTTAGCTCGCCAAGGTACAGGACTTTTTGGTTCCAATGCCCCGGACCATGTTGTTTGAATTGAAACGAACTTTGTGTAATGGAACAAGCCTCAAAACACTTTTTGCTTTTTGTTTTATTAGATATTTAAATGCCTTGGCCCTGTTTTTGGGAGGCATGAAACATCATAACTTTTTGTTTTGTATAAGTCTTGGCCCGCCTTTTGGGAGACTTATGATCGTAGCCGACTTTAATCTCTGAATGTTGTATGTTTTCCATTTCAGCGTGTGTGTGTCGAGCTAGATGTAGTAGGAAGAGTCGACCTAAGCCTTGTGAGAATTCAAAAGCGAGGTTGACTCAAGGTCGAACCTGTTTAGAGATGGCATAGGGTAGAACTCATTGGAACGAAATCGACCTTGGATCGGACTTGTTATGAAACCAAAGCTGACTAAGAGTCGAGCTTAAATAAAACGAAGTCGACTATGAGTTGGACTTGTTAAAAGAGCAAAGCTGATTAAGAATCGAGCTAAATGAAACGAAGTCGACTATGAGTCGGACTTGTTAAAAGAACAAAGCTGATTAAGAATCGAGCCAAATGAAACGAAGTCGACTATGAGTCGGACTTGTTAAAAGAACAAAGCTGATTAAGAATCGAGCTCGTTCAAACTAAGCTGACTGAGAGTCGAGCTAATTAAAACTGGTGTTGCACAACATTTGGTCGAATAAAATGGCATTTTTATTGAAGTACGAACACGCTTACATTAATCTGAAAACTAGAACTAAGACAAGCTTGAACTTGGAAACTGAAAACTAGAAGTAGTATTTGATGAGGTGAGTGGCGTGCCAAGGATGTTTCAACTCTTCTCCATCAGGATGAGCAATCATGTAAGTCCCTTCTTTGATAACTCGAGTAACTATGAAAGGACCTTCCCAGTTAGGAGATAGCTTGTTCTGCTGGGTCCTTCTCCCCGTTGCTTCAATCTTCCTCAGTACATAATCTCCCACTTGGAATGATCTTGCTTTCACCTTCTTGTCGTGGTAACTTTTAGTCCGCTGCTTGTAGTTAACCATTCGAAGGTAAGCCGTGTCTCGCTTCTCGTCGACTAAATCCAAGTCGATCAATCTGTTGATGTCGTTCTGCTCTTGATCAAAGAAGGTTACTCTTGCAGTGGGAAATCTGAGTTCAGTAGGTGCCATGGCCTCTGACCCATATGTTAAAGCAAATGGTGTTTCCCCAGTAGGCCCCCGAGTGGTTGTGTGAACTGCCCAAAGAGCAAGGGGGAGTTCGTCCAACCAGTTATTGCGTCGACCTACAAGGCCCGTCTTGAGTGAGGATAGTACGAGTTTGTTTGCAGCTTTAGCTTGCCCGTTTCCTTGGGGATAGGCGACAGAAGATTTCCAATGCTTGATCCCTACTCGATTCATCTCTGTTTCAAAGGTTTGGGAGAATTGTAGGCCGTTGTCAGATACTATAGCTCTAGGAAAACCAAATCTACACCAAATGAAGTCGTGGATGAAGTTGATGGCATTTTCCTCTGTGATGCGAGCTAGTGGCTTTGCTTCAACCCACTTGGTGAAATAATCTATGGCAACGATCACATACTTGCAATTTCCCCGGGCGGGAGGGAAGGGTCCAATTAAGTCGACGCCCCACATATCGAAAGGCCAAGCGGCGATCACGGGAGTCTGCTCTGTTGTAGGCACATGAGGTAGGTTGGCAAACCTTTGGCAATGATCACATTGCTGAACAAAGTTATGAGTGTCAGCTCTCATGTGTGGCCAGTAGTATCCCAAGGTAATCAACTTGTCGGCTAGAGTCCTGGCCCCCGGGTGTCCACTGCAAATTCCACTGTGTACCTCGTGTATCAATAGGGCACCTCTTGAGGGTGGATGCACTTTAGCAATGGTCGAGTGTAGGATCTTCTGAACAGATCGCCTCCTTGAATAACGTACCTCAGAGCTTTCTTTTTGATAGCTTGAGCTTTCTTCTCGTCATCAGGCAGCTCGCCACTTTCTAGGTACGCCTTCATTTCTTCGATCCAACACTTCTCATAAACCCAATTTCTTGAAGCGTCCTCTATACATTGAATTTTTATCCTCTCATAAGCTGGATTTTTGAGGAAAGAGATGGGCTCTTAATGTGGCTCATCTGAAGTGGCTAATTTCGAGAGGAGGTCGGCTAGCTCGTTGTCCTCCCGTCCAATCCTCTGAATCTTCCAGAATTCCAAATCCTTTATCAGTTCCTTCACTGTGTCGCAAAGATTCGATCGTAGTGGAACTAAGTACCTCGTACTCGCCTCTGACCTGGTTGACTACCAGTTGGGAGTCACAATAAGCCATGATTTTAGTCGCTCCAAAGCACTTGGCATACTCTATGGCTGCTACCAAGGCTTCGTATTCAGCCTGGTTGTTGGAAGCATCAAACTTGAACCTTAGTGACTCTTCATACACTGTTCCAGATTCTGGTTCGACTAGCACTATTCCAGCTCCATTGACGTTCTTGGTCGCTGACCCATCTAAGTAGACCTTCCAACAATCGTCGGGTAGGTTAGTGGCGACTTGGGACTCCGGCTTTTTTCCCTTGGTTTTATCTTTCTGAGCCTGCATTTCGCTGTCTTCCTTGGTGAACGTCAGCTCGACCAAGAAGTCTGCTAATGCCTGAGCTTTCAATGCTTTTCGAGGCCGATACTCGATGTCGAATTCCGTGAGGGCAATTGACCAGTTGAGTAAACGACCTGAACTTTCTGGCTTATGAAGAATTTTCCTTAGAGGGGCATTCGTAAGTACCACTATTGGGTGAGCCAAAAAATAAGCTCGCAGCTTCCTTGAAGCTACGACTAAGGCATAAGCGACCTTCTCAGCGTTGTAGTATCTGCCCTCTACATCTGATAGGGCCTTGCTAATGTAGTACACCGGTTTTTGATGGCCCCCCTCTTCTCTAACCAAGACGGCTGCAACTGATTTGTCTCCCACAGAGACAGATACACGAATAAGGTTTCACCAGGGGTTGGGCTGCTCAATAGTGGAGGAGTAGCGAGGTATTCTTTGAGTTGTTGGAACGACGAATGACATTCGGCCGTCCACTCAAAGTTTTTCGTCCCCCTCAATGATTTGAAGAAGGGGAGAGACCTTTCAGCCGACTTGGATATAAAGCGACCTAGGGTGCCACCTGCCGTTAGTGTTGCATCTCCTTTATACTTGTAGGCTCCTTCATCTCGACTAGAGCCTTGATCTTCTCGGGTTAGCTTCTATACCTCTACGGGACACCATGAATCCAAGGAACTTTCCAGTTTGCTACTCCAAAGACACACTTCTTTGGGATTGAGTTTCATGTCGTTTGCTCATGATTGGCGAATGTTTCTTTTAGGTCGACTACGTGACGTCCGGTCTTAGTTTTGATGACCATATCGTCGACGTAAGCCTCCATATTTCGACCAAGTTGTGAGGCAAAGACCTTGTTCACCATTCTTTGATAAGTCGCACCTTTGCATTCTTCAATCCAAATGGCATCGTATGTTGTAGCGGTAGATGCCTCCAGCTCGCTTGAAATGTCGTCTTGACTATGTCGTCCTCATGCATCTTAATGCGGTGGTACCTGAGTAAGCGTCGAGGAAGGCGAGGGTGGAGTGACCGGTAATGGAATCAACTAGTTTGTCGATTCTAGGAAGGGGTAGGCGTCCTTCGGGCAAGCAAGATTCGAGTGGTGAAGTCGACACACATCCGCCATTTGCCATTTGATTTCTTCACCATGACCACATTGTGCCAACCACGTTGTATGAGTGGCCTCCTTAATAATACACACTCAAAAGTTTTGTACCTCGGCTTTTATGGCCTCCTCCTTATCGCGAGCAAAACTTCTCAATTTTTGGGGTCTAGGCTTTATGGTCGGGTTGACTTCAAGCTACGTGAACGGCGACCTCTTCCTTGATTCCCTTCATGTCTTCTACTCTCCATGCAAAGACATCATTGCTCCCCTTGAGTAGCTAGATGATTTCTAGCCTTTCTTGGTGACAATTGTTTCCCAATCTGAATTTTTTGGTCGGGGTAGGAAGGGTTGGTGACTGCGATTCTAGCTCGTCCGGCCTCCCGGCTGCTGGACCATATACGAGCTGAGAGTCTCAATGATGATCTCCCTAACTCTTTTCTCTCCTCGGCCCCCGGGTGTGGAGCTTCCTCGGCTATCATATCATGCGGCTTATACGCAACCTCGTGGTGGTGGCCCCCGAGTTATTGTCGATCTGGAGGCATAGGTTGCCTATGAGGACTTGGTCGACCATAACTACATCTGGATCGACCGTTGTGGTTTCAGAGTGACGTGTCGACTCAAACATGACCTCGTCATTTGAGCGATAGGTCGACTCTTCCATATTGGTGATCGTTGACAGTCGGGTAGTTTTGGTGGCCCGGCGGGACGGCTTCAAGTAACCATCTGCGAGTCTCGAATTTCTAATTCTCTTTTCTTTCTTTCTCTGAGAACATGATCCAGGTAGGATCGAGTTGTGCCTTGTACACATCCTACTCCAGCAGGTGTGGGGAACTTGACTCGCTGGTGAGGGATTGATGCCACCATTCCAAGCGCAACCTGACCAGGAATACAAAGTATAGCAGCGTAATCACTGTTCACATCTATCACAATAAATTGTACCTTTGATACTACCCCAGCGGGGTGCCGCCAAGGCCGACGTCGAGCTCAATCGTCCTTTAGCGTTAACTCGATGGTTGGTGAAACCCTCCAACCTGCCATCATATCTTTCAGTGCTCGTCATTAAGACCCATCTCCGGGGAAGGTCTTGTAGAACAAAATATCTTTACAGGCCCCCGTGTCGACCAGGAGTCTGCTCGTCGTACATCCGTCTATGAGACCTGGGATGACGAGAACTTGCTCCCTAGCCGCTATATTGGTTGCCAATTCATGGGGGTAGAAGCTGATCACATCATCTCTGACATCTCTCCTTGGAGGCACATGTGGGGCTTTATTGAGCTGAAAAATTTTGTGTTTGATGGCCGTGTTGCTGGCTTGCTCTGTGATGACTCCCAAGTTCAATCTAGGTTGCCTTGGTCCCTGCTGTCCACCTGCTGGTTGCTCGCCCCCACCAGCTTGAGGCCTTTTTACATATGCGTCGAGCCTCCCCTGGTCGACCATTCTTTGGATGATACGTTTCAATCCTAAGCAATCCTCCGTAAGATGACCTGTGTTTTTATGGTAATCACAGTACTTGCTATTGTCCCGTCTGAACTTGTTGCCTGGGTTCATTGGGGCAGGTGGGGCCAGCTCGACCGCATTAATGATTTCAGTTCGACTCACCGTTAGGGGAGTGAAAGTCTCGGGCACCTTCTCTGTCGCCCTTGTCCTGTTCTTTCCATTTTTATTGTTTCCTCCATTTTTGTTGGAGTCCTTCTTGTCATCGGCGACCTCCACCTTGGGGTTTTTCCCATTTATCTTTTCCTTCCTTTCCTCGGCCAGTGCGACGTTATAAACCTTTTAAAACAACTCTTGTCGAGTTGTGACTGTACGAACTGTGAGTTCATAATCCATGTCTGCCGAGGAAATACCATTCCGGAAGCAGTTGATAACTTCACATCGGTGAGATCTTCCTCGATCTTATCCACCATCTCCTTGAACTTGGTGAAGTAGCTCATTGAGCTTTCATTTTTAGCTTGCACCAAGTTACTTAGATCAGTAACTGTCACCTTTCGAGCTCTAGCAGTCGAGAAGCGATCTAGGAACTTTGTCCTGAAACACGTCCAGGTGGAGATGCTACCAGCTGCCAAACCATTGAACCAGGTAAGGGCTGCCCCAGTGAGTGTGCTTATGAGGGCTTTACACATATTGTCGTCCTCATTGGCGACAAAGCACATTGTGGCTTCCGAGATGTGCTATATGACTTTTTGCGTTGGTTGACCCCGAATACTTCTCTAGAAGGGGCAACCTAAATCCAGCAGAGGTCGCTGTCTCTCGGTTCCTTGGACAAAGGTTGAAGAGCAAAGTCGATTCGTTCAACCTTTCCAATGTCCTTTTTCTTCTCCTCCTCCCATTTTTGAACCTCTTTTTCATCATCGGCCATTCCACTAGCGTCGGGTCTGTCATCTCTGCGAGGGTACGATATTCGACCTTTGACCTTCACTCCCGGGGGAGTTGCTCGCCTACTCCTCCTGTCTCGTGAGAATGAGCCCTTTACGATCGAGCGGAGACCTATGCCTGTCATTCCTTTGGGATGACCTGCGCCTCGTCCTGGGATGGCGACTGCGCCTATTATCTCAGTGGCGACTGCGCCTTTCTTCTCTTATGGGTGACCTGCGCCCATTCCTGTCTCTATGAGATTGAGATCTTTGTGTCCTAGCTGGTGAACCACGTCGACTTCTATTGGCCTCTAAGTGGGTCCTCAAATCTGATTGAGCCTCCTGCTCCCTATTCCTGGTGAGGCTAGCCCTTAAGTCATTACTCGGCACATGAATGAGAGTTGGAGGTCGTTGTACTATCCTGTCTTCGCCGTTTTGTCCCACACCCTCATTAGGCCTAGCACTCTGGCTGTTGTTGGAGACTTGAGAGAGGAGCCACCCTCTACGATCTTATATACGCCTTCTCGGCCTCCTCATAGCCCGATAGCTCGGCCGAGAATGCGGGCTCGCTCGATAACATTTCCTTCCTGCTCAATGGGTTGGATGAGGGACCTGCCCTATTTCCAACATTCACATGAGTAGTTGGACGCTTAGGGGGAGGTGGAGCTCCTTGTCCCTCCATGCGTCTTTTCCCCCTTCTTGTATCTGGCAATCCCCTGCCATCAACAACACTGGTAGAGCATGTTGCTCTACCATGAGGGCGATTTGGTGGGGAGGAGGCGGATTTGCGTTCGGCATTGGTGTTGAGATCCGCGTTGGTGTTGGCATTCACCTCATTGAGTTCATCGGAAGCTTCGCGTCACATGCCCACAGGGTTACCATTGTTGTAGGTTGATGAAATTTTCGAGGTCAAGCTAAAGCGCAGTTCAGCAATGGAACCAAGCTGATCTTTGCGGGAATTGTGCTTATCGGTAATCCTCCACGTGGCGGGACTAATCACACGGCTCTGACACTGAAAACAAGAACCCACGACTAGCCGGATGTGTCTCAGGCTTAGACCCTCGGGCGTGAGAGTAAGTATATGTTTCGGAGAGCAAATATTGTAAATGAACGGTTGAATTCAAATAACAAAATTGCGATTACCTTTTCTTACCGTTTGGTAGTGATGAAGTATTTATAGACAATGGTGGTTATATTTTTGGGGACGACATGTGCTCAGAGATTTCGGCGATTCTTGGTCGTAGGAACGTGTCTCTCTAACGGCTCTGATTTGTAGGGATGTGATTATGAGAACGGTTGACCCGGATGTCTTGGCAAGTGTCAAGTCGACACTTGTGGATTTAGTCGAGGTCGCCGGTTGAGGAATGGTCGACTGGCGACGGGTAGAGCATGGATCGTACCCGTATTAGAGTCTGGATTGTAAGGTCGGATTAAGTTAGGTCGGGACCTGATAGGTCGGACGTTGGGCTTAGTCGACTGATATTTGGGACGGGCTTCGGGCCTTGCATTGATTGGGCCTGGCCCCCTTGATATGTTGGGGCAATGGTTGCCTTGAGGATTGGGCTTTGCTTACTTGGCCCAACTTGACACTTTTGGTATGTTCAGAAAGAATTATTAAATTACAAATCATTCCAGTTCGGGTAACACCCAACTGCCAGTGATAGCACCTGTGGTAACACCCACAGTCTGTACTAACAAAGTGTTTCCTTAATTTCGAATCAATATCAAAAAGGTAAGTTGATTTTGGGACTTTCATGGGAAGATTTATATTGTCATATTGTGAAAAGGACTTTAGTTTAGGAAATAAGTTGTTTCCTATTTCGAATCAAAGAGGTATTTTTGGTAAGTTGATTTTATACTTTCATGAAAGATTTATTGTGTCCTACTTTGTCAAGGACTTTTGTTAATATTGTAAATATCTTTTATTTATGTACATAGATTTATATTAGGACTAACCTACTAACAAAATATCTTTCCTTGTGAGTGTGCTTTATGTTTTCTTGTAGGATTTGAAAACCTCACATTAGGAAAGTGTTAGATTCGTGAAGATCTTCTCAAGGTGCATATATATACAAGTGATCAGCACAAAGAGAAGACAGTTTTAAAGATTTATTTGAGAGACAAATACTTCAGTTCTTCACGTTTTCATATTGTTATTTTAGGTTGTGAGTGAAGGTTGTGACATACATCCGAACTCACATGTAGATTTTTAATCGAGTTCTTTGTTTTACTTCTGATTGGAATAGATTCTACTTGGGAAAGGGAGTCTGTTCTTATCGTAGAAGGTGATTAGAACTTGTTTCGTATTTTCGTCTTTTAGTTTTCACATATTCATATTTTTGTAAGCAACAAAAGTTTTAATAATGAAAAGTTTTTGGGTGTAAGTCTAGTTTGCTGATCTCAAGATCAGTGAGCGTATATAACTCTTGTATTATTAATTTATTCCGCTGCATTATTTGTGGATGTGTGGACAGTTGTGAGACACATATGTACTCACATCCGTGTCTGTTGAGTTGTTTGAAGCTTCCTAGCTACACGAAACATTCAATTGGTATCAGAGCCAACTCTCGATATATTACTGAGTGTTGATCCAGAAAGTGTAGTCATTATGGAATGCCAAAATCATCAAAACAGGCCTCCTGTCTTGGATGGCACAAATTATTCTCTTTGGAAGTCTAAGATGCGTAATTACATCAAAGGTATTGATGAAAGGGCTTGGATGTGTATCCTTGTTGCATAGCAACCTCCTACTGTGGAGAAGAAGCCTGCGTCTGGTGTTGGTGAGTCTATTTTTGAAAAGAACCCTGAAGAAAGGTGGACTCTTGATGAAATACTTGCTGTAAATTATAATTTTCCAGCCATGTTTCTGAAAATATGTACAAACTCATCACTAATGAAAGCATTGCAAAGAATGCTTGGGATATCTTACAAATGCAATGTGAAGGAATTCCAAGTGTAAAGGCTGCTAGGCTTAGGATTTTAATGGATAGGTTTGAAATCCTTAGAATGGAGGAGACTGAAGATATCGTTTCCTATGCTGCTAAGATCCATGAAATCTCCAATGAATGCACTAGCCTATGAGAGTCAATTTCGAATGCGAGATTAGTCAGCAAATTCTTAAGGACTTTGCCCAAAAGGTTTAACATTAAGGTGGCTATTATAGAAGAGACTAATGACACCAACACAGTAGAATTAAACAAAATTGTTGGTATTTTAACTATTTTTTAGCTCAATCTTGAAGCTCAACAAAAGAACAAGGCAATAAGTATTACCCTTAAGAGTTCTGCAGCTATTCCAAAGGAATTAGCTGACCTTTCCTCTGAAATTAATGAATCTAATCTTAAGGAAGATGATGTGGTTGTAATAACCAAGAAGTTCAATTCTATTTTGAATAACAAAAGGATAAACAAGTTTCCTAGAAAAACCTCTCAGGATTTAGAGAAACAAGATGATAATTATGATGAGGGGTCCAAGAAGAAAAGTTTTGATAACAAGAAATCCTCTGAGTCTGTGCAATGTAGAGCATGTTGTGGCTTTGGTCACTTTACTAATGAGTGTGCTAACACACTTAAGAAAAGGAGAATGAGTTACACTTTAGCTTCTCGGTGATAGTGAGGATGAGGAAGAAGTGGCTAACATGCTGTGATAAGCGCCATTACGTGTTTAATGCACTATTACTGCGGGAATTGAAGAAGGAGTTCCTGAGGAATATTTGGATGTGGTCCCAGATGTGAACACATCCGTTGACACATCTGATCTGATTTTCATTTGCTTCACTGTAAAAGGAGATTCTGATAATGAGGATAGGGACATTCCCTATGAGGAACTTTTTGCAACCTACAAAAGGTGCATACTGATTGGATAAAGGGGATGGACAAAATTGAGGTACTTGCTAAGGTAAATAAATCTCTTTCTGATAAATTAGTTGTTTGTGGAGATGAGAAAACCAAACTTTCAAAAGAAATTGAGGTACTTGCTAAGGTAAATAAATCTCTTTCTGATGAATTAGTTGTTTATGAAGATGAGAAAATCAAACTTTCAAAATAAATTGATGTTCAAAAAGATATCATTGCCAAACTTGAAGTTCTGATAACCAAGAGAGAAGTTGAATTCGAAAAATTCAAAACTGATTTTGAAAAAGCTGAAAGTACACACTACAAGAAACTGAGGCTTTAGCGACGGAATCAACAGCGACGGAAGCATTCCGTCGCTGTTTAGCGACGGAAATTATGCTATAACGACGGAATGATTTTGGCATCAACTTTACCGACGGAATTGAATTCCGTCGCTAACGTCCGTCGCTAAAAACGAATATTCCTCGAATATTCGTTTCATTACCGCCACTAGATTGGCGCCTGATTTACCGACGGAATATTCCGTCGCTAATAATTAATCAACGACAGAATTATTTCGTCGGTGAAAAGTTAATATTTTTTTAAAATAAATCAGCGACGGAATATATCCGTCGGAGATAAATTAATTTTATTTTTTTATTTATCAGCGACGAAAATATTCCGTCGGTGATTATAACATTTAATTTTTAATTATATTTAGTGTCAATGACGAATAGTGCATTACGTCGGTAGAAATTAATTATTTTTTAATTTTTTTATTTAAATAAACCAGCGACGGAATATTTCCGTCGGTGATAAATTAATTTTTTTTTATTTATCAGCGACGGAAATATTCCGTCGGTGATTATAGCATTTCATTTTTAATTATTTTTAATTAAACAGCGACGGAATTATTCCGTTGGTGATAAATAATTTTTGTTTTTTTGTTTTTTTAATTTATCAGCGACGAAAATATTCCGTCGGTGATTATAACATTTAATTTTTATTTAATTTTAATTAATAAACAAAATAACTAACTGAAAACATTAAAAAATTTAACTGGAAACGTTAGAAAATTGACTGGAATTCCAAAAAACTAACTGAAAATGTTAAAAAACTAACTTGAAACGTTAAAAAACTGACTGAAATTCGTAAAAACTAACTGGATACGTTAAAAAACTGACTGGAATTTCAATAAACTAATTGAAAACGTTAAAAAACTGATTGAAATTCTAAAAAACTAACTGAAAACGTTAAAAAACTGACTGAAATTCTAATAAACTAACTGGAAACGTTAAAAAACTGACTGAAATTCTAAAAAACTAACTGAAAACGTTAAAAAACTGACTGAAATTTCAAACGGTTATAATTGTATAAGATTTGAGATTTAGGGTTTAGGGTTTAGAGTTTAGGGTTTAGGGGTATAGGGTTTAGGGTTTATGGTTTAGGGGTTAAGGTTTAGGGTTTAGGCACTACTACATTTCTGACCTAATGTAACGCATCTAACGCATCTAATGTAACGCCACGAGCTAATGTAACGCATCTAATGCAACGCCAGAGCTAATGTAACGCATCTAATGCAACGCCAGAGCTAATGTAACGGCTAATGCAACGCCAGAGCTAATGTAACGCATCTAATGCAACGCCAGAGCTAATGTAACGAGTCTAATGCAATGCCAAAATCCTAATGTAACGCCTAAATTACTAATGCAACGCCAAAATCCTATAACCTATACCCTATACACCCTACACTATACCCTATAACCTATATCCTATATCCTATATCCTATACCCTATACTATACCTTATACACTATACCCTATACACTATACCCTATACCCTATACCCTATGCCCTATACACTATACCCTATAACCTATATCCTACACATACTATACCACATACCACTATACACTATACCCTATACCCTATCACACTATACCACTATACTATACCATATACCATATACCACATATCCTATATTCTATACCCTTTACCCTATACCCTATACCATATACTTATACACTATACCCTATACCTATACACTATATCCTATACCCTATATCACATACCCTATACCACATGTCCTATACACTATACCCTATAACCTATATCCTATAGGGTATAGGGCATATGGTATAGGGTATACCTATAGGTATATACCTATATACCTATAGGGTATACCTTATACCATATATGCCCTATACCTTATACCCTATAGGAGTATACCCTATACCATATGCCCTATGCCTACATACATTATACCCTATATCATATATCCTATACCCTATATCCTATACCATATACCATATGCCCTATGTCCTATACCTTATACCCTATACCCTATAGGGTATACCCTATACCATATGCCCTATACCTTATACCCTATACCCTATACCCTATACCCTATATACTATACCCTATACCCTATACACTATACACTATATCATATACCCTATATCCTATACCCTATACCCTATAGGGTATACCCTATACCATATGCCATATACCCTATAGGATATAGGTTATAGGGTATAGTGTATAGGGCATAGGGTATATGATATAGGGTATAGGATATAGAGTATAGGGTATAGGGTATATCCTATAAGGTATAGGGTATAGGGTATAAGATATAGGGTATAGGGTATACCCTATAGGGTATATGGCATATGGTATAGGGTATACCCTATAGGGTATAGGGTATAGGATATAGGGTATAGGATATAGTGTATAGGGCATATGGTATAGGGTATACCCTATAGGGTATAGGGTATAGGGTATAAGGTATAGGGCATAGGGCATATGGTATAAGGTATACCATATAGGGTATAGGGTATACCATATAGGGTATAGGGTATAGGGTATACCCTATAGGGTATAGGGTATAAGGTATAGGGCATATGGTATAGGGTATACCCTATAGGGTATAGGGTATACCCTATAAGGTATAGGGTATAGGGTATATGGTATAGGGTATACCCTATAGGGTATAGGGTATACCCTATAAGGTATAGGGTATAGGGTATACCCTATAGGGTATAGGGTATACCCTATAGGATATAGGGCATAGGGTATAGGGCATATGATATAGGGTATACCCTATAGGGTATAGGGTATAGGGTATAGGGTATACCCTATAGGGTATAGGGTATACCCTATAAGATATAGGGTATAGGGTATATCCTATAGGGTATAGGGTATACCCTATAGGGTACAGGGTATAGGGTATACCCTATAGGGTATAGGGTATATCCTATAGGGCATTTGGTATAGGGTATACTCTATAGGGTATAAGGTATAAGGTATAGGGTATACCCTATAGGATATAGGGCATATGGTATAGGGTATACCCTATAGGGTATACCCTATAGGGTATATGGTATAGGGTATACCCTATAGGGTATAGGGTATAAGGTATAGGGTATACCCTATAGGATATAGGGCATATGGTATAGGGTATACCCTATAGGGTATACCCTATAGGGTATAGGGTATACCCTATAGGGTATAGGGTATAAGGTATAGGGCATATGGTATAGGGTATACCCTATAGGGTATAGGGTATACCCTATAAGGTATAGGGTATATGGTATAGGGTATACCCTATAGGGTATAGGGCATAGGATATACCCTATAGGATATAGGACATAGAACATATGATATAGGGTATACCCTATAGGGTATAGGGTATGCCCTATAGAATATAGGGTATAGGGTATAGGATATAGGGTGTAGTTTATATGGTATAGTATATATGGTATAGAGTATATGGTATAAGGTATAGAGTATAGGGTATAGGGTATAATATTTATTGATAATAAATATTATTATTAATTATATTAGGCATAATATTATTTTATAGTTTAAATTATTATTATTATTAATTATTTTTAATATCAATTATTATTATTATTAATTATATAATAATAATTATTAATAATTATTATTATTAATAATTATTATTATATAATTAATTATTATTATTAATTATATAATAATAATAAATATTAATTATTAATTATATAATAATCATTATTAATAATAATAATTATTATTAATAATATTAATTATTAATAATTATTATTATTATATAATTATTATTATCAATAATTATTATTAATAATTATTATTAATAATTATCATTATTATCATTAATAATTATTAATCATTATTAATAATAATTATTATTAATAAGTATTATTAATATTAATTATTATTAATAATTATTATTAATAAATATTTTTATTATTAATTATTATTATTAATAATTATTATTATTAATAAATATTATTGATAATAAATATTATTATTAATTATATAATAATAATAATAATTATTATTATTATTAATAATAATAATAATTATTATTATTAATAATAATTATTATTAATAATTATTATTATTAATAATTATTATTATTAATGATTATTATTAATAATAATTATTATTAATAATAATAATAATAATAATAATAATAATTATTATTAATAATAATAATTATTATTAATAATAATAATTATTAATAATAATTATTAATAATAATAATTATTAATTATTATTATTAATAATTATTAATTATTATTATTAATAATTATTAATAATAATTCTTGATAATAATAATTATTAATAATAATAATTATTAATAATTATTATTATTAATAATAATTATTATTAATAATAATTATTAATAATAATTCTTGATCATGACTAAACCAAATCCAACCATTCACACTTTCAATCCAACGGTCCCCAATATTTCTAAACAAAACCAATAATTTCTCCTCCCTTTTTCTCTCCTCATTTCTCTCTCTTTATTTTTTCAGTTTAACAAAATCAAGAAACCGTTTCTCTCTCTTCACTCATTTCCATTTCCAGTTTATCAAAATCAAGAAACCCATTTCTCTCTCTCTCTACATTCCACCTCCGGCTCTGGCACCATCCCCACCTCCGGCCCTTTCTCCGACAGCCATCCCCGTCTGACTAGTAAATTAACCCTAAATTATAGATAACCCTAACCCCTCTTCTTTCTCTCTACAAATGCTAGCCTAGCCTAGTTCCCACCTCGAGGTTCAATTGAACCGTCCACGTTCTACTCCATAGTCGATCATCTCCAACTAAAGCATCTACCCACCCCCTTCATCTTCTCCGGCGACGGCGATGGCAACGGTGGATCCGCCGGGCACACCGGCCGTCTCCAACGTCTTCTTCTCTCTCTCCCCAACGCCTTCTTCTCTCTCTCTCCCCAACGCCTTGAGTCTTCTTCTCTCCCCTTCATCGTCTCCGGCGAAGCTCAATTGTTCCATCTCTCTTTCTCTAGCGTCGTTCCATCTCTCTCGCTCTCTCAAAAATTTCACTGCACCTATACTATACCCCCAAAATGCTATGAGCACTTGTTCCCAGTATCCTCAATATGGTCGCGATTTTTAATGAAAGAATCAAATGATTAGAACATTCGATTCAGGCGTTTCCAAGGAAAATCCTTGTTGTGGATTTGGATATTTTCGATTTATTATTGTATTAGAATATTTGATTTGTGGTTGTAGACGGTGGTGGACGGTGGTGAACGGTGGTGGATGGTGGTGGAGCAAAGTATTACTTTTGAAAAATGTAAGAATTGATTTGAATATAAAAAAAGTTAAGGGACTAATTAGAGAATAAAAAATATTAAGAGACTGATTTGAGAAAAAAAAGTTAAGGGATTGTGTGAGAATAAATATATATATATTTTTTAAAATATATATATATATATATATATATATATATATATATATATATATATATATATATATATATATATATATATATATATATATATATATATATATATATATATATATCTATATATATTGAAAAAAGAAAATTAAAAAAATTAATAAAATTGTGAAATTATGTAATAAATTTTAGGGACTCATCTAATTTTTGGCGTTACATTAGGTATTCAACCACTTTTTAAATTGGCGTTGCATTAGGTTCTTTTTGGCGTTGCATTAGGTGTTCATATAGTTTTAAAATTGGCGTTGCATCGTATTTACTCGATGCAACGCCAAAGCCATGGCGTTACATTAGCTTGCTATGTCGTTGCATTAGACCTAATGCAACGCAAGAGAATGCAACGGCCATTTGGCGTTACATTAGGCCTAATGTAACGGTTTTTGGGCCCTAATGCAACGAAAATTGGCGTTACATTAGGTCAGAAATGTAGTAGTGAGGGTTTAGGGTTTTAGGTTTAGGGTTTAGGGGTTAAGGTTTAGGGTTTAGGGGTTAGGGTTAGGGTTTAGGGTTTAGGGGTTAAGGTTTTGGGTTTATGGTTTAAGGTTTAGGGGTTAGGGGTTAGGGTTTAGGGTTTAGGGTTTTAGGTTTAGGGGTTAGAGTTTAGGGTTTAGGCATATGATTTAAGGGTTGGGGTATATGTATATAAGATTTGAGATTTAGGGTTTAGGGGTTTACGCTTAGGGTTAGAGTTTAGGGTTTAATTAGGGGTATAAGTATATGATTTAGGGTTTAGGGGTTGGGGTAGTATACTAGCGGTAGTAGTGGTGGTACATAGTGGTAGTAGTAGTATTAGTAGTGGTGGTAGTGGTAGTAGTCGTGGTAGTGTGGTAGTAGTCGTGGTAGTGGTAGTAATAGTGATGGTAGTGGTGATAGCGGTGGTGGTGGTGCGTGGTGGTGGTAGTTGTAGTAATAGTTGTGGTGGTATAGTAATGGTGGTAGTGGTTGTGATAGTAGTGGTGGAGTGGTGGTGGTGGTAGGGGTGGTAGTAGTGATGGTAGTGGTGATAGTGATGGTGGTGGTGCGTGGTGGTGGTGGTAGTAGTGGTGATACGTAGTAATAATAGTTGTGGTGGTATAGTAATGGTGGTAGTGGTTGTACGTTATAGTAGTGGTGGAGTGGTGGTGGTGGTAGTGGTGGTAGTAGTGATTGTAGTGGTGATAGTGATGGTGGTGGTGCGTGGTGGTGGTGGTAGTATATAGTGGTGGTACATAGTAGTAATAGTTGTGGTGGTATAGTAATGGTGGTAGTAGTTTTACGTGATAGTAGTGGTGGAGTGGTGGTGTTGGTAGTGGTGGTAGTAGTGATTGTAGTGGTGATAGTGGTGGTGGTGGTGGTGCGTGGTGGTGGTATAGTGATGGTAGTAGTAATAGTTGTGGTGTGGTATAGTAATGGTGGTAGTGGTTGTGATAGTAGTGGTGGAGTGGTGGTGGTGGTAGTGGTGGTTGTAGTGATTGTAGTGGTGATAGTGGTGGTGGTGGTGGTAG